>PUQB01000070.1:230000-297500 GCA_003024785.1 Selaginella tamariscina
GAGAGAGAGAGAGAGAGCACATATGCATACATCATACTGTTGCTTCGTGTTACATACATATGTATGCATTTGCCTTTCTTTGTGTGCTCGTGTTTTCTACAGACACATATGTATATTTATATTGTGGTGTGCGTGTTTGTGCTTTAGTATACGTGTCACATATATAAGTACACATACTCGCGCACACACACATAAGGTTTTGATTCAACATCTAACATATATACATACGTAGGCCGATATGCAACTACATCCAAACATAGAATGACTTCAGAGTGTGTGTATTTTCAAGTTTTGCCATAATTACACATAGAAACACACACACACACACCATATATATATATATATAATATTATATATATATATAATATATATATGTGTGTGTGTGTGTGTGTGTGTGTGTGTGTGTGTACACGCGTACCGCACCACAACCGGCGACCAAACATTTTCCTTTGGGCAGGAGATCCTGCTCAACTAGATGCTGTACGACAGGAGTAACACGACCTAAATCCCACGGTGTCACTTTCTCCACCCAACATTGTTCCCATCCACCTTATATTTGAAAATCAAATAATTTAAAATATTAAATTGGAAAAAAGAAGCAAATTTACTAGCTGCTGGAGAACTGTTGATGATCTGTTGAAGCCGCGTCCGTGCCGCCATGGCTGCTGTGGTAATAAAAAGCCGGAATATGCTAATTTACATAACAGATATTGATAACACGTCAGATCCATATGATCGGAAGGCTACAAATTAAACGGAACGATGAACCCTAAAACAGAGTGCAATGCACGCGAAATAGGAGAAGGATGAACCTATTGCGGGGCGATCCATCCTTGACAGAGCAAAACAGCAGATTGATCAGAAGAAGCGATGGATCTTGATAGGTTAGTGTGATCACAGGCAGATTGCAAGGAGATGTGGCTATTCTACACATTCGCCGCTGCCGACAACGTTGGCGCTTGTCGCCGGTACTTCGGCGCCAAGTGTTCCCTTATACGTGCTCCTCACGGTCAGCAACAAACAGAGGACGTGCGTCGTAGGGTTATGCATAAAACTTCGATTTTGAGCTCAAATTCCTCTTTCCCTGTTCTGCAGACCCTTTCTGATGGCGATCCGAAGCCAGTATGTTCTTACTGGAGCACCTTCATTTTAACATGGTATATACATACTGCGTGTGTGTGTGTATGTATTATACATTTCTTGTTTGTTTTATACAGGGCGGTAGTTCCTCTGATGCAAAGCTATGAAGATGCTGGTGACTTCATATTCAAAGAGAGGCTGAAGACAAGCATCAAAGCTAACCTTGTTTATTACATTTGTGCTGGTGTCCTCGGCATGTTTTGTATAATCATACTCATTTCCTTGGACAAGCTTAAATGGTGAGTCAACATTTTGTTTATTCATGGATTAGTTTTTCATTCTCGTATGTAGTGCATCTATTTGCCATGTATGGAAGTTGGTGGTACCGTGTTTTTCATGTTTGACAAGGACTACTTATTGTTTGTTTTGGTGTTAGTTGGTATTGTTGTCTACTTATGATATACTAGATTAGTAACCACGTGTTAGTTTCATACATGTATATGGATGCAGACTTGTAATAAAATCAGGATGGTGTACATCATTTCTTAGTCCTAGTTACTGCTTTGACAAGACTATTGTGAAATCACGTATTTACATTCTGTGTGTATTTGTGTGCATGTAGGTTTGACATATATTTGTTTATACAGGAGTGGTGTGGTGGGTTTTGCTATGACGTGTTCAACGTTATTTGGACTCATAACAGACCTTGATGATACACATCAAGAGCTTTCTACAGTTGTTGTGGTGAGCACTGCATGCACATATCTTTTTATTTGACACCTGATGTTTGCTATAGATTTCTCGTGTCTACAGATCTGCCAGGCCATTTCCCAGCAGATGACAAGGCGTGATGTCTTACGTCCGTGTATGGACTTCATTGAGCAGATGGTCGTTGATATGGTATGTACCAGAGAGCATACAGAGGAATCTTTGTATATCATACATATAGCTATCCCTACCTTTAGATGAAGGAGAATCCTTCTTTCAAGCCATCTGCTGGACGCATGAGTGATAACGACATGGAATATAAAAGGTACTTAGACCATGTACATATCCTTAAACGAGGAGTTTATTTATGGCTAATTCTTACGATTATTATATCTCAGTGAGTATGCGTCTCTTGTGTGGAGGCTCTAGAACTAGAAGATACAATGAAGAATTACGAAAGAGGTGCATCACAAGAATGGTTGGTTAAATTCTAATCTATTTGATCAATACCTTGTTATTTTTCTATTTATTGATAAATCAGTGAAACTATTCTCTGTTTCAGGTTATACATTTCCAGTATTCGACCTCCGAGAACTGGAAACGTAGCACGGCCTAGGTAAGAAATTTACGTATACACACGCACATACAGAGAAACATGTATGTTTCTGTGTGTGTATATATATACACACGTGCATGCATACATATATTTAGTTCGTAGCTTAACTGGTGTGAATGGTTGTCAGAATGGATTTGGCGCTGCAGTCTAAGGCCGAAAATTTTGAGTGTTTGCAGTCGTATTTGGTGCTATGACTGCTGCGCTTTTGATAGCAGAGGCTACGCTGTTACCAACCGGGGTCGATCTCTCATTCTTTTCTTTTCTAATAAATCTTACTTCAGACAACGAGATGCTAGTACAGGTATGTATTCTTTTATCGCTATTTCGTGTCAGTACTATGTATAAGTATAAGATATTTAAATGGATAACTTTGCAGGTGCTGGCTTTTGTACCTGTTATGTACATGTGTACTTTTCATTGTTTAAGCTGGGAACGTTCACATACTTTACTTTGCGCCCAAGTACACAAATGCTGTGAGCCTCTTGATGATTTGCTCGTAAGAATTCTGGTTTTAGTTAGATTATTCACCCTCTTTGACTCTGCTCTTTGTTCTGCAGAATGGTCGCACGATATGCACCACCTGTATGTTATAACTATCTCGGTTTGATCCGTTTGGAGGATGAACGTCACAAAAACAAAGGGTACTATATCTACATCTTTAAGAACATGTTAATTAGCATGTATTAAACACACACGCAGTATTAAAAGTTGGTTTCTCTAGCGTATGGGGTTTAAGTCGGGGAACTTTCTAAAAATTTCAATAAAGTATATCCAATTTTTATGGTGATATACACGTTCGTGATTGCTACAAACGCTTTGAACCGACTTCTTTGGGAGCTGGAGAGGTTCAGATTTGATGAGGAGGCCGAGGAAACAGATGGATGCAATCCATCTGGGCTTATAGAAGTGTGTGTGTGTGTGTGTGTGTTAACTGACGTATGTTTCGTTGCATTTCTTAGAACGAACATGGCTAGAGCAAGATCTGCTGTAGGAGAACACCTTGTTCCGCAACATAGAGAGTGATAATTACGAAACAGAAGCCATGCTTCAGCAGGTACCATACGAGTTCTGATTCCTAATATGTAAGATACATCTGAGTCTATATGCCGATATACACACACGCGTACACACACACATAACCTTTTGTGTGTGGTATTCCAGCCTCAAGAACCGTTCAAGTTTCATCAGAACGGTACACAGGGACAAGCTCAGAAAGGTGTGAGCGGTACAAAGGACACGGCTTCCTGGTCCTCAACGTGCTCCACGCCCTAGCCCTCACGCAGATATTGCCTCTAAGTACGTTGCAATGTTTGAGCAGAGGAAAGATGGAAGACAACAGGTGTGTGTGCGTGCGTGCGTGCGTGCGCGCATGACGAACTATTCCGAGAATATTACTACCGTGGTGGAACCGTACAGCAACAGCAGCCGTTGGATCGTCAGCGGACACGTTGGATAGTATATTCAATAGTTTGAAGGCAAGAAGGAATTATGACGAACTATTGCCCAGGTCATAATCAACGGTTATATATCATTCTTTTTTGTAATTATCCAATAATACGGTAGTAATTAAGTGTTTACTTATATTTTATTAAATACTGTAATAAACTTTAATTAAAAGTTTGAGATGAAGCATCACAAACTTTAATAATTAAAAATTTGAGATGAAGCATCACAACTTTTATAAGATTCTAAATGTACACAAGTTTTATAAATGACTCAGTTATAAAGTTTTAATTTAATGTAAAAACGTTGTAAGCGATGTTAAACCCTAAATCTTAAATTTAATTCTATTTAATTTAATTTTACTTTAAATTTTATAATATTTGTTCTTCGTTGGTGGAAAAGAAGAATATGGCGGCTCCAGCAGCGACGAATATGATTCCAGCGGCGAATATGATGGTTTCAGTTAATGTTGAAAATCAAGATTACAACAGGTAAAAATCTGATTTTTATTTAATAAACATACATTATTTATTATTAGGTTCATTATTTTAATTTTTTATTTAACATTATTTATTTTTAAGTTCATAATTATAACATTTTTGTTAATATTTGCAATGTTAAGCTTATGTTTAGATAAATAAAATCTGAGTTTGTAATTGTAATAAAGGAAGCTTATGATCTCTTAAATTTAAACAATAAAACATTTTGGTCGCAAACATTTATTAATAATGAACTTTAGTCGCAATATCGAAGATTCAACTCTGCTCTCCACCTAGGGGGTCAACTGAGGGTCTACTCTACTCCTCGTTAAAAGGTCAATGTATTATTTTATTTTATAATAAATATATAAACTTTTTCATTTTTTGCTGTACATACAAAGGAACACCACGTTATAAACATTAACGATTAATAATTCAAGAGTAACATTCACTATAGATACAATTTTTTATAAAGTTGAATATAGAAACTTTATCTTTAGTGATTTTTTAGGAAGAATCCATTGAAGCTTCTTAGTAAATATTTACACACACACATTATTTATTGTTATGTATGGGAGGACATGTATGCTTACCTTTCTAAGAAAGGTAAGTTATTTAAGAATTAACTTTGAAAATATTTCGGAAATGCAAGAAATTACAAGATTATATCCCATTCGCTTATCCTTAAATAAACAAATATTCAGAACTAGTCTTAAGATACCCCCATGGTACACACATATATACATATGCATGTGTATGTAAGAGAGAGAGAGGTACACACACACACAAACACACATCTATGCATACATATACATACATACATGCATGCATAAGTACATATATGTGTGTCTCTTTCTTTATACACACACATGTATATGTATATATGAGTGTACCATGGGGGTATCTTAAGGTTGGTTTTAAGTATTTACTTACTTGAGAATATGCAAATAAGATATAGTCTTAACATTTCTTATCATTTTTAAAATATCTTTAAGGCTAGCTCCTAAAGAACTTGCTTAGAAAGATAAGCATACCATACACAATAATAAAAGAATGTGTATGTGTGTAAATATTCATTAAGAAATTTCAATGAATTCTCCTTAAAAAATCATATAAAAAGTTGTATTTATAATGAATGTTACTTTTGACTTATTAATTATTAATGTATACAATGTGGTGCTTCCTATATATACAGCAAAAATAAAAAGTTTATATTTTATTATAAAATAAAATAATACCTAAGCTTCTTGGCAAGGAACGAGTAAACCCTCAACTAACCTTCGATGAGTTGACCCTTTAGTCTTTTTAATATTATAATTAAAGTCGATTATTAATAAAAAGTTGAGAAAAAATATTTATTACCTTATTAAAGACACTTGAAATAACTGTAAAATAATATTATACATCACCAACTAAAATGTTTCATTGTTTAAATTGAAGAGATTATGAACTTTTTTAATTGCAATTGTAAATTCAAATTTTGTTTCATCTAAATATGAATTTCACATTGAGAATATTAATAAAAATGCCACAATCGTGATCTTGAAAATAAATAATATTAAGTAAAAATCAAAATCATGAACCTAATAATAAATAATGTATATTTATTAAATAAAAATTAAATTTTTACCTGTTGCGATTTTAATTTACGACATTAGTTAAGGACGCTGTCGGAGATTCGATTGCCGTTGAAGCCGCCATATTCGTCACTGCTGATGCCACTGGAGCTACCATATTCAAAGTTGCTTTGGCCGCCGCTGGAACCGCCATATTCGCCATTGATTTGGCCGCTGCTAGAGCCGCCATATTCTCTTGCGACATGATCCACAAGCTTCGACACACCCTGTTAAACACACTGGCTCAGTATTTCTTGATATCAAATATGCACAGCGTACACACCCACACCAATATTAAGTTTTGTATCAAGATGACAAAGCCCCAAATATTATAAGTTCCATTATGAAGGTTACAATATCTGATGTGCATGCGGCGTGTGTTGTGTGTGTGTGTGTGTGTGCGCGCGTGAGAGAGAGAGAGAGAGAGAGAGTGAGGAGGTACTTCTACGTCATACTTTACAGATTACTTTACAGTCATTTTTGACATGATATTACAGACAGGTGTGTTATAAGATGAACAATAGCGGGGAATCGGTTATACAAATGGATAAAGTCAACTATGGGGACAATAGAGCTTTAGAAAGTTTCTTCTAAACAAGTCTTGAAACGTTGCAACTAAAGGATATTGTTATACACCTGTCTATATATAAATGTGTAAAAGTTAGGAACAAGGAGGCCAACTATTATGTAAATATACATACATAATAATATTACGTGAGCATGTATTTTAAACTAGTATACAATCTTACATTCAAATTTGATATTTCATTACCTCTTTCGCTCGTTCAATCGCAGTTTCAGATATGTTCAGGCCTACAACGTGTCCAAAAGGACTTGCTAATACAATAGCATCATATCCCTGGTAACAAAAGATGATTTCATATATATATATATATATATATATATATATATAGAGAGAGAGAGAGAGAGAGAGAGAGAGAGAACATATGCATACATCATACTGTTGCTTCGTATGTTACTATTATGTTACATACATACGTAAGCATTTGCCTTTCTTTGCGTGCTCGTGTTTTCTGTATATGTCTACAGACACATATATGTATATTTATATCGTAAATATAAATAAGGCTTTGATTTACATTTAATATATAAGTACACACACTGACTAGGTATGCTTCGATGCCAACTACCATTCCGCACACACACACACACACACACATATAAGGTTTTGATTTAACATCTAACACATATATACATACGTAGGCCGATATGCAACTACATCCAAACATAGAATGACTTCATGGTGTGCGTATTTCCAAGTTTTGCCATAATTACACATGGAAACACACACATATACACACATACCGCACCACAACCGGCGCTATGAAGATGCTGGTGACTTCACATTCAAAGAGAGGCTGAAGACAAGCATCAAAGCTAACCTTGTTTATTCCATTTGTGCTGGTGTCCTCGGCATGTTTTATATAATTATACTCATTTCCTAGGACAAGCTTAAATGGTGAGTCAACATTTTGTTTATTCATGGATTAGTTTTTCATTCTCGTATGTAGTGCATATATGTGCCATCTATGGTACCGTGTTTTTCATGTTTGACAAGGACTACTTATTTGTTTGTTTTGGTGTTGGTTGGTATTGTTGTCTAGTAATGATATACTAGATTAGTAACCACGTGCGAGTTTTATACATGTATATGGATGCAGGCTTGTAATGTGTACATCATTTCTTAGTCCTAGTTACTGCTTTGACAAGATTATTGTGAAATCACGTATTTACATTCTGTGTGTGTTTGAGTGTTTGTGCGCGTGTCCGAGCTTGTGTGCATGTAGGTTTGACATATATTTGTTTATACAGGAGTGGTGTGGTGGGTTTTGCTATGACGTGTTCAACGTTGTTTGGACTCATAACAGACCTTGATGATACACATCAAGAGCTTTCTACAGTTGTTGTGTGGTGAGCACTGCATACACATATCTTTTTATTTGACACCTGATGTTTGCTATAGATTTCTCGTGTCTACAGATCTGCCAGGCCATTTCCCAGCAGATGACAAGGCGTGATGTCTTACGTCCGTGTATGGACTTCATTGAGCAGATGGTCGTTGATATGGTATGTACCAGAGAGCATACAGAGGAATCTTTGTATATCATACATATAGCTATCCCTACCTTTAGATGAAGGAGAATCCTTCTTTCAAGCCATCTGCTGGACGCATGAGTGATAACGACATGGAATATGACCAAGATATCAGCGGGATGGCTGAATTGAGACTTCGTCTTAGACATGCTCATTTTACATTCGCAAGATATAAAAGGTACATATCCTTAAACGAGGAGTTTATTTATGGCTAATTCTTACGATTATTATATCTCAGTGAGTATGCGTCTCTTGTGGTGGAGGCTCTAGAACTATAGGATACAATGAAGAATTACGAAAGAGGTGCATCACAAGAATGGTTGGTTAAATTCTAATCTATTTGATCATACCTTGTTATTTTTCTATTTATTGATAAATCAGGGAAACTATTCTCTGTTTCAGGTTATACATTTCCAGTATTCGACCTCCGAGAACTGGAAACGTAGCACGACCTCTTGGCCGGCTAGGTAAGAAATTTACGTATACTACAGAAAAACATGTATGTTTCTGTGTTTGTATATATATACACACGTGCATGCATACATATATTTAGTTCGTAGCTTAACTGGTGTGAATGGTTGTCAGAATGGATTTGGCGCTGCAGTCTAAGGCCGAAAATTTTGAGTATGTTTGCAGTCGTATTTGGTGCTAGCTTTTGATAGCAGAGGCTACGCTGTTACCAACCGGGGTCGATCTCTCATTCTTTTCTTTTCTAATAAATCTTACTTCAGACAACGAGATGCTAGTACAGGTATGTATTCTTTTATCGCTATTTCGTGTCAGTACTATGTATAAGTATAAGATATTTAAATGGATAACTTTGCAGGTGCTGGCTTTGTACCTGTTATGTACATGTGTACTTTTCATTGTTTAAGCTGGGAATGTTCACATACTATTACTTTATTACCAAGTACACAAATGCTGTGAGCCTCTTGATGATTTGCTCGTAAGAATTCTGGTTTTAGTTAGATTATTCACCCTCTTTGACTCTGCTCTTTGTTCTGCAGAATGGTCGCACGATATGCACCACCTGTATGTTATAACTATCTCTGTTTGATCCGTTTGGAGGATGAACGTCACAGAAACACAAGGGTACTATATCTACATCTTTAAGAACATGTTAATTAGCATGTATTAAACACACACGCAGTATTAAAAGCTGGTTTCTCTAGCGTATGGGGGTTTCTAAGTCGGGGAACTTTCTAAACAATTTCAATAAAGTATATCCAATTTTTATGGTGATATACACTTTCGTGATTGCTACAAACGCTTTGAACCGGCTGATTGACTTCTTTGGGAGCTGGAGAGGTTCAGATTTGATGAGGAGGCCGTCTGGGCTTATAATCATTCGCAAAGGTATAGAAGTGTGTGTGTGTGTGTTTCAACTGACGTATGTTTCGTTGCATTTCTTAGAACGAACATGGCTAGAGCAAGGATCTGCTGTAGGAGAACACCTTGTTCCGCTTGCTCAGAATTTTGGCAACATAGAGAGCGATAATTACGAACCAGCAGCCATGCTTCAGCAGGTACCATACGAGTTCTTATTCCTAATATGTAGAGATACATCTGAGTCTATATGCCGATAACATCGCGTACACACACACATAACCTTTTGTGTGTGTATTCCAGCCTCAAGAACCGTTCAAGTTTCATCAGAACGGTACACAGGGACAAGCTCAGAAAGGTGTGAGCGGTACAAAGGACACGCTTCCTGGTCCTCAACGTGCTCCACGCCCTAGCCCTCACGCAGATATTGCCTCTAAGTACGTTGCAATGCTTGAGCAGAGGAAAGATGGAAGACAACAGGTGTGTGTGCGTGCGTGACGAACTATTCCAAGAATATTACTAACCGTACAGCAACAGCAGCCGTTGGATCATCAGCGGACACGTTGGATAGTATATTCAATAGTTTGAAGGCAAGAAGGAGGTCATAATCAACGGTTATATATCATTCTTTTTTGTAATTATCTAAATTAATCAATAATACGGTAGTAATTAAGTGTTTACTCATATTTTTATTAAATACTGTAATAAACTTTTTAATTAAAAAACTTGAGATGACAAAATGTACACAAGTTTTATTAATGGCTTACTTATATTTTTATTAAATACTGTAATAAACTTTAATTAAAAATTTGAGATGAAGCATCACAAACTTTTATAAGATTTCTAAATGTACACAAGTTTTATAAATGACTCAGTTATAAAGTTTTAATTTAATGTAAAAACGTTGTAAGCGGATGCTAAACCCTAAATCTTAAATCTAATTCTTTTACTTTAAATTTTATAATATATTTTCAAGAAATTTATATACGTGTACTTTTAGGGTTAGGACTTAAACGTCCTGCCGCTGAGGTAAAATTAATCTAACCCATAAATAACATAAATAATTCACACACATAGGTTTTCGGGGCGGAACCAACATGAGGAATCTCATAACTGTCTTGTTTTGAACACTTTGAAGACCATACAGGTTTGCGTTATATATGTTCCGTGTTCATGTGGATGGTGTCTTTGCATACTTCAACTTTACCGTATTGTTTATGTGGGATGATATAATATGAAAGTTGCATACAGTGTGTAGAAACAGCCGAATATTGAAGGGCTTTCATCTCGTATGCTATTTATACGTACTTCATGTGTGTGTGTGTGTGTCAAAAGCTGGATACATTATATGAATATCCTTTATCGTTGTACAAACGCACAAAGAGAGGAAGAGAGAGAGAGAGATCTTATTTGAATGTGTTGCAGGTGATGAATGTGCTAGCATCTTTAGCACGCTTATACGGTCAAAAGGCGGTGACATGGGCGCAGGAGGCCACATCAACCATCGTCACAGACATAGTAACAAATTCCACGTCCGAGGTATGCAGACGTAACAAGAAGGTCGTTGATGCTCTCCTACCACAGTTAACTATTCCAAGAAGCTAAGCTTATCTGTGAAGAGTTCTTTTGCATTGTTTAGTGAGTTATCAGTAAGTTTTGGTTAAGAGGAACATTTCCTTTAAGAAGGAATATGCCAAAAGGATATAGTGATTAAACCTTTTAAGTGAAGGATATAAAGGATATGAAACCCTATAAGAGCTAAAGTAGCTATGGAGCTAGGAAAGTCGAGTATAGAGACTTTATGTCCAGATGTAATCCGGTTGATCTTGGATAAGCTACCTTGTGTAGAACGCTACAGTGTGTATTCTCTCTTATCTACTGAACTGAAGGAGAGTATCGAGCTTCTTCTCCCTAGGATGTTGTATCTGCACTGCGATCGCAATGGCGGTGTAACTTGTGAAGAAGAAGGATTTGACTGTTTCCAAGTTGGTTTGTATCCGGTTGTTTTGAGACGCAATTTTCATGGGTGGGCTGAGTGGTCGTTTAGCAAGGGCCTATTGCTTGCATAGTGGCCAAGAAGACACTTAAACAAACAGTTAAGTACGAAGAACTGACAATTGTGGTTACCAACATTGTAACAGGGAGCACCAGGAGTATAGAAATGCCTCACTTGGAAAAGGCCATGGATGTGAAGATTGTTGACGAGTTTCTTGCCCTGTGTATATCAACGGTGTTGATGTTAGCCTAGTTTTTGATCACGATTCAGATAAGATTATTATTATTGAAATGGACTGCAGCAAATTTACGGAGAGGCAGTATACGTTTCACATATACTCTTCAAAGACATGTGAATGGCAGAAGCACAAGAAAACAATATCTTTTCCGTGTGGATAGCATGGCATACAGTGAGATCCGGTTTTTTACATTTCTCAACTCATAATATTTTTCTTATCGGCTTTATGTGCTTGACACCACACGTATGGCTTTTTTCCCGTTTCTGATTGCATGTATACCACGCTCTTTATACCAAAGAGTCTTTTCATATAGAAATCAAAAGGCCTGTACTGTTCTCTGACGATAACATTGTGGCCTTTGGTAGTGTAGATAGAATTGAACGTGAGCGTCGTACACTTTGGCTCTTCAAATGGGAAGATAGGACTAGAAGATGGCTCCAATTGTCATGTGTGGGTCCGGATAAATTATTCGAGTTTGTTTCGAAAAGTCCACCTAAAAACTTGACTAAGTGGGTCACGGCTACCACGTTCTGCTGGAGAAGAAAGGTTGGAGTGGTACTTGAAACAAATATTAACTATGGATTGATGTATGATATGGAACTCGATCGTTGGGAGTGCATTTTCATTCCTGATGTGGGACGCTTCTCCAGTCCTCCATGGTTCAGAGAAAGCGGCCATTATAAGGATCACAATAACCCTCTTTGTCTTTCACCCTCTCTAACATGCACTTGATCCAAACGTTTATTATATTTGGCTGCTTTACTTTTATTATTCTAGGAATATTCTCACTGCGTAGTTTTATAAATTAATTATTTATTATATATTTTTATACTTATTAAATGAATTCATAAGTAATAATACTTATCAGTTTAAGTTTAAATCAATTACCTAACTAATTTTAACTATATAGAATATGCTTTTGTATCATTTTGAACTTATATATATTACATAAATAAAGATATTTAATATATTATGAATAGTAATTCAACTTCGATTATTCTAAATAACCTATCAATTTACTAGATTTAGTAAATAATAAATAAATTATATATTTATTAACCTAGTCATCATATATAATCGATAAATACATTTATGTAAATATGTATATCGACTAACATGGATTAATACTAATGGCGTTGTTAATACTAAGTTTAGTGCTAACAATTAACGAGCTTTGATTGTTTTGAGAACATTAAGTGAGTGAGGGTGGATTGAAGTGCTGACCAGAGATCTGACTATCCCAGGCAAATCTAACGGTTGCTAACTGGTTGGCATGTGTATACGTGAGTGTGTGTGTATTATATAATGGACTAACGTAGTTTTTGTCTTCTTTTTGCAGGATAGGGGTGATGAAGAACGTATTTAAGTAAAGCAACTCCAGAAGAAAGTAGTCCAGATAAAGACGACCACCTTTCTTTTGGTTTCCTCTCCTGACAGGTATGAAATACAAGGATATGTCTATACTAATTTAGAAATGTATAGAACCTTGAAGGAGAGAGAGAGAGATAAAGAGAGAGTCTACTGGCTAATTTGTGTTATACATGCAACATACAAGTGCATACGTGCTATATTAAGCAGCTCCTTGTAACTTTTGTTTAATCTATCACCTTAAGTGAAAACTATATGCGTATAGACACATACACATACATACAAACATATATACTGTATAATCTGTGTGTTCATGTATCTACTTAACGTGCAGGATTAGCTGAGCTGATGTATGAAACAAGGCCGGCCATTCGTGAGAGTGCTGTACACGTGTTATTTGACGTGTTACAATGCCACGGTCGTTTATTCTCCCTGAGTTCCTGGGAACAGATATATGATGTGGTTTTGTTACTGTGCGCGTAGAGCAATCAAGTTACACATGGACTCTGATAAAGAGACTATATGAGACTTGTAGCCTCACTCTACAGCCACTTGTGGACCTCTTTGTACAGTTCTTCCGGGTAATATATATACACATGCATATATATATCTATATATGCATTTATGCATACATATATGTATGCTTGTGCCTTTGTTTGTATATGTGCCTCTCTCTCTCTCTCTCCACATATACATGCATATGTAATTCATTTTATATGTTTTCATATAGCCTCTACTTCCAAAACTACTTATGTTAATGACGGGATTTCTGAAGAAGAACCATGAGAAGATAGCGGGAGTAACAATTGCATGTTATGTTCGTTTGGTGGTGGAAGGAGCTCCACAGTTTACGAAAGAAAACTGGTGTGAGGTACTAAAGAGACTACAGGAAGTCTCTAAGCAGACACTTCCAATGTTGAGCACATCGTGGAGTTCATCGAAGGTAAGGAAAATAAATAAATAAATAAAAACAAAAAAACACGCATTATTATTATTATTACTTAGACAGATAGGTAAATAAACAAAAAGTATATATCTTGGTCTTTGCAATATATATATGCTTCATGTAACTGAGAAATATATGTTTATCGTAACGTATTTGTACATAAAAGAGAGTTAAACAAGAGCATGCAGAGAGACACACACAAACTAATCGTTTATATACTTTTTGTGTGACTTAAGGCTCTTTTTGCTTCAGAAGAGGCTAACAAATTTTATCAGCTACTGCATATGTATACCTTGCACTTCTCTCTCTCTCTCTCTCTCTCTCTCTCTCTCTCTCTCTATATATATATATATATAGAGAGAGAGAGAGAGAGAGAGAGAGAGAGAGAGAGAGAGAGAGACATACATACATGCATAGAGAGAGATGCCGTATGTATGTCCGGCCATATTATCATTATAAAATGCATATATATCAGTAAATCTTGGATACAAGTTCCTAAATAACATTTGATAAGTGTTGCAGTTGTGTGAAACGGGGATATATATGAAATTTTCCCTATATTATCAATTAGGTGTTGTAGTGAGAAACACTAAGTACATGACATTAAGAGTGTCTCATGATAAGGTTTTTGCTAATGAAATTAAATTGTTCAACCCTTAAACACTATTTAATTAAGTAAAATTAGATTACATTGGTGTTAATAAATTTATTTATCATTAAAATATTATAAAAATATATACCTAATATATTTCCACATACATTTATGGAAAGAATTAGAATGTTTTACTAGCATTAAAATATTATAAATATATACCAAGTCGAAAAAGGGTGAACGAACGTACAACCGTATCAAACAAACAAATAAACAAACACACACACACATACACATTTATGCAAAGATGGAAAGGGTGAACGTACAACCATCTAAAGGAGCACCTTATATTTTGAGAAACACTCACCTAAGGTTTGAGAGGCTAGAATGTATAATACCGCCTCCCCCCTCCTAATTATTCGCTAATCTGAAGCGCCGCCCCAAATATGGCGGTTCCCTAATTCCACTCACCTAAGGTTTGAGATATGGGCCAATCTTTGTAGTGCTGTGCTTCTATCAATATCCGCTCTAACAGTAACTATTACTGCACTTGTTTGGGAGCTCATGCTCATCCCACGGGATGACTACCGTCCGAGGTCGAATCTCTATATGACATCATCTGGAGACGTTAGTGGCGATATCGTTTACTAGGTTGAGTGTCACCTTCCAAACCTGGCCCTTCAGGTACGTTAGTATCTATGTGTGTACGTACGTATGTGTATGTGTATATATATAACGTGTATGTGTACAGGTTACTGAAAGGATAAACCAGTTTGAGCTAACTGCACTATACAATGATATAGAGCTTGGAACAGCTAAGGCAGAACACTTTCATTTGTATGCAACAAATATATTCAACAAAAAGAAGTATTTCTATATGAGAATGAATGCTAATTTCACTCTCCCTGATTGGGAATCGGTTAATGATTTTAAGACAGATTTAAAGAGTGATTTGGTACGTTTGGAGGCTGGCGGCGTGGTTATGCCACATGCAATACCAAAGTTCATAAGGCCTTACCTTAAACACGAGGATGATTCATGCATGACTGCTATTACGAGTAAGCGGCTTTATGAATATCCTATACTTAGTAAATAATGTAAGTGGAAATATAAACCTAAACCATGTTACTGCAACACTTATTTAATTTATAATTTATACACATATATGCCGACGATGTGTATGAAAAACTTAGTGAATGTGTGCGTGTGTATATGCATGTACATGTATATACAACAATTTACATTCAAAAACTATTATTATGTCTAATTAAACTTTCATTTAATATATCAGTCAACTAAAGGAAAACCTTACCTAAGGACGGAATATAATTAACCGTCAGAGCAACGAGCCCCATCACACAAGGAACTAAAACTTGAACAAGGGATGCACTGTTGACATCCATTCAGCTCAGTAATTAGAGAGATATATGCATACGAGCACTGCACACATACATATACACGAGCGCGAGCACAAACACAGATATATGTATCAGCGGGTCAAAAGACAACTCACTATACTTGCGTGCTGCGTCGAATGTTAAGGCGACAGAGAAGCGTGGACAAGTGGATGTAAAAACCAAGACATTTGCAGGAATCCCGAAAACATCTATTAGTAACTTTCATAAATAAAATGCTAGTACCATACCCGTTGCCCAATCGAATCCAAGCAGCAAATGCCTGAAGCACCTGCAAATAGATAAGAAGTTTATAATAGAAGTGAAGGATATATACATCAACGAGTGAAATCAGTTCAGTACATATCATAATCAACATTTGACAAACACAGTGGGCTTTTGCACTAACCTGTTCACGGAGCGCTTCAGAGCTTCTAAAGTAGGAGATTAACAAGGAGAAAGCTTCCTCTACAGAAACAGCTAACTCCTTGTGGAATTGGTGCCGTTGTTTGGGACGAATTCAGAATACTTTGCATTATCCACAATTATATATATTGAAGCAATAAGAAAACATTTACCTGGTGTGTAAGAATAAATATGCACTCACCATAAAAGAGGACCGTAGGCCCAGCTGGAAGATCTTCTCTTTGAGCTTAAAGGACTTCATTTGATATCAAATAAATCATACACATACCTTTGTTCTTATTGTTTGTGCACAGAAATTAAAATCTTTGATGGATCACGGAGCAAGCTATCATAGAACTGCATAAAACGAGTAGTATGTACGATACTGGGTATCTATATGAATAAATAATGTAGAGCTCTCTCTCCATCTCTCTCTTAACCCCCAGGCCTCCATGGTGCGCTGAAATTATTCAAGCCATAGATTTGCAGCCATATGCATTTCTGCTTCGCCATGATACAACGCCTGCAGCGCGACACGGAGCTCCAGCTCTTCCCACACCGTAGACAACTCAAAATTAACATTGGTAACTCATTTATTTATGAATTTAATACACCGTAATTATATGTCCTTGATGTTTATAATTTTATAGCCTGGTTGTAGTGCTTATAACAATAATAAAAGATTAATTTTTAACCTAAAATTATAATCTTGTGAATATAACTTACGGCGAGCGCGAGATTATATTTTGTTTTAACGTTTGTAAATTTTTACATCCACTTTCATTAGAATCGTATTTATTTTAAATATTAGAAATCTTTTTTTTCTTAATGCAAAAATTCATTTCTTTTGAATATATGTGAAAAGAACAGTATAATAGTAAAAAATCATAATTTTTACAAAATAGGGATTTTTACATATTCACAACAAAAGTGAGAAACTATACTTTAATTTATAAATCATTAAAAAATAATAAATCTTATGCAAATTATGCTATACTTTAAAAAAGACTTGATTCAAGCATTATTGTCATAGTTCTAGTCTAATAAATTGATTAAATTATAGGATATGTACAATATGTGAATAAATTGACCTAACTTAACTTAAGTCATTGTAAAAAGGGTCCTCTTGTAAATACTAATTGACCTTTTACATAATTAACAAGAACCGTTGTGACAATTATGAAATATAAATATAACAATTAAGAAATGTTATAATTCATGATAAAAAGAACAAAAAGTATTATTACAATTCAATAGTCAACTTATTTATCTTTAAATTATAAAAAGAACAAAAACATGAATCTAATTGAATCTTTAATTATTATGAAATGTGAAAAATATAACTTTTTATTTTTTATTAAAAGTCAATTTGGCCATAGTAATTGTCATTATTATTATTTTAACATTATAAAATATATCATCATGAATAGCATGTTTGTTACTAAGATAAACCTTAATGCATTTTTGCCAATGTTTACTTATTCATATACAAAAGTATATTTAATTATGTTAATTAGATTCACATTATATTTTTGTACTCAACTAGGATAAGCACAATAAGTATATCTTAATGACATAAAATAAATCATATCATACTTATATTATGTAAGTGATGAAATAACTATGTACTTATGTGTGAGAAAGTATTAAAATATTAAGTTTCTTTATAAATAAGTAGACAGTAACTTTATAAAATTAAAAACTTAATTTAATATTAGTTTATAAAAACTTCATTGATGTGCTACATGTGTTCTCGTGGTTTAAAATGAAAATAACTTAACTAACAATTAAATACAACAATAAAGTTTAATGTTCATGTAATATTTCTTATGGATTAAAATTTTAATTGGTGTTTTAATATTTAAAACCTCGAGTGCATTACATAGTGTAGTTTTTTAAATTAAAACAAAGAATCAAATAAAATAATGAACAAGATTTTCAATAAAGAATAATTAATCATGTTGTAACACATTACATCAAATAAATTTCTTTTAATTTAATTTACACTAAGATTAGTTGAAGTAAATAAAATTGTAAAGAATTTAAATATCATAAATGTATAAACATGTAAATAAGATATAATCTCAGTACAAGAAATATATATAATTTTTGATTTTGTATTAGAAATTAACTTTTAATATTATTCTTATGCATAAAAGGTGTTGGTCCCTTAAATAAAAAAGATATACAAATATATATAAGTCATATATGTGTATATGTTTGCGTATATATATGTGTGTCATCATTATTATAAGTTCTAAACAACACCATTAGGACTGTATCCCCATTAAAAGCATTTAAAGTTAAATGCATGCTGCCGTATAATTTTATATAAATTAATTATACCATTATGTACAATTAGTTGCGATGGATTAAAAATTCTTAAAACTTAAAATGAAATATATAATTTTGTCTTTGGTGATAAGGATTAAAAATATTATGTATGCAATTATATTATAATGTAAAAATATTTTTGTTGGGAATTCCATTTTTTTTAACTTTATTTTAATAAAATTTAAATTCACAACCATTTACCATTCTTATGTAAAAAGACGATAAAGGTTGTAAATTTATTTTTTTTCAACATATAATATTAATTTTGCTCGAACAAAATTTGAACTTTACTAAACAATTATGTAAAATCTTTAAGCTCTTCTTAACTTCTCTTATAATACATTAAAGAATAGTAAATTGAAAATGAACACAAATAAATAAGAAATATCAAACATAAAAGAATAAGGTTCTTAACAAAAGTAAAATAAATAAAAAAGGATAAGATAATAAAAAAGCTTTTTATAAAGGTAAAAAACATAATCATTTACATTTCGAATAAATATTTTTTAATATTGATTAATCTTACATAATTTATTATTTTTTAAGACTTAATCTTGTCAACAAATTTTTCTTAAAATTATATAAAATTAAATTTATCTATTTATTTATTTTTTACAAATATTTATAAAAAGATGAATAATCATTAAAATAAAAGCTTTTTGCAAGAAGAAAGGGAATACATCTTTCACAACAACAAAAAAAAAATGAAAATATTGGTTATTTGCATTATATAATATATAAATTTTATGAAAGTTGTATGACACGTTAATTTAAACATTATAATTTAAATAAATTATAACTAGAGTGATAAATTTAAAATTTATTTCATTATAATTAAAAACCTTGGTTATTCTTAATAAGTTTTTATGTTGTTGCCTCTTAATTAGAATATAATTAGTTGTTGACATGTTAGGAATTTAAGTCATCTTTTGTAATTATATAACTAAATAAATTTAATATACATAAGTATTTTATATATTTATATAAGTTAGAATTATTTTAAATTAAAAATAAAGTGTCATGAAATTAGGTTTCTTCCTATAAAAGTTTTTTAATTTGTTCAATTTTCATTAATGTATTGATAATTAATAATATGGTCTTTTTAACTCTCATTTACATATCTTTGTGGTTTTCATATATTACAAAAAATTAAAGAAGTATATATAGCTTCTTTAATTTTTTTATACTTCTATCAAAATTCAGGATTCTAACATAAATATATAATATTTAATGTATATATGCCTTCCTAATATATAAATATATGTTTGAACATATAAACACATGTATTAAGACAAACATAAACATATAAATGTAAGATGGAATTCGCTTGAGTTTGTAAGTGAAAACTTGTATAGCATCTTGAAACAATCTTAGACTACTGTTATTTCTTGTTATTGCTACTGCTACCTATTACTATGTTTGCGTCAGTGTGCACTAGCGTGTGTGTGTTTTAGAAGGATAGTTTTACATATGGGCAGCACATTTAAGACAAACTAAACCTACATTAACGGTGGTTTAAAGTTCAATCAATACATGAAACTATAGAAAATAGTATAGCAAGAATCACACACGCACACACACGCACACGCACACGCACACGCAAACGCACACACCTTAATGCACAGTAACGGAGGAATGCAAGAGCGTTGAGCATCGTAAAACTTGTTGTTAATGAAGGCTAAGAGGTAGTTAACGCAGTCAGTGAAGATTGTTGTCTCTGTCTCTGTTATGTTTGGAAATAATCACGGACGATCTTCACCACTGTCTCGAGCACAATTCCTCCGTCTTCATCCGTAGCAGCTGTGGTAAACACCTAAACGAAACAAGATAATTATGTTTATACAAAATACATGTATGTAATATTCACACATTCATATCTGAGTCTTCCGACAATGAAGAGAAACAGTTGAGACTACTCATGTGATAGCAGATTATTATACACAGAGCGTCTCACATACTCTATATCTAAGAAATGTAATACAGCACTCTTTTCTCATATATAAGATCCTTTACATACGTATCCTTATAAGACGCGGAGACAGACACACACATATATACATATCAGCATATATGTGGATACTCTACAATGAAAAGATATGATTTATCCATGTAACTGTTCGCTTTTACATCTGTGTGTGTGTGTGTGTGTGTGAGAGAGAGAGAGAGTACTTACCAATGAAGGTGATTTTCCGGCCAGATTTCACGTTGCCCATGCGTTTACATACCATCTGAGACACACAGCGTATGATCAACTCCCTGATCTCAATGGAACCACTCTTCTGCATAAAATAACAAAAGCCTCATAAAACTGGTTCTGGAAGTTTTAATTGGCAGCTACTCTCGGCCCATGACCTTATAGCGAGCTGTTCAAAGAAATCCATGGCGGCATTGCGACAGATAGGTTGCCCGAGCATCCAACCGTCACAAAGTAGTCTGATAATGTGTTCCACGTCCTGTTCCAACCAGTCTAATCCTGTTCATGTTGAAGTGCCTAAAACAATAAAATGCATATATAGTGTGTGTGTGTTTGTGTAAATAACCATTAGATATATAAGTATGTCTGACATGATATCAAAGTATACTTAATCAGACAATTTATCCACGAGATACACTTCGATTGTCAAATTTATGAAGTTTTAATATAGTAGTTATCAAGTTACCTGGTAATGCTTGTGATTACTAATATATATATATAATATATATATATAGAGAGAGAGAGAGAGAGAGAGAGAGAGAAGAAAAACTAAATAAATTCAGTTGCACATATGTCATATATATATACATAGATATAATTAAAACTCATTCATGTATATAATACCTTGATGCATTACGTTTTCTGCTTGATGTCAACGCAGTAATAAAAGAATGTGTGTGTGTGATCAATGGACTCTTTCAAAAAATCGTACAAAAAGTTGTATCTATAGTAAACGTTCCTCTTTACTTGTTAGTTGTCAATGTCGAGGACGTGCTCCTGTATAAACATGGAAAAATAAAAAAATTTACATTTTTCTAATAAAATAAATAATACCTGCGCTTCTCAGCCGGAGTGGAGTGAACCCCTTGGCAGGGAGGGAAGGGAGGAGTGGAACTGACTCTTCAGCCGTACGACTGAAATTGATTTTAGTAGAAATCTGAGAAAAGTATTTGTTACCTTCTCTGAGAGACTTGAAATAGCTGAGGAATGATTCTGTCAATGGCCGGCCAAAACGTCTCATTGTTAAGATCTAACAGATCATGAGCTCCATTGATTGCAAGTGCAATCTCAGTTTTGATATCTCTTGAGCAAGAGAATCAACATCGACAATATCGATAACATTGCCACAAACATGAGCCTGAAATCAAAATCATAAACCTGACAATATGTTTATTAAATAAAAATTAAAGTTTTACCTGTTTTCGGCACACGCCGCCATTGGAACGGCCATTCGCCCTGCATTCGCTGCTGGATTCGCCTCTTTCGCCGCCGCATTCGCTGCTGGATTCGCCTCTTTCGCCGCCGCATTCGCTGCTGATTCGCCTCTTTCGCCGCGCATTTGCCGCCGCATTCGCTGCCGCATTCGCCGCCGCATTCGCTGCCGCATTCGCCGCCGCATTCGCTGCGCATTCGCCGCCGCATTCGCTGCCGCATCGCCGCCGCATTCGCTGCCGCATCGCTGCCGCATTCGCCTCTTTCGCCGCCGCATTCGCTGCTGGATTCGCCTCTTTCGCCGCCGCATTTGCCGCCGCATTCGCCGCCGGAGCTTGAATCATCACTGGAGCCGCCATCGCCGCTGTTGATGGCGCTGGAGCTGCCGCATTTGCCGCTGCATTCTCCTCTTCTGCTACGAAGAACAACAAAGAACCTTTTGGAGCCATTTATAAGCTGGCGGCCCATAGCTCAATGCAAACGAAATCAGGAAGTGACACTGGCAATGTGATCCAATTTATCATTGCCGCCTTGTCCATTGACACAGATTAAAACCCGAAAAATGTTGAAAATTTTGCAGGCTTTAACAGGATTTATAATTTAGGGTTTCAAGAAGCGGCCATGTCGGGCGGCTTCTTCAGTCCTCTCTCGGCTCAGGGAGCAGGACACGCGATCTCTAATAAGGCTCTGATCTGGAAGTACATTAAGAATCTATTATCAGTTTTTTCATTTCGTGCATACATATAAATTGTAGTGTATTGTGTACTATGTGAACCAAATTCATTTGTTCTTATATATGATATATAAATGATTCGCTCGTCTTCTTGTGTATGTATATATATATGAGATGTGAACGACGTGAATCATTTGGTAAATTCGTTTTAAATGCAGATTTCTGGGAGCTGTCAAGCAGTACTTGTGCGTGTCTCTCTTGAGAAACAGCGCTATACCCACGATGAACATCTTCCAGCTCTCATGCTCATTTCATGAGCCTCCTCTCGAGGTTCAGGGCAGGACTTAAAGCGGAGATCGGCGTGTTCTTTCCCATGATCGTCTTAAGAGTGCTTGAGAATGTTACACAGCCGAATTATCAACAGAAGATCATCGTTATACGCTTCCTCGACAAGCTCTGTGTTGACCCGCAGATCCTCGTTGATATATTTGTCAACTATGACTGTGATATGGATTCCTCGAGAGGTAATACTTCTTATATATATACTTTTTTGGTCTGTAATATACTAATATAATATATGTGTGTATGTGTGTGTGTGTGTAAATCGTGTGTATAGATGTGCTATATATTCATGTACTATTCTAGCTTCACACCTTTTCCATCTCTCTCTCTATATATATCCATTGTAGTACTCCATCGTGTTTGTTTTAAGTGGTATACTTATATTTTGTTTTCTAATGGGAGTTTATATAATGATATATGTATAATAGTATATAGTAGATGCTTTGTGTATGATATAATTAATGTCTATGTATCCTTAATTTATAATCAATCAAGTTTCTCTAGAAATGTGCATACTCTAGAGAGTTTGATATATGTTGTGTGATCTCTGCGCGTGTGTGTGTGTGTTTATTGAAGATATTTGATATATTACTTACGCTGAATGAGCAAGTTAATGTATATTGACTATATACATACAGACTTGTTGATTGTAAACATGTTAGACATGTATAATATAGTGTCTGCTCACAATTATGATATTCATATAGAACAGATATACATATATTTATATATGTAAGATCACATGACACATGTCATTGTATGATTACGTATGTAATGGCTTATGTGGCATACTTGACTACTTTTAAGTTATAACCATGTAGTGACTTAATGCAGGCTTGTAAATGGGCTTCTTAAAACAGCACAAGGTGTACCTCCTGGTGCAGAGACAATTTAACTCCTATTCAAGACGCTGCAATGCAGCTTGCAGCTATGAAATGTCTCGTGGGTGTTCTACGTTCCATGGAGATTGGGCCAACAGGCAACTTAGACTATCAGATACGCCGTATACAAGAAATGGTATGCGTGCGTGCGTGCGCGTGCTTGTGTCTATGTGTATATATGGAATTATCTTCTCACCATGTGTAAATTGTACAGAATACTAAAATTACATTAATGCATACACAGTTACCAATATACATACCGTATATAAGTAATAATTGCATCTATAATCTGCTGGGTTGTCCAGTCCATTATTAAAATTTAATATGCCTACGAATATATGATTATGTTGTCTTATACGGTATGCGCAGTATACGAGAAGATGGTATATTTCTTACATCCATACACACACACGAAATATACAGACACTTATGTCTCTCTCATAATGCCATAGAGATAAATATTTGTATGTATACCAAACTTCATATCTACGTACTTGTACCTATTCCTTTATATATGTTTGTGCACACATAATGCATATGAAGAGTAATATGGAACATATTGAGAACGGTAGTGAGTCTGTAAAGTTGTACATGTTCTTTGTACGCACAAGTACATGTTTACACACTAACATCATAAACCTATATACACACAAGTCCTTACTAATGCTGTATATGGTATATCACTGTTTAACCGAAAACCGAGCAAGGGTATCCAGTTTTTGATCAATGCAAAAAAGATTGGTGATTCACCAAAGGATATAGCAACGTTTTTGTTAAGCTCATCTGGTCTCGATAAGACAATGATTGGAGATTATTTGGGTGAGAACGACGATTTACCTCTTAAAGTCATGCACGCTTATGTGGATTCATTCAACTTTCAAGGCATGGAGTTCGATGAGGTAATTAATCATTTAATGATATGTGTGGGTCTATCTATGTATCATATTATCATATATTTATTTGTGTTGACCTAATCAAGCAAATCAGGCCTTCAAGGCTTCAGATTGCCCGGTGAAGCACAAAAGATCGATCGTATAATGGAGAAGTTTGCAGAGCGTTACTGCAAATGCAATCCTAAAGCGTTTACGAGTGCAGATACTGCTTACGTACTGGCATATTCTGTCATAATGCTGAATACTGATGCACACAACCCCATGGTGAAAGCTAAGGTATCACATACATATATTAATAAATTATATATACTTAGGCATTTAAATAATTATATAAATAACTGTATTAACTTAATAACTTTACGTTTTATTACCTAGATGACGAAAGCAGAATTTATAAAAAACAACAGAGGTATTGATGATGCAAATGACTTACCAGAGGAGTTTATGAGCGCCTTATACGACCGTATAGTGAAGACCGAGATCAAAATGAAGGTACATACTACAGAACGAACAAATATGCAAACGCTCAGGCATTTACGTATACATAAAACACATTTATCTATATATATAGCAGACATGCATATACATAATTACACACATTTATGGCTGTTCTAGATGTACAACTTCGATGTGCATTATACTATAAACGTATGTGTGTTGTTTTTGTGAAATGCAATAATACTGATTGTTAACAGGCTGATAATCTGGCACCTGCAAACAAGCCTACGAATCGTATGTTGGGCATTGAGAATATCCTCAACATTGTTATACGTAGATCGAAAGAAGACCATTTGATAAGAGTGAGGACGAAGTTATTACACTTCAATGTCTAGAGGGTTTCGGGCACGCAATACACGTGACCTCCGTCGTGTCTATGCGGACAGAGCGGGATGCTTTCGTAATTTCACTTGCAAAGTTCACCTCTCTTCACTCTCCTGCAGATCCTCTTCAGTTAACATTTTCTACGTGACGGACGTTAGCGGCAATAACGTGGATGAGAAATTGGTGGAGGCACATGAACTTCTCAAAGTCACGCATGAGAATATTCATCCTTAAACAGGTTCTCACTCAGTAATTTCTTTAATTATACATTAAGCCTTCTGAAGTCGTATAGTTGACGACACATACGGAGATGCTCCTGGAATATGCCCCATTTTTCTACATGTTTATCTTCCCCTCTTTAGTGTTTTCTATTTTATTTTCTTCCTTTTTTTCTTGTACATATTGTTAGTTTAAAGACATACGGGGGGAGGCTATAGATGCTCTTTTCCCGTTTTAAGGTTTTATGTTTGCCAAAACAAAGTGCTATTCTTAGGGTGTATTCATATTACAGAATATGTCGCATATATGTACACCTGTGTATGTACACACATATATCGTGTCCATACATGTGTATACATTGTCTATAGTCTACATGATGTCTGTATACTTACATGTTAATAGACCCGTACACACAGATGCAGATATTAAGAATAAGTATATTAGAAAATTATATATAGCGAATGAGTTCTGGTAATTATACATATATAGAATAAGATGAGTGTTCATTTTTGTTTAAAACAATGATATTTTATTGTTTAAACTTAGTGAAATGACATGAAATATATGCATATATGAGAGATCTTGAGGCATGGTGCAAGGTCTTTAGGCGTATGGAATATGTAGGCATATCTACAATCTCATCAATCATATCATTATCTGTACCTTAAAAAAGAAAACTCGTTTTATATATTTAAAATATTTTAATAAATCTTATGTACGTGCTGGTGTGCGGGTGTATATAAGAAGTATACTCACACTCGCACGCACGCACATGCATAGGATAAAATTGTAGTCTCTGTGCATTATATTCACTGCTTAGAGTTTGATAACCTTTTGAGTTTGCACGCTAACAATTTTGGTGCGGTGAGCGTGGAAGCTCCACCAGCCATATGTCGGTATCCTGTGTTTTCTGTTGGTAGTGATGCTCGTGTCTTTTTGGAAGAGTATGAGGTAGCTGTCTTGAAGAAACACCAAGTAACCCTAAGAAACATGCACTAAAGATAATATTTATTTATTCATGTGCACACATATGCCATCCACATGTATATTATGTGTCTAATGTAGTGATTATGTATTATATATAATGATTTTAAACGTTATTCAAAAATATAAAATAGCCTTTTTTAAAAAGATTGCTATTTATCTAGAAAGCTGTCCTAATAATATTTTGAAAGCTTTTAAATAAGATAAATATTGAATTAGTACTGAATTGTATCTTATAATATAATATTGTTGAAGCTATTGAATCATTTTATGTTGCACCAATAGGTTTTGCGTATTTTACGTATACAATATATTGTATTATACATGCATGGGTACATTTTGAGAAAAGGTATGCTGAAAAAGGGCAGCCCTTATCACCTAGATGGCAATCATTCACCCTAAAAAATTATTCACCATTTAAATGTACCTGGGAAGAATATTCTTACTTAATTTATTTGGAATATACCATACACAATAGTCATGAGTTTTACAAATTGACATATTCAATAATGAAAGTAAATTAGGCTTTTCGTAATTTATTTTTACGAAGTTTTTTTTATCCCATTGTCAGTACATTTATGGATTTGTATTTTTAATTTTTAATTATTTCCATTTGTTAAACTGAGTTGAACACTTCTTACAAGTTTATTCTTGATTTAAAATTTAATGTGCATATGAATATATTCACGATAATTTATTTCAAGATTAACTTGATTTGATAAATTAGAGGTGTTATTCTATATCTAATGTTTTTATCATGTCGAGAAGTTATTAAAAAAGTTATTAGTTAAAATGTAAAAATAAGTGAATAAGTTCATTAAACTAGTTATCATTAAGAGTTGAACCATCATTTATAAAGATATTCGTAGCATGTTCATTATAAATCATTTTTTTAAATATATTTGGGTGTCGGACATACATTTGGACACAATATCAATTATTATTGCTTTCATCTTATAAAAAACAACCATATCGACTCATTGATTTAAATAATGATTATGAACACCGATGTGCATAGTTGTTATGTCAATATTACTATTTATTGACTTGAAATAATATTACTTCATCGAAACAAATTAAAACACTTTTGCAAAAACAACATATTAAACCATGAACAAGTTGTTTAGCATATGACCATTTCCTAGTTACACCTTCAAATTTAGTATCATTCATTCTTCTTTTTGAGTTACAAATTGGATTTGAACATTAAAAGTGTCTAATGCATTTTGATACCAAGCATGTCCAGAAGAAGATTTGTAATAAGTAAGTGAGTTTTACTTAGAACTGAGTTGTTTGTGTTCTGTTTGTACTGAGGTTTTTAATAAGTCAGATGATAACATTTATCTTGATAATTTTATTACCAATGACATTTTTCACAAAGCTCTTCTTGACTCTTACTTGAAAATTAATATTAAAAACTATAAGGTTCAATATGTTACATATATACCTTCCACTTACAACAACAATATTGTTTTATTCTCCCGCCACTTAAAAGATTACAATTCTACTTACTAAAGAATAAAAATGTGTCTTGATGTTCATAACTAGTGTCGTAAGGTCCCACACATTACCTTCATGGTCAATTATAACATTCAGATTCACATATTGAATATGACTTTTAAAATAATTAAAAATGATAAATTTTATTAAAATTATTCCACATCTTAAAAAAATCTTCTACAAAAGAAATCCTCATTAAGCCGAGGAGTTTGAAAGGGGAGGAGTATTATTTCCAATTATAGATCGTGAAACTAACCATTATAAAAGAAAATTCTAAACCATACTATTTAATTGATTTATATATAGCAAGCCAGTTGGTTGACAATAATAAATTGTTACTATCTTTGTTCTATTGTTTATTATAATAAATAATAATAATAACGGTTAATTTAAAGTGTAAGATACTTAATTAAATTTTTTGTAATTTATAGTTATAAATAATTTTATTAATTTAATAAATGTAGAGAGCCAAACTAAAACTTTAAAAATGAAATCGGAAAAATGTATTCAAGCAATTATAAAAATGTGACTATATATTTTTTATTTAACAATTATTTTATTTCACAAAGTTAAGATAATGTAAATTTATTATTTAACAATTGGCAATAAGAAGTTGAATATACATTTATATATTTGTTAAAAAAATATGTTGCAATAATATTTTAAATAACTAAAATATATTATTTAATAATGTCGCAACTAATAAATAGTTTTTTAGAAAATATATAAAGAATGGGTTTTTATAGTAAATCAAGGCAATAAATGATGATTAAAACTTTATGTGCATTCGCCAATAGAATATTCCTATTGGCAAGTTCAAGACGTGACAGGTTATAAAATTGACATCAACACCCTCAGAACCCTC
The DNA here is from genome assembly GCA_003024785.1 of Selaginella tamariscina. NCBI lineage: Eukaryota > Viridiplantae > Streptophyta > Lycopodiopsida > Selaginellales > Selaginellaceae > Selaginella > Selaginella tamariscina. The sequence goes on from PUQB01000070.1 coordinate 259,242, forward strand.
AAAGGATGACACATGTTCCGACATGCAAGGCCTATATAAAGGGGAATGTGCTAGCCTCATGTGTTTTTATTTTAATTTGTTTTTTTTTTTAATTTTTAGTTTTAATTTGTGATTTCATTTTCTAAACCACATTTACTTTGTGAGATTCAATTTATCTATTATAGTGTTCACAAGAGGTTAGTTGGTGAACCTTTATACGTTTCTAGTTTTTTATTATAATATATGATTCACTAGGGTTTACTGACAAACCCCTCTTGTTACCTAATTTTAATTTATATTTCCTTTCATGTGAGTATGTAGTATCATATGAGGTTTGTTGGTGAACTTCTATATATTTATGTTTTATTTAGTTTTTGTGTTATATTTCTAACTTTAAATTGTATTATGTTTTAAATAAGCTATATTTTATTTGTTTAACGCTGAAAGGAGCATTCCCATGAAATTAGTTAGTCTTTTAGAATAGCTTCCCAGCCCCACACACACATGTATAAGTATATATTGCAAGTATAAATATATTAAAGTTCTTCATATATTGTTTCGTCTATATTACATGAAAACATGTCTTAGGTTATGCTAAGTCTCACTAAAGACTATGGAAATTATTTGTAAGAAGCATACGTACTTACATGCATTTCGAGGTTCGATCAACTTCAGCTGATTGGTGAGGGAGCACTCCCAGATGCCACCTTCTTCTCCAATGATCCTGAGAAGTCGAAGCTTTCTAATCAACCCAAGAAGAAAGCTTGCACTTTGCTGCTTCGGCTGCTCGACGAGGATCATATGACAGGTGTGTGGTCTATGTGTGTGTCTGTATGTTTTACACATGAAAATCCAGAAACACACATATATAGTGTTTAACATTTGTAGATCTGCTACAATCAGTGTATAACACACACACACACACTAACTGTGCAGCACTGGTCAAAGGACGATAACAATACCAGGTGCAACCCCAGAGCAGATGAGTGCACTTGTATCAAACCTTGGTGTCTTACTGGGTCAGATTGATACGTTCGAAGTTAACAAGATATTCACACGAAGCCAAGCCCTGAGCAGTGATGCTATTGTGGACTTTGTCAAGGCGTTGTGTAAGGTTTCCATGGAAGAACTTCGTTCCCCTACTGATCCAAGAGTGTTCAGCCTTACCAAAATCGTTGAAATATCGTAAGTTGCGTGCGTGCGTGATATGTATGTTACAATAAGAATATGTACATTAAAACTTACGACTAGGAAATTCTTTGTGTATTTATCATCTCTTTATAGCTTTACATGAACTTTACGTACGTACAGAAGCTATGTGTATAATTCAATTGAAATCTGTAGAGTTTTCTTAGAAGTAACTATACAAACACAATCAAATATATATATAAGCTTCTCTCTCTCTCTCTCTCACACACACACACACACTCACTCACACACACTCACACACACCACACACATGAGAACTTAGTTCCCTTGTTATGTCTAGGGTATTCATGGCACTCGTAGGCGGGCTTCCAAAACCACAAAGGCAGTTTCGTAATAGCAAGCGTCCTTGTTTAAGGTAAGCCCTCACAAACTCAGGTGCTGTAGGCTCAGGTGCGAAAAACCACTTAGAAGTAAAATTAGATTACATTGGTGTTAGGAGACTTATGTATAGGATATTCACTTCCAGTGGCACTGGTAGGAGCTCTTCCAAAGCCGCTTACTCGTAATAGCAGTCATGCATGAATCATCCTCGTGTTTAAGGTAAGGCCTTATAAACTTCGGTATTGCATGTGGCATAACCAAACGTAGTCTAATCGGTACCAAACCACTCTCTAAATCTGTCTTAAAATCATTATCCGATTCCCAATCAGGGAGAGTGAGATTAGCACTCGTTCTCGTATAGAAATACTTCTTCTTGTTGTTGAATATATTTGTTGCATGCAAATGAAAGTGTTCTGCCTTAGCTGTTCCAAGCTCTATGTACAGTTAGCTCAAACTGGTCTATCCTTCCAGTAACCTGTACACATACACGTTATATATACACATACACACATACGTACGTACACACATACATACTAACGTACCTGAAGGGCCAGGTCTGGGAGGTGACACTCAACGAGTAAACGATATCATATAGAGATTTCGAAGATATTCGCACCTCGGACGGTAGTCATCCCGTGGATGAGCATGAGCACCCAAACAAGTGCAGTAATAGTTACTGTTAGAGCGGATATTGATAGAAGCACAGCACTACAAAGATTGGCCATATCTCAAACCTTAGGTGAGTGTTATAAGGTGCTCCTTTAAATGGTTGTACGTTCACCCTTTCCATTAAATGTGTGTGTGTGTTGTGTGTGTGTTTGTGTGATATGGTTGTACGTTCGTTCACCCTTTTTCGACTTGGGTGCCATAAATGTATGTGTAAATATATTAGGTATATGTTTAATGCTAGTAAAACATTCTAATTCTTTTCATAAATGTATGTGGAAAAATAAACCCTAAACCCTCATTTTCTGCATGCATACAAATTTATTTAGCTTATTTAATTTATAATTTATACACATATATGCCGACGATGTGTATGAAAAACTTAGTGAATGTGTGCGTGTGTATATGCATGTACATGTATATACAACAACTTACATTCAAAAACTATTATTATGTACCTTACCTAAGGACGGAATATAATTAACCGTCAGAGCAACAGCAAACCGAGGACGGAGCCCCATCAACTAACACTTGAACAAGGGATGCACTGCTGACATCCATTCAGCTCAGTAATTGCTGCAAGTATACGCATAGAGAGATATATGCATATGAGCACTGCACACATACATATACACGAGCGCGAGCACAAACAGATATATGTATTGCGTACCATCGACTGCTGCGTCGAATGTTTGTTCAGATAGCAAAGGCGACAGAAGCGTGGACAAGTGGATGTAAAAGCCAGGACATTCGCGGGAATCCCGAAAATCATCTATTAGTCACTTTCATAAATAAAATGCTAGTACCATACCCGTTGCCCAATCGAATCCAAGCAGCAAATGCCTGAAGCTCCTGCAAATAGATAGGAAGTTTATAATAGAAGTGAAACATAGCATATGCCCCTAACTAAGGATATATACATCAACGAGTCAAATCAGTTCAGTACATACCATAATCAACATTTGACACACACAGTGGGCGTTTTGCACTAACCTAGCGCTTCAGAGCTTCTAAAGCAGGAGATTAACAAGGAGAAAGCTTCCTCTACAGAAACAGCTAACTCTTGGAATTGGCACCGTTGTTCGGGACGAGCTCAGAATACTTTGCATTATCCACAATTAAGATAAATCTGAGGTAATAACTCCAGAAGACTCAGGACGTTAGCCTAGTTCATGTCCTAACCATTTGACTACGCCCCATTCTTCTGAAGGTATGTGTATTGCCAATGCAGCCATAGCTAGGCACAACTACATTCAATAAGTTATCAGCTTGTACTCAGCTATATATAACACAACAAAGAGATATGATATATATATATATATTATAATATATATATATATATATATGATGAAGCAATAAGAAAACATTTACCTGGTGTGTAAGAATGAAATATGCACTCACCATAAGAGAGGACTGCAGGCACCAGCTGGAAGATCTTCTCTTTGAGCCTAAAGGACTTCATTTGATATCAAATAAATCATACACATACCTTTGTTCTTATTGTCTGTGCACAGAAATAAAAAACTTTGAAACTGCTGCTTGGATCATGGAGCAAGCTATCACAGAACTGTCATATGCTTAGTATGTACGATAATGGGTATCTATTGAATAATGTAGAGCTCTCGCTCCATCTCTCTCTCTTACCCCCATGAGCCATCGATTTGCAGCCATATGCATTTCTTACAACGCCTGCAGCGCCTCCTGGTGCGCTGAAATTATTCGAGCCATCGATTTGCAGCCATATGCATTTCTGCTTCGCCATGATACAGCGCCCTCCTGCAGGGCGACACGGAACTCCATCAATTCCCTTGCTCCACACCCTAGACAGTTCGTCCGTTCTTAGGGTAATCGTCACGCTCACACGTGTATTTGCATTTTTCTAAACTAAAAATTAACATAAAAGGTTGTTTTTTTATTTATTTACGATGTGAACTAGTATTTACAATTTTTTGAAGGCATAATAGTTTAATACAATTTAGAAAAGATTTTTATGTACCATAATTTTATGTCCTTAATGTTTATAACATGATCACGTAGATATTTAATATAATGTTTTGTAGCATGGTTATAAACTAAAGATAAAAGATTATTAAAAAAAAATAATCTCGTGGTAAGTTATATTTATAAAATTATAGTTTTATGTTAAAATTTCTTTATAAATGTATTACATCCACTTTCATTAGAATTATATTTATTTTAAATATTAGAAATCTGTTTTTTCTTAATGCAAAAATTCTAATATATATGAAAAGAACAGCATACTAATCAAAAATTATAATTTTTGCAAAATAGGATTTTTAACAAAATTGAGAAATTATACTTTTTTAAGAAATAATAAATCTTGTGAAAATTGTGTCTTACTTTGAAAAAGACTTAATTCAAACATTATAATTTAAATATATTAAGAAATGTTACATGCACAATAAAAAGAATGAAAATATTACTACAATTGTGTAAAATGTATTTATACACGTATATACATTCTTAAATGTATATTTACACGTGACTATAAAAACATGTATATATACTTTTGTCATAACCTTAATGTTTAATCTTCTTTCTTGCATATTAAAAATATTTATTGATTATGTTTTACCTTTATAAAGAATTTTTTAATTTCTTATCTTTTTTCTTTATTTTACTTTATTAAAAACCTTTTTCACTTATGTTTATTAATGTTTATATTTCTTATTTATCGTGTTCATTTCCAATTTGCTACTTTTTAATGTATTATAAGAAAATTAATATTAAATGTTAAAGAAGAATTAAATCCGCATGCAATTTTTTGTGAGCTATATATAAATGGTTGTAAATATAAATTTGATTAAAGTGAGCATAATTGTAAGTTGAAAAAAAATTAATTCCCAATAAAATAATCTTACATTATAATATAGTTACATACATAATATTTTTAATCCTTATCACTAAAGACAAAATTATATATTTCATTTTAAGTTTTAAGATTTTTCAACTCATTATGATTAATTATACATAATGGTATAGATAATTATATAAAATTATACAATAGTGAATATTTAACTTTAACAGTAAACGCTTTTAATGAGGGGTGATTAAAACCCTTACTTTTATAAAAATTCAGGATTCTAACATAAATAAATAATATTTAATGTATATATGCCTTTGTAACATATATATATATATATTATAATATAATATATTATATATATTATATAATATATATATATATGTTTGAACTTATAAACACATGTATAAAAACAAACATAAACATATAAATGTAAAATGTTCAAATAGAATTTGTGAGTGAAAACTTGTATAGCATCTTTAAAACAATCTTAGACTATTGTTATTTCTTGTTATTGCTACTGCTACATATTATTATGTTTGCGTGTGCACTAGCGTGTGTGTGCGTGTTTTAGAAGGATAGTTCTACATATTTAGAAGGATGGGCAATACAATTAAGACAAACTAAACCTACATTAACGATACAATATTATATATTTTAAGTTCAAGTACCTTGAATATATATTATTCATCTTAGTGTACACACAACACACACACACACACACACACATGTTTATGCATATGTATTTTATTACTGTTATTCATAATATACATTACTGGTTAAAATGAATATATGTTAAATTTATCAACGTACCTAGAAGGTTTAAAGTTCAATCAATACCTGAAACAGATGGCTTGCTATTTTAATACGTTCTTCATCACCCCTTTCCTGCAAAAAGAAGACAAAAACTACGTTAGTCCATTATATAATACACACATGCACTCACGTATACACATACCAACCAGTTACCAACCGTTAGATTTGCCTGGGATAGTCAGATCTCTGGTCAGCACTTCAATCCACCCTCACTCGCTTAATGTTCTCAAAACAATCAAAGCTCGTTAATTGTTAGCACTAAACTTAGTGTTAACAACGCCATTAGTATTAATCCAATATACATATTTACATAAATACAATAAATGTATTTATATATGATGACTAGGTTAATAAATAAATAATTTATTTATTATTTACTAAATCTAGTAAATTGATAGGTTATTTAGAATAATCGAAGTTGAATTGAATGAGATATTCATAATATATTAAATATCTTTATTTATATAATATAAGTTAAATGATACAAAAGCATGTCTGGCTATATAGTTAAAATTAGTTAGGTAAACTTAAACTGATAAGTATTATTACTTATGAATTCATTTAATAAGTATAAAATATATAATAAATAATTAATTTATAAAACTACGCAGTGAGAATATTCCTAAAATAATAAAAGTAAAGCTGCCAAATATAATAAACGTTTGGATAAGTGCATGTTAGAGAGGGTGAAAGAGAAAGAGGGTTATTATGCTCTCTATAATGGCCGCTTTCTCTGAACCATGGAGGACTGGAGAAGCGTCCCACATCAGGATGAAAAATGCACTCCCAACGATCGAGTTCCATATCATACATCAATCCATAGCAGTGTTTTCAATTGTTTATTAATTATGCTTTCATCTTATAAATTGGATGCATAATTTGCACCCACATTATTATTGTAATTATGACTGGTCAGCATTTAATTAGTAAATCTCCGATTAGTATATTCTTCACAAACATCAGAATATTCTAAAAACAAATTAAAGATGAGCTTGTAGCGTGACATGCTTCTTCCTCTTCCAATGTCGCTTCCACTTGAAGATGGTGAAGTGGACCTTTCTTTATTGCCGCCCCTTCAAGTGACTCTTCCAATTCCAAGTGGTGAGATGATGGAGAATGCACACGGCTGTGTGAAGTGGGCATATACTTTTCCAATTCTTTTTTCAAGCAAATTACAAGCAACACTTCTACTCTCGAGACTCACGACACAGCAATTTTGTTTCACACTATGGGTTTTCAAAATATGCTTTCTAATAGATTGAGGCCTCTGCGAACCAGGGATTTGAGCATAGTAATAGAGACAACAAAATAAATGTTTATAGCCTTCTGGAACAGCAGCAGGGTTCATCCATATTGGATAATGACAGTGATCATATTCATGATCGATTGGCCATAGCTTTTTTTTAAAGTCCTTGACAGCTATGGGAACAAAGATTCACCATGGCTTAACTTAGCTAAACCGGTAAAATAATATTCTATCGGAATATTCAAAATTTAATTATGATAATAATTTATAATTATAAAAGATTTGACTGATGTTGAGAAACTAGTTTAAAAATTGTAACTAATTACAATCACTGATCCATAGTTAATATTTGTCTTCAGTACCACTCCAACCTTTCTTCTCCAGCAAAACGTGGTAGCCGTGACCCGCCTAGTCAAGTTTTTAGGTGCACTTTTGGAGACAAACTCGAATAATTTATCCGGACCCACACATGACAATTGGAGCCATCTCCTAGTCCTATCTTCCCATTTGAAGAGCGAAAGTGTACGACGCCCACGTTCAATCCTATCTACACTACCAAAGGCCACAATGTTATCGTCAAAAACAGTACATGCCTTTTGATTTCTATATAAAAAGACTCCTTCAGTATAAAGAGTGTGGTATACATGCCACTAGAAACGGGGAAAGAAGCCATACTTGTGGTGTCAAGCACATGAAGCTGATGTGAGAAAAAATTATGAATTGAGAAATGTAAAAAACCGGATCTCACTCTATGCCATGCTATCCACACGGAATAGAGATCAATTGTTTTCTTGTGCTTCTGCCATTCACATGTCTTTGAAGAGTATATGTGAAACGTATAATAAATTTGCTGCAGTCCATTTCAATAATAATAATCTTGTCTGAATCGTGATCAAAAACTAGGCTAACATCAACATCGTTGATATACATAGGGCCAAGAAACTCGTCAACAATCTTCACATCCACGGCCTTTTCCAAGTGAGGCATTTCTATATTCTTAGTGCTCCCTGTTACAATGTTGGTAACCACAATTGCCAGTTCTTCGTGCTTAACTGTTTGTTTAAGTGTCTTCTTGGCCACTAGGCCCTTGCTAAACGACCACTCAGCCCACCCATGAAAATTGCGTCTCAAAACAACTGGATACAAACCAACTTGGAAACAGTCAAATCCTTCTTCTTCACAAGTTACACCGCCATTGCGATCGCAGTGCAGATACAACATCCTAGGGAGAAGAAGCTCGATACTCTCCTTCAGTTCAGTAGATAAGAGAGAATACACACTGTAGCGTTCTACACAAGGTAGCTTATCCAAGATCAACCGGATTACATCTGGACATAAAGTCTCTATACTCGACTTTCCTAGCTCCATAGCTACTTTAGCTCTTATAGGGTTTCATATCCTTTATATCCTTCACTTAAAAGGTTTAATCACTTGGCATATTCCTTCTTAAAGGAAATGTTCCTCTTAACCAAAACTTACTGATAACTCACTAAACAATGCAAAGGAAAAAGAAAAAAAACAAAAAAAAAAAAGAACTCTTCACAGATAAGCTTAGCTTCTTGGAATAGTTAACTGTGGTAGGAGAGCATCAAGGACCTTCTTGTTACGTCTGCATACCTCGGACGTGGAATTTGTTACTAACCACGATGATTGATGTGGCCTCCTGCGCCCATGTCACCGCCTTTTGCCCGTATAAGCGTGCTAAAGATGCTAACACATTCATCACTTGCAACACATTCAAATAAAATCTCTCTTCCTCTCTTTGTGCATTTGTACAACGATAAACCATATTCATATATTGTATCCAGCTTTTGACACACACACACATGAAGTACGTATAAATAGCATACGAGATGAAAGCCCTTCAATATTCGGCTGTTTCTACACACTGTATGCAACTTTCTATATTATATCATCCCACGGGCCTATATACACATAAACAATACGGCAAAGTTGAAGAGCAGATATATGTATGCAAAGACACCATCCATGAACACGGAAAATATATAACGCAAACCTGTATGGTCTTCAAAGTGTTCGAAACAAGACAGTTATGAGATTCCTCATGTAATCTCCACAGCTTGGTTCGCCCCCAAAACCTGCAAGAACTTCTCTGATATGTGTGTGTGTGTGAATTATTTATGTTATTTATGGGTTAGATTAATTTTACCTCAGACAGAAGCACCTTCTCCAATCCGGCCGCACAGGACATAGGAATTACGTTTAAGTCCTATATATACACATTTCTATATTCCAACCTCTCACAACTTTAAATTTTATAATATATTTCAAGAAATTTATATGAATTCATTATTTAATCACGTGTACTTTTAGGGTTCTATTGGCCTAGAACCCTAACTTATAGACATAAGTAAGGGATCCAAATTGAAACTAATTCAATGGTTATTAAAATTTATTATGCTAACATTAGTATGTGCGGTCATACATACGGACCTTACATCATTCCCTTCTCTTGAAAGAAAAAAGGATGGAAGGTGGTTAGGGTTCTCTAGTAAATGAGCCCGAATTAGAAGGAACATTAGGAAGAGGCATTGATGGATCTATGGCACAACTTGTTCTTGACTCTGTTATACAAAATGCTTCAACTATTGCACATGCACAATCTTTAGAGAATGTCATCCAAACTTTATAAACTTGTGGGCATCACTCGATATGGTCCCTTCCACTAAGCAATGAGACTCTTAATTAAACCACATACTATAAACTTGGGAAAATTAACTAGCACTAACTTGTTCACTTTATGCTCTGCAAGTGGACGATGATGAGAGTTATAACACCATTGTTGTCCCACTTGTACATGGCCCAAGTGTTCTGCAAACTCCATTCGGACAAATGGAAGAATGCTTGTTAGATACCAATCCCAAGACCTAACATCAGCAGCTCTTGATAGACCTAACTTCGTTCACAATACCGGGTCATGACCATATAAGAGCTTATATGGTGAAGTACCAATGAAACTTTGTATTCAAGTGACATAATTATATTGGAGAGACGGTAGATAATCATCCCAATCCGAATGTTGAAAGTTCACATACTTTGTGATCATTCCCTTGAAAGTCTTAACAAGCTATTTCACCAAACCATCTGTCTAAGGATGATAAGTACTTGTGAAGGTGTGTCGTATCCCTAGCTGAAATGTCAAGACATGAAATGCCTCAACCATAAACATAAGACCATTATCCGAAAGAATCCACTCTGGACAAGAATACTGGAACATGACCCGATTAAGAAAAAAGTGGCCAACAACATAGGTAATTGCATTAGGAAGAGCACCAACTTCCACCTAACGAGTTAGGTAGTCAAAAGCAATAATAATGTACTTGTTGCTAACAATTGACTATAGAAAAGATCCCATCAAACCAAACACCACCAACTCAAATGAACGAGAAATTGTAATTGACTCGAATTGTCCTTTTAAAATACACGGGGGAGTATTGCGAGCTTGGCACCACACATAATTATGCATATACTGAATCACATCTTTTCACAACTCTGGCCAATGAAAAGATTTGTGCAACTTCTCCATCACACGGCGATGTCCCATGTGCTCGCCGAGAACAAGAGAGTCATGGTAAGTGTGGAGGAAGCGTGGAACGAAGACCAAAGGCACCACTAACTGTAAATGATTATCTGATCAATCCCTACAAAATAAAGAAGGTCGTCCTGAAGACAATATTGCAAATGTAAGTGCTTGAAAAGCAAGTGATGCAAAATTTTCAAACCCATCACGAAGTCTTTAAATCCATGGCTTAACTTTTTAAACTTTCTGAACTTCATCCAAAGACAGCAAATCTAACTCTGCTCCTTACGGACATTGAATGTCAAGCACAACAACTACTAATGGTACCGAATCTTCATCCAAAAAGTCCACTGATGTTGTAACAATTGGCTCCTCAGGAACAAAAGAAGAGAGAAAAGGTGGAAGAGGAGCCCGAGAAAGAGCGTTAGCATTAGCCATGAAACTCCTTGGGCGATGAACAACCTCGAAGTCGTAAATTTGAAGCTTCAAGACCCACCAAGTAGTACGATCAATCAAGTTCTTTTGCTTCAACAGAGTGATTGCAGCATGATCGCCTTACAATAACGTTTGAGAACCATGTAAGTAGGCATGGAACTTCTCAAAACCCCAAATCATTGCTAGAAACTCCTTTTTTGTTGTGGAGTAGTTCACCTTTGCTAGCTGCAACGTACGATTGATGTATGCAATGGGATGTCTTTGGCTAGGTACACTCGTACTCTCCTGCATCAATACATCATCGAAACTGATGTCAGAAGCAGATTCCACGCACAAGATGAAAGGATGAGTATAATCAGGGTACGCCATTACTAGAGGAGTCATCAACAACTCTTTAAGATTTGCAAACACTTGCTTGCAATCCTACATTGACAGCTTCAACAATGCCCGTAACAGTGCAATACGATTTGAAAGATGATCCACAAAATGGCCCAAATATTATACTTGCCAAGAAAGCGTTTCACATCGTTCACACACTTCGACATGGGGAAGTTCAAAACTGTAACAAGTTTGTTAGGATCGACTTACAAACCTTCACGGGAAATGCGATAGCCAAAATAAGTGGTGTGCTTGGATCCAAACACACACTTAGACGGCTTCAGCTTCAAACTAACTTCTTGCAGCTGTTAAAACCTTGTGTACATCACTGACATGCTTCTCTCATGTTCCATCCGAGTGAATTAAAACATTGTTGATGAAGTCGGCAATCACCTTTAACATATTGCAAAGAACCTCGTCCATCATATGTTGGAAAGTTGCTACATCATTGCTCAAATGGAAAGGCATCACCACAAACTCATATGTTCAAAAAGCAGTTTTGGGAATGTTCATGTTAACCATCGAAACTTGTTAATATCCAGAGATGAGATCTAATGAACCAACGACTCCACTCTAGTCGATCCAGAAAATCTATAGTATGAGGAAGTGGGTAAACATATGAAATGGTTACATCATTTAATAGGCGATAGTTGATGCAGAATCGAATGCTCCAATCCAGCTTCATCACAAGATAAGGTTTGCACGCTCAAGGACTCCAAGATTTTTGAATAACACCCTTCTGCAACATCTCCTTAACATTTACTTGTAAGATTTTGAGCTTCTTTGGTGTTCGATGCTGAACAGGTACCTTTATTAGCCTAGCATTCCTAGTTGGAATAGGGCAATCTTGGCTCTAAACGATAAGTTAAAGTTGAAAAGATCAGTATACTCCTTCTTGAATTGATCAATGACTGTAACACGATGATCATCTGAGGAATCTAAAGAGGGAAAGGAAGAGCATGAAGGAAAGACGGTCGGAAGTAAGGGTGAAACAAAAGTGATGAAAGCAGATGGACAAAGTGGAATACAAGTAAAAGGAATAAAATAAAGATGAGAGAGAGTTAAACAGGGGGGAGACTTTTTAAAGTCACACCTGGCATGATTGCGAGTCAACCAATTCATATCAAAAATAAAGTAAAAAGCTTGACCGCAAAGATTGAAGCTCAAGTTCACGATCGTCCACACAACAACAATGTCAACTTCATATCGCAAACAAGCATAAATGTGTCTATTGCTATACAAAATGAAGACTAGTTCTACCGTATGATGCAAATAAAGACTGCAACATGTAACAATAAACTGAGAAATAAAAGACAAACTCAAACATGTATCTACTAGAACGTGTCATTTGATTAAATTGAGCTTGAAAAGTGAAGATTGAATGAACCGATGCCGAGTGAACCCCTTGATGGTACTCCCAAAAGAAAGACGGAGGGGTCACTAACTTATTCACATGAGGACCCTCCTCTACTTGTGCGATTCGTCATTTCCCAGAAGATCCACCGCATCAAGACTTTTCACTATAGCGGCATCAACCGGACATTGTTGATGCCAAGGCCTCTACCTTAGAAATGAGGGACGCCAATCGGGAAAACATTGACAACATCAATAACTCAACAACGAAATGCACGTCCATGGCCCCAACCTTGTGCTGGTACACAAGCAGCCTCCATCAGAGAATGACCATCCCCAACATGAAGTGGAACGAGAGAGCGTGAAGATGCAAGTGTCAAGCCACGATCCAAGAACAAGGAAGGAGTAGGACAAGGGAGTTTGACGCAGGAGCAGGATGTCAAGCCACGATCCAGGAAACAGGAAGAGAGCAGGATTCCAAGGACATGAAGGCTTGACTCAGGAACAGGACCGAGAGCAGGACATGAACCAGGAATAGGAACAGGACGGATCTAGGAGTAGGACAGGATTAGGATAGGATCCGGGAGCAAGACAGGAAAGCACAGGATAGGATCCGGGAGCAAAACAGGAACAGGACAGGATCCCGGAGCAGGACAGGATCCAGGAACAGGACAGGAAATAGGAGCGAGACAGGAACAGGACAGGAAACAAGACAAGACAAGATTGATCGTAGTAAGACTGGTGTTGATAGTAACTGATTGTACAACAATTAGGTCGGAGCTTTTATGCTCACAACTCCAAGAGCTAATCTAGGCATGCATGCAAAAGTGGTTGCATGCATGCAAAAGTGATTGCATGCATGCAGAGGCTAAGATGAGTCCAATGTCCCTTATCCTCTAGGCATATCCTGTGGCATATCCTGTAGGAATATCCTGCAACCGAATCCTGTGTCCGGAATCCTGGTAGGAGTATCCTGTAGGAAAATCCTGCGACCCATATCCTGTATCCGGAATCCTGTAGGAAAGTCCTGCAACCCATGTCCTGTGTATCCGGAATCCTGTATTTGTATCGGGTCATGACAGCACCTCCTCCCTAAAGACGAGTTCCACGAGTCTTGGGAACCTGGTTTAGCAGGATAATGCCGATGGAAGGCAGCAACCTTGGAAGAAGCATGGAGTAAGTTGGATGCAGGTTCCCAAGTGCGATCAGTAGGCAGGTACCCTTTTCAATCCACCAATATTGGAGTTGGTGACGATGAAGACGAGAGTCAAGGATGGCTGCGACTTCGTACTCAGGTTCCGTGTCAATGACCACAGGAGGGGGAGGAGAAGAAACACGACCAGGAAGAGAAGAAGGATGATACGGCTCCAACAAAGAGGTGTGAAACACAGGATGAAGTTTCACCGTGGATGGTAACTCGAGTCGGAAAGCTACAGGATTTACCTCCGCCACGATCCTATAAGGGCCCAATCGTTGAAAATCCAACTTAGAAGAAGGCCTGTTGGTGCGAATGTGTCGACGAAGAAGCCACACGAGATCACCAATCTTGTATGCAGGTGCCGGCTGTCGGTGAGCATCAGCATGATGCTTGTATCGTTCCTGTGCCTGTTGAAGATGAACCTGGAGATCATCCTGTACCTGCCGAAGATGCTGAAGACGATCCTGTACTGCAGGAGCGGAAGAAGGAGAAGCGGTAGGAGCAAAGTCAAAACGTGGATGGTGGCCTGTAAGAGCAAAGAAAGGTGTCTGTCCTGTAGATGCGTGGATGGAGTTGTTGTAGGCAAACTCTGCCATTGGAAGGAGGTCCAACCAGTTGTCCTGCTGGTAACTGATGAAGCAACGAAGATACTGTTCTAAGGTCTGAATTGTGCGTTCGGACTGCCCATCGGTTTGTGGGTGATATCCTGAAGAAAGATCCGCTTTGACCTGTAGACTCCGAAGAAGCTCTCGCCAAAACTTGGACATGAATTGTGGACCTCGATCGGAAACAATGCTCTCAGGAAGACCATGATGTCGGAACACCTCGCGGATCACCAACTCGGCAGTTGTCTGACCTGTAGCTGTCTTGTTGCAGGGTAGGAAATGAGCCTGCTTGGTGAAACGGTCAACCACCACAAGAACTGCATCAAATCCACGGAAGGAGGAAGATCTGTGAGGAAATCCATAGAAATGGATCTCCAAGGAGCAGACGGAACAGGAAGAGGACGAAGAAGACCAGAGGGTGCATGATGAGGCATCTTCGACCTGCTACAAGTGTCACAACTCCGTACAAACCTCTCCACAAAACCTCGCAACCCAGGCCACCAATAGTTGCGAGTCACCAATTCCACTGTCTTGGCCACACCAAAATGTCCTGTAGCCGGGGTATCATGACAATCCTTGTACCACACGAGTCCTAGAAATACCAACAGGAACGTACAGGAGACCTTCCCGGTACAGGAGTCCATCCTGTATGGTGAATAGGTTGTAGTCTGGACGGGAACTGGAGGAAGAGGAACTTGCAACGTCAGGATGAATGTGTGAGAACACATTCTTTCCCAAGTCGTCTGTAGGCAACTGCGAACGAACGTCCTGTAGGAGTGTTGAATTTGCTGGAGCCTGATGAACCTGCAGTGCCGCAAGCCGGAAACGATCAGGACCCAACAACACTTGCCTTTGACCGTCAAATGCAGGATCGCCCGGGCTTGGTGCAAGGTAAGAGCGCCTAGACAATGCGTCCGCCTTGCCATTCCGAAAGCCGGGCCTGTAGACGATGACGAAGTCAAAACGTGATAGGAACTCTGCCCACCTAGCCTGTCGCCGACTGAGGACCCGAGCCGTTTGAAAGTACTCCAGGTTCTTGTGATCCGTAAGAACTTGTACAGGATGTGCAGCACCTTCCAGGAAATGCCGCCATTCCTCAAACGAATCCACAATGGCCTTGAGTTCCTTGTCATGAATCTCGTAGTTGATCTCCGCCGACAGGAACTTACGAGAGTGAAAGGCTACAGGATGAAGCAACTTGTCCTCTCCAACTTGCGATAGGACGGATCCTACTGCAAAATCCGAGGCATCTGCTTCAATGAAGAAAGGATGAGAAGGGTCAGGATGTGCTAAAATCGGAGCTGTCGTGAAAACGTCCTTGAGTGTTGTGAACGCGTGTTCCGCCTTGTCGGACCAAGAGAAAAGTCCTGTGCGCTTGGTGAGTTCTGTGAGTGGAAGTACACGCTTGGAGAAGTCCTGTATGAACCGCCTGTAGAAGTTTGCAAAGCCAAGGAAACATTGTACATCTCGTACCGACTTGGGCCTCTCCCACTCCACGATGGTCTTCACCTTGTGCATGTCCATGGAAACGCCAGCAGGAGAGACGATGTAGCCCAAGAACTCCACCGAATCCCTATCGAAAAAACACTTCTCCAACTTCGCGTACAGGCCATGCTCGCGAAGCCGCTCTAAAACTAGTCGTACATGCTTGTCATGTGCCGCCTGGTCCTTGGAGAAAATCAAGATGTCGTCGAGGTAGATCACCACAAACTGGTCCAAGAAGTCACGGAAAATGTCGTTCACCATGTGTTGGAATACAGCTGGGGCATTGGTAAGGCCGAAAGGCATTACCGTGTACTCAAAATGTCCATACCTTGTACGAAAGGCAGTCTTCCACTCATCGCCGGGACGAATCCGTACAAGGTTGTAGGCTCCTCGTAAGTCGATCTTCGTGAACACCTTTGCCCCTCGCAGCCGATCGAGAAGTTCCGGGATCAATGGCAACGGATACCGATTCCGAATGGTGACTTGATTCAAACCCCTGTAGTCCACCACCAAACGTAAACTCCCATCCTTCTTCTTGACAAAGAAGATAGGAGCTCCTGCAGGGGACTTTGAGTGACGAATGAAGCCGGATCCTAAGTTGTCCTCGATGTATTGACGAAGAACCTCCAACTCTGTGGGTGACAATGCATAGATCGGTCCGAATGGTGGAGTCTTTCCTTCCGCAAGATCAATAGGACAGTCGTAGGACCTGTGAACAGGAAGAACTGCAGCCTTGTGCTTGTCAAAAACGTCCTTAAAGTCGTGGTACTTGGATGGTAGGGAAGAAGGAGGAGAAGGAGAAGGAGAAGGAGAAAAAACAGGGGAGTCGGATACAGGAAAGGTAGGAGAGGACGTAGGAGTTACTTGAAAAGCAAAAAGGTGGAAGGGGGCAGGATCAGTGGCGAGTTCATGCATGGTAGTGGTAAGAACTCGGAGAGGAGAAGGAGGGAGCTGTGACTGAAAAAGAGGAAGGATCTTGGGGGATGGAACAGAGGCAGGGTAACAGAAAGAAGCAGGATTGGAAAAAACCTGTGTGGTTGTTGATGAGTGTACAGGATTGGAAGAATCCTGTACAGGACACCGTGAGTGTACAGGATTGGAAGAATCCTGTACAGGAGTCCGTGGTTGCGCAAGAGTGGAAGAAGCCTGCGAATGTGCTGACGAATCAACAGGAGGTGGATCCTGTTGAGGAGGAACCTTCGACACTGATACAGGATTGGAAGAACCCTGTACAGGACACCGCAAACTTACAGGAATGGGGAGAGCCTGCGGATGTGCTGAGGAACTGCCATGAGGTGAATCCTGTCGAGGAGGAGTCTTCAACACTGGTACAGGAACAGGTACGGTCAATCCTGTAGCTTGTACTGCCTCAGATACTAAGGATGTATCCTGCACGCAGGAAGGTACAGGATTGATCCTAGAAGTTGGAGAGGAAAACGTGAGTGTCCTAGACCTCCAGTCGATCTGCGGATTTGCAACAACGAACCATGGCATGCCCAAAATGATGGGAGTCGACCGAGTCTTGATCAAGTTGAAGGAAATTGAACAGTTGAATGTGCCATACCTGCAGGAGAGAGGTTCGGTAGCATGGGTAACTGCACCGGAAGCAATTAGACGCCCATCGGCCACCTCTACAGGAACTGCACGCTTCAACTTCACCACCGAAATGCCATGTTGAGTTGCAAACGTGTCATCCATGAAGCATGCATTTGCACCAGTGTCTAACAAGGCAAACTCCATGAGCTCTCGATTATTAAGATGAATGTGTACAGGAAACTTAAGTGACGGGATGGTATGAGCAGCACCAATGGAGCCTGCACCTACGTCCAACTTCGCGGCTCCTAGACGAAGTGGACATTGGAGTTTTCCGACTGAACTTCAGCTTCGACTTCACGCGTCTTGAAGTTCCTGGCTTTAATAGGACAATCTGCCACCTTGTGTCCTGCTCCACCACAATACAAGCACAGGTTCTCACTGCGACGACGTTGCTTCTCGGCAGCGGAAAGAGAGCCACGCTTGGATTTCTCAACCTCCATAGGAACTACTCCAGAAGGTGGTGCAGGAACATGTACCACAGCTGTAGGATTGGTTTGCAGGAACTGTTGACGGGATCTTTCCTGACGACGCTCGAACAAACGGTTGTCGCAACGAACAGCTTGTTGCATGATCTCCGCTAATGTTTGGGCATCCGGTAACGTAAGGAGAAGGTCCTTCACGTCGTCCCTCAACCCAAAACGGAAGTGTTCGATCAATGCAGTCTCGTCCCATGGAATGTTCGTGCAAAGTTGCTGAAATTCGGATGCATAGACGGAAGCTGGTCGGGATCCTTGAGTGAGCTTCCGTAACTTCGTGCATGCAGAACGGTACTTATCAGGATCTCCAAAACAGGCTTCAAAGGCAGCCACGAAACCTTCAAAGTCTTCCATCAGTGGATCGTCACGCTCCAGCAAGGGGGCAACCCAAGCCCGTGGAGATCCACTTAGTAAGGATGCCAAAAGACCCACCTTTTGAGCATCAGTCGAGTAGCGCCGTGGTTGCATACGGATCAAGAGTCGGATCTGATTCAGGAAACCTTGGAAATCGGCACGATTACCACTGAACTTCTCTGGCATGCTAACCTTCGGCTCCGAAGAAAAGTTTGATGAAGAGGAAACCACCGATGCCTGGGAGAGAGCCTGCGCAGCAGCCTTGGAGGATGCATCAGCAGCTGCATGTGCCGCAGTGGTGGAACCTTGCAGGTCGGTGACCACTTGGCGCAAAGTGGCCAGCTCATGAAGTAGCATTTGGTGCTCGTGTTGAAAACGCTCAAAATCAGCCATGATCTAGGAAAGAAAAAAGGAGGAAAATGAAGGAAAGGAATCAAGAAAAAGGTAGCTGGAAAACGGAGAACTATGAAGCAGTTACTATCAAACTGTCAAGCCACGATCCAGGAACAGGAAGAGACAGGATTCCAAGGACATGAAGGCTTGACTCAGGAACAGGACCGAGAGCAGGACAGGAACAGGAATAGGAACAGGACGGATCTAGGAGCAAGACAGGATTAGGATAGGATCCGGGAGCAAGACAGGAAAGCACAGGATAGGATCCGGGAGCAAGACAGGACAGACAGGATCCAGGAGCAGGACAGGATCCAAGGACAGGAAACAGACAAGAACAAGACAAGACAAGATTGATCGTAGTAAGACTGGTGTTGATAGTAACTGATTGTACAACAATTAGGTCGGAGCTTTTATGCTCACAACTCCAAGAGCTAATCTAGGCATGCATGCAAAAGTGGTTGCATGCATGCAAAAGTGATTGCATGCATGCAGAGGCTAAGATGAGTCCACATGTCCCTTATCCTCTAGGCATATCCTGTGGCATATCCTGTAGGAATATCCTGCAACCGAATCCTGTGTCCGGAATCCTGGTAGGATATCCTGTAGGAAAATCCTGCAACCCATATCCTGTATCCGGAATCCTGTAGGAAAGTCCTGCAACCCATGTCCTGTATCCGGAATCCTGTATTCTGTATCGGGTCGTGACACAGGATAAGGAGCTTGATTAATCCCGCCGCCTCTTCCTTCTCGGGGGGAGTCCGGCGGGATTAATCCCGCCGACTCATCCTCGCCGTAACATGGCTTTTGGCTATTAGTAGATCCTTATGGCTCATGAAGATGTAGCAAAGACATGAACTAGGAACTCAGGAGTCAGGAGTAGGACGAGAAGCAGGACAAAAACTAGGAACTCAGGAGCAGGACAAGGAATTAGGAACTCAAGAGCATGACATGAACTAGGAACTCATGAGCAGGACAAGGAGCAGGATAAGAAATGGAGCAGGATAGCAGGACAAGGAGCTGGATAGATATTGGAGCAGGATAGCAGGATAAGAAGCAGGATAGGAACTGGAGCAGGACAGGAATTAGAAACTCAGAAGCAGGACAAGAACTAGGAATCAAGATAACAGCAAGAGGCAAGGAGCAAGACAAGAACAAGACAAGAACAAGGAACAAGAATGATCGGTAGAATGACTGATGTTGATAGTAACTGATTGTACAACAATTAGGTGGTGTCACGACCTGATACAGAATACAGGATTCCGGATACAGGACATGGGTTGCAGGACTTTCCTACAGGATTCCGGATACAGGATATGGGTTGCAGGATTTTCCTACAGGATACTCCTACCAGGATTCCGGACACAGGATTCGGTTGCAGGATATTCCTACAGGATATGCCACAGGATATGCCTAGAGGATAAGGGACATGTGGACTCATCTTAGCCTCTGCATGCATGCAATCACTTTTGCATGCATGCAACCACTTTTGCATGCATGCCTAGATTAGCTCTTGGAGTTGTGAGCATAAAAGCTCCGACCTAATTGTTGTACAATCAGTTACTATCAACACCAGTCTTACTACGATCAATCTTGTCTTGTCTTGTTCTGTCTTGTTTCCTGTCCTGTTCCTGGATCCTGTCCTGCTCCTGGATCCTGTCCTGTTCCTGTTTGCTCCCGGATCCTATCCTGTGCTTTCCTGTCTTGCTCCCGGATCCTATCCTAATCCTGTCTTTCCTAGATCCGTCCTGTTCCTATTCCTGGTTCCTGTCCTGCTCTCGGTCCTGTTCCTGAGTCAAGCCTTCATGTCCTTGGAATCCTCTCTTCCTGTTCCTGGATCGTGGCTTGACAGTTTGATAGTAACTGCTTCATAGTTCTCCGTTTTCCAGCTACCTTTTTCTTGATTCCTTTCCTTCATTTTCCTCCTTTTTTCTTTCCTAGATCATGGCTGATTTTGAGCATTTTCAACACGAGCACCAAATGCTACTTCATGAGCTGGCCACTTTGCGCCAAGTGGTCACCGACCTGCAAGGTTCCACCACTGCGGCACATGCAGCTGCTGATGCATCCTCCAAGGCTGCTGCGCAGGCTCTCTCCCAGGCATCGGTGGTTTCCTCTTCATCAAACTTTTCTTCGGAGCCGAAGGTTAGCATGCCAGAGAAGTTCAGTGGTAATCGTGCCGATTTCCAAGGTTTCCTGAATCAGATCCGACTCTTGATCCGTATGCAACCACGGCGCTACTCGACTGATGCTCAAAAGGTGGGTCTTTTGGCATCCTTACTAAGTGGATCTCCACGGGCTTGGGTTGCCCCCTTGCTGGAGCGTGACGATCCACTGATGGAAGACTTTGAAGGTTTCGTGGCTGCCTTTGAAGCCTGTTTTGGAGATCCTGATAAGTACCGTTCTGCATGCACGAAGTTACGGAAGCTCACTCAAGGATCGACCGACCGTCTGCATCCGAATTTCAGCAACTTTGCACGAACATTCCATGGGACGAGACTGCATTGATCGAACACTTCCGTTTTGGGTTGAGGGACGACGTGAAGGACCTTCTCCTTACGTTACCGGATGCCCAAACATTAGCGGAGATCATGCAACAAGCTGTTCGTTGCGACAACCGTTTGTTCGAGCGTCGTCAGGAAAGATCCCGTCAACAGTTCCTGCAAACCAATCCTACAGCTGTGGTACATGTTCCTGCACCACCTTCTGGAGTAGTTCCTATGGAGGTTGAGAAATCCAAGCGTGGCTCTCTTTCCGCTGCCGAGAAGCAACGTCGTCGCAGTGAGAACCTGTGCTTGTATTGTGGTGGAGCAGGACACAAGGTGGCAGATTGTCCTATTAAAGCCAGGAACTTCAAGACGCGTGAAGTCGAAGCCGAAGTTCAGTCGGAAAACTCCAATGTCCACTTCGTCTAGGAGCCGCGAAGTTGGACGTAGGTGCAGGCTCCATTGGTGCTGCTCATACCATCCCGTCACTTAAGTTTCCTGTACACATTCATCTTAATAATCGAGAGCTCATGGAGTTTGCCTTGTTAGACACTGGTGCAAATGCATGCTTCATGGATGACACGTTTGCAACTCAACATGGCATTTCGGTGGTGAAGTTGAAGCGTGCAGTTCCTGTAGAGGTGGCCGATGGGCGTCTAATTGCTTCCGGTGCAGTTACCCATGCTACCGAACCTCTCTCCTGCAGGTATGGCACATTCAACTGTTCAATTTCCTTCAACTTGATCAAGACTCGGTCGACTCCCATCATTTTGGGCATGCCATGGTTCGTTGTTGCAAATCCGCAGATCGACTGGAGGTCTAGGACACTCACGTTTTCCTCTCCAACTTCTAGGATCAATCCTGTACCTTCCTGCGTGCAGGATACATCCTTAGTATCTGAGGCAGTACAAGCTACAGGATTGACCGTACCTGTTCCTGTACCAGTGTTGAAGACTCCTCCTCGACAGGATTCACCTCATGGCAGTTCCTCAGCACATCCGCAGGCTCTCCCCATTCCTGTAAGTTTGCGGTGTCCTGTACAGGGTTCTTCCAATCCTGTATCAGTGTCGAAGGTTCCTCCTCAACAGGATCCACCTCCTGTTGATTCGTCAGCACATTCGCAGGCTTCTTCCACTCTTGCGCAACCACGGACTCCTGTACAGGATTCTTCCAATCCTGTACACTCACGGTGTCCTGTACAGGATTCTTCCAATCCTGTACACTCATCAACAACCACACAGGTTTTTTCCAATCCTGCTTCTTTCTGTTACCCTGCCTCTGTTCCATCCCCAAGATCCTTCCTCTTTTTCAGTCACAGCTCCCTCCTTCTCCTCTCCGAGTTCTTACCACTACCATGCATGAACTCGCCACTGATCCTGCCCCCTTCCACCTTTTTGCTTTTAACTCCTACGTCCTCTCCTACCTTTCCTGTATCCGACTCCCCTGTTTTTTCTCCTTCTCCTTCTCCTTCTCCTCCTTCTTCCCTACCATCCAAGTACCACGACTTTAAGGACGTTTTTGACAAGCACAAGGCTGCAGTTCTTCCTGTTCACAGGTCCTACGACTGTCCTATTGATCTTGCGGAAGGAAAGACTCCACCATTCGGACCGATCTATGCATTGTCACCCACAGAGTTGGAGGTTCTTCGTCAATACATCGAGGACAACTTAGGATCCGGCTTCATTCGTCACTCAAAGTCCCCTGCAGGAGCTCCTATCTTCTTTGTCAAGAAGAAGGATGGGAGTTTACGTTTGGTGGTGGACTACAGGGGTTTGAATCAAGTCACCATTCGGAATCGGTATCCGTTGCCATTGATCCCGGAACTTCTCGATCGGCTGCGAGGGGCAAAGGTGTTCACGAAGATCGACTTACGAGGAGCCTACAACCTTGTACGGATTCGTCCCGGCGATGAGTGGAAGACTGCCTTTCGTACAAGGTATGGACATTTTGAGTACACGGTAATGCCTTTCGGCCTTACCAATGCCCCAGCTGTATTCCAACACATGGTGAACGACATTTTCCGTGACTTCTTGGACCAGTTTGTGGTGATCTACCTCGACGACATCTTGATTTTCTCCAAGGACCAGGCGGCACATGACAAGCATGTACGACTAGTTTTAGAGCGGCTTCGCGAGCATGGCCTGTACGCGAAGTTGGAGAAGTGTTTTTTCGATAGGGATTCGGTGGAGTTCTTGGGCTACATCGTCTCTCCTGCTGGCGTTTCCATGGACATGCACAAGGTGAAGACCATCGTGGAGTGGGAGAGGCCCAAGTCGGTACGAGATGTACAATGTTTCCTTGGCTTTGCAAACTTCTACAGGCGGTTCATACAGGACTTCTCCAAGCGTGTACTTCCACTCACAGAACTCACCAAGCGCACAGGACTTTTCTCTTGGTCCGACAAGGCGGAACACGCGTTCACAACACTCAAGGACGTTTTCACGACAGCTCCGATTTTAGCACATCCTGACCCTTCTCATCCTTTCTTCATTGAAGCAGATGCCTCGGATTTTGCAGTAGGATCCGTCCTATCGCAAGTTGGAGAGGACAAGTTGCTTCATCCTGTAGCCTTTCACTCTCGTAAGTTCCTGTCGGCGGAGATCAACTACGAGATTCATGACAAGGAACTCAAGGCCATTGTGGATTCGTTTGAGGAATGGCGGCATTTCCTGGAAGGTGCTGCACATCCTGTACAAGTTCTTACGGATCACAAGAACCTGGAGTACTTTCAAACGGCTCGGGTCCTCAGTCGGCGACAGGCTAGGTGGGCAGAGTTCCTATCACGTTTTGACTTCGTCATCGTCTACAGGCCCGGCTTTCGGAATGGCAAGGCGGACGCATTGTCTAGGCGCTCTTACCTTGCACCAAGCCCGGGCGATCCTGCATTTGACGGTCAAAGGCAAGTGTTGTTGGGTCCTGATCGTTTCCGGCTTGCGGCACTGCAGGTTCATCAGGCTCCAGCAAATTCAACACTCCTACAGGACGTTCGTTCGCAGTTGCCTACAGACGACTTGGGAAAGAATGTGTTCTCACACATTCATCCTGACGTTGCAAGTTCCTCTTCCTCCAGTTCCCGTCCAGACTACAACCTATTCACCATACAGGATGGACTCCTGTACCGGGAAGGTCTCCTGTACGTTCCTGTTGGTATTTCTAGGACTCGTGTGGTACAGGATTGTCATGATACCCCGGCTACAGGACATTTTGGTGTGGCCAAGACAGTGGAATTGGTGACTCGCAACTATTGGTGGCCTGGGTTGCGAGGTTTTGTGGAGAGGTTTGTACGGAGTTGTGACACTTGTAGCAGGTCGAAGATGCCTCATCATGCACCCTCTGGTCTTCTTCGTCCTCTTCCGTTCCGTCTGCTCCTTGGAGATCCATTTCTATGGATTTCCTCACAGATCTTCCTCCTTCCGTGGATTTGATGCAGTTCTTGTGGTGGTTGACCGTTTCACCAAGCAGGCTCATTTCCTACCCTGCAACAAGACAGCTACAGGTCAGACAACTGCCGAGTTGGTGATCCGCGAGGTGTTCCGACATCATGGTCTTCCTGAGAGCATTGTTTCCGATCGAGGTCCACAATTCATGTCCAAGTGTTTGGCGAGAGCTTCTTCGGAGTCTACAGGTCAAAGCGGATCTTTCTTCAGGATATCACCCACAAACCGATGGGCAGTCCGAACGCACAATTCAGACCTTAGAACAGTATCTTCGTTGCTTCATCAGTTACCAGCAGGACAACTGGTTGGACCTCCTTCCAATGGCAGAGTTTGCCTACAACAACTCCATCCACGCATCTACAGGACAGACACCTTTCTTTGCTCTTACAGGCCACCATCCACGTTTTGACTTTGCTCCTACCGCTTCTCCTTCTTCCGCTCCTGCAGTACAGGATCGTCTTCAGCATCTTCGGCAGGTACAGGATGATCTCCAGGTTCATCTTCAACAGGCACAGGAACGATACAAGCATCATGCTGATGCTCACCAGCCGGCACCTGCATACAAGATTGGTGATCTCGTGTGGCTTCTTCGTCGACACATTCGCACCAACAGGCCTTCTTCTAAGTTGGATTTTCAACGATTGGGCCCTTATAGGATCGTGGCGGAGGTAAATCCTGTAGCTTTCCGACTCGAGTTACCATCCACGGTGAAACTTCATCCTGTGTTTCACACCTCTTTGTTGGAGCCGTATCATCCTTCTTCTCTTCCTGGTCGTGTTTCTTCTCCTCCCCCTCCTGTGGTCATTGACACGGAACCTGAGTACGAAGTCGCAGCCATCCTTGACTCTCGTCTTCATCGTCACCAACTCCAATACTTGGTGGATTGGAAAGGGTACCTGCCTACTGATCGCACTTGGGAACCTGCATCCAACTTACTCCATGCTTCTTCCAAGGTTGCTGCCTTCCATCGGCATTATCCTGCTAAACCAGGTCCCAAGACTCGTGGAACTCGTCTTTAGGGAGGAGGTGCTGTCACGACCCGATACAGAATACAGGATTCCGGATACAGGACATGGGTTGCAGGACTTTCCTACAGGATTCCGGATACAGGATATGGGTTGCAGGATTTTCCTACAGGATACTCCTACCAGGATTCCGGACACAGGATTCGGTTGCAGGATATTCCTACAGGATATGCCACAGGATATGCCTAGAGGATAAGGGACATGTGGACTCATCTTAGCCTCTGCATGCATGCAATCACTTTTGCATGCATGCAACCACTTTTGCATGCATGCCTAGATTAGCTCTTGGAGTTGTGAGCATAAAAGCTCCGACCTAATTGTTGTACAATCAGTTACTATCAACACCAGTCTTACTACGATCAATCTTGTCTTGTCTTGTCTTCCTGTCCTGTTTCCTGTCCTGTTCCTGGATCCTGTCCTGCTCCGGGATCCTGTCCTGTTCCTGTTTTGCTCCCGGATCCTATCCTGTGCTTTCCTGTCTTGCTCCCGGATCCTATCCTAATCCTGTCCTACTCCTAGATCCGTCCTGTTCCTATTCCTGGTTCCTGTCCTGCTCTCGGTCCTGTTCCTGAGTCAAGCCTTCATGTCCTTGGAATCCTGCTCTCTTCCTGTTTCCTGGATCGTGGCTTGACAGGTGGAAGCTTTTATGCTCATAACTCCAAGCTAATTTGGTCATGAGTTTAATCTAGTCATGAGCTAAAAATAGTGACCCTTATCCTCTAGGCATATCCTATAGCATATCCTGTAGGAATATCATGTAGGTATATTCTATAGGCATATGTTAAAGGTAAAATATTAAGAGCATAGGACATCCTATTGTAAAGAGAATAAGGGTAGGAAGGTCTGCAGTAAGCATGGAAGGAAAGGTTGAAAATCCTTACCGAGAGGAAAAGGTGCGTAAGGTAAAGGAAAGAAAGGCTGTGAAGTACCGAGAGGAAAAGGTGAGTAAGGAAAAGGAAGGAAAGGCTGTGAAGGAAAATCCTTACCGAGAGGAAAAGGAAAAGGTGAAAAAAGGAAAAGGTAAAGGATGACGTGGCGAGAGGAAAGAGTAGTTAAGGAAGTTAGGGCAAGGAAGGAAGGGTCTCCATTTTGAAGTTTTAGCAGGAGATAAAGGTTTTTCTACACTTTGTCTTTTGTATTCATGTTAGTAATGAAAGGTGCATATTAGAGAATCATGTGTGTGTGTATGTTTGCTCTCAATGAATGGATCTAACAAGGCAATAGCCAAAATCCGTTCTTGCCCTTGACTTTGGAGACCAGTCATAGTGGCACTGGGAGAAGTCTGATATATATATACAGATATATTGAGAGTTGAGAAAGGAAAGGGTATAGCCTTTCCTGTACGTTGTATGAAAGGTTTCCTGTCTGCGTGAAGGAAACAGGTTAAATAGGAAAAGGTGAGGCAGAGAGCCCTTTTCCTGTTTAACAATTGGCGACCACGGAGGGATTTCGCCATTGCAGTGTTAGCATTCATTGAGAAAAGAGGCTAAAAAGATAGAAATCTCATTCTGAAAAAAGGCTCGGAAGGTGTAGAGCCAGATGTGTAAAGGAGAAGGAATGAATGGAACCGTGGAGGAACCATCGTCCTAATTCAGCCTTAGCTGATCAGAGGAACCAAAGGCAGGCCAATAGAGTGGCTGCCCAACAGCAACCTGAAACTGACGAAAATAGACGTCAAAATATCCTTGGGAAGATAGTAGAGGATATTGCAGAAACAATATAGAAATCTGAGGCTGATCCAGAGAATTGGAGGCAGTATCAAACAGCTGGTTTAGAGGAAACAGTGAGAGGAGGAGTGCCTGTTCATATACCGAGATTGCAAGGAGAAGGATCTCCTGAGAACTCCCGAAGAGGAAGGGAGGAAGGTGTAAGAGGAAATACACCGGAGCAAGGGATTATTACAAATATGGCACTTTTCCCGGGAATGTTTGGGGGTACGGTGATGTATCCACATTCTCTGCAGGAAAGAAGGAAAATCCGAAAAGGCACTTACAACAGTTTGAAGAGGTAGTAAAACTGTATAAGGTGACGGATGCAGAAAGGCTGCTTATATTTCCACATACATTGAAAGGAAATGCCTCTGATTGGTATTATGATTTAGAAAAGGAAGTCAGGGAGAATTATCAGAAGGTTACTAATGCATTTAAGGAATATTTCAGAAAGGAGGAATTGCCGGAGGAACATTTAGAGAAGTTAAGGACTTTCCTTCAAGGCAAAACAGAAAAGATAGATGAATATACACACCGTTTTAAGAAACATGAGAAAAAGTGTAAGGCATATGTAAAGATGGATGCCTTATTGCAATGGTATAAGCAAGGGTTGCTAAAACCATATAGAGATCTAGCACTTACTATCAATGAAAAGGATAGAGAGGATCTCATTAATCAATTAAAAATATATGAGAAGAAGAGAAGGCAGATAGAAAAGATTGCAGAAGGAAAGCTGAAAGTATATGGAAGAAAGGAAGAATCCTCTGATGAAGAGGAAGAGGAAGCTGATGTAGTAAAAGTTCGAAAATATCCTATAGATGAGAAAGCATTGGCTCAAATGATGAAAACTTTAAAAGGAATGACAGTTAAAGAGGAGTTAAAGGAAAAAGTATGGTGTACTAAATGTAGCAATTCTGGTCATACGGTAGAGGAATGTAGGCTGCAACTGCCTACATGCCAAATCTGCGGAAAGGAAGGACATGTAACCCGAAACTGCAGACATTTCCTGAACCAGAATGTGGCTAGTAAGAGAGAGAAAGGAGAATGGATGAATGTCCACCTCCTAGAAGGTTCCCACCTAACAGGAATCGTGGAATGATAGGAATGATAATGTCATTCCTTATGAGAACAGGAACAATATGTATGACAGAAGGAATGAAGTTCCTTATCAGAATAGGAACAGTGGATATTATGATCGAAGGAATGATAATCCTTACGAAATTAGAGAGGGAAATTATTATGCAGGAAGAAATGGTCCATATAAGGTGTGGCAGAATGATAGACCTTATCCTGAAAGAAATGATAGGCAATATAGAGGAGAGAAAGACCATATCAAGGTCAAAGAGGCAGAAAATGATTCCTATAAACAAGGAAATGATAAACAAGGATTGCAGGGTAGGAATTTTCCTTCCCAGGTTTGTTACACATGTGGTGAAACAGGACAATTTCTAGGGAATGTCCTAGGCGGAAGGTACAACCTCCTACCTCCACCAAAACGACTAATGTGCAGCCTACAACACGGCTTATTCAAATAGAGGAGGAAAAGAACGAGTATCCACCCGTGGTAAGGGCAGTTATAGCTCTTCAAGAGAAGAAGAAGGAATCCCTTGTTATGGAGAAGGTGAGGTAGTTACTATTCCTAACAAGAAGGAGAGCTTGTTACAGGAAAATGTAAGCAAGCAAGATCAGGATTCTGACCAGAAAAGGTCAGACTGATAACGATCAGAAGGTACAGATAAAGGTATATAGATAAAGGTGACAGAGTTTTTCATTATTACCATTACATGATAAAACAATGGAATCCATGTATCACCAAGCTATAAATCAGGAGATAAAGATTACGCTTGGACAGTTGATAAGGTAGCTCCTTATATAAGAACCAGATATTAAATGCAGTAAGTTTAGTTCATCAAACATCACCTTCACGTGAAGGATATACAGTTTGTAAAATGGATAGGAAGTACTGTATGAAGGTGATTATGATGGACATGTTCCTTGCATCACAGTATATGTGGAAGGAATAAGTTAAAGAGAGTATTAATAGATGGAGGTTCAAGTGTGAATTTATTGAAGAAGGTGAATGTAAAAGGATGGTTTTAGGACCAATCCAACCTGCTCCATTTAACTTTAAATGGCTGATCAACAAAGTGTAAGGTCACTAGACATAATGAGAGGAGTCACTATCACAGTAAAAGGATTCAAATATAGGATATCCTTGCTTATCCTACAAAAAGAAGAAAAAATACTGTTTATACTATGTTTTTAGCCAAACTATGGATTAAGTCTAGTAAGGTTATTCAGAATGGAAGAACAGGAAAGATGATGGTAGAAGAAGAGAAAGGAAACCAATGATCTACAATCATACTAAAAGGTATGTTAAAAGGAAATCCACCTCTTGTTTAAAAGAATATGACTGGTTAATGGTTAGATGACCAAAAGAGTAGAAATCCTGAAAGCAATATCCTAACTTGAAGGTTTTAACAAATATTGACCTTCACGTAGTGCTGAAAGGAAAGGAAACTGTTCAGCAAAGGAAAACGACATACCTGTATTACAGAAAAGTTTTTATAAGGCAATCCCTTATAAGATTGATTTGCAGGAACAACCTTCAGAGTATACATATGTTATACCACAATCCTTAAAGCAAGTGAATATAAACAGAAAAGAAGCCAAAGGAACAGGAAGGAAAAACTATTCAGGAACAGAAGAGAAACCAAATCCTGATCCTAAGGAACAAGATGCAGGAAAGCAAGTGCTACAACTTAAGGTATCAACTTCCAACCAAGAACTTAGGAAAGTGAAAAACAACTTTTGGAAGTATAAAGGAGAGAATCAACAGTACTATGAAGATAAACATCCAAAGGAAGGAGTAGGATAGTTGCCGTGAGGACACAATCAAAAATAAGGAGGGGGCAGTGTTAAAGGTAAAATATTAGGAGCATAGGACATCCTATTGTAAAAGAATAAGGGTAGGAAGGTCTGCAGTAAGCATGGAAGGAAAGGTTGAAAATCCTTACCGAGAGGAAAAGGTGCGTAAGGTAAAGGAAAGAAAGGCTGTGAAGTACCGAGAGGAAAAAGGTGAGTAAGGAAAAGGAAGGAAAGGCTGTGAAGAAGGAAAATCCTTACCGAGAGGAAAAGGAAAAGGTGAAGAAAAAGGAAAAGGTAAAGGATGACGTGGCGAGAGGAAAGAGTAGTTAAGGGAAGTTAGGGCAAGGAAGGAAGGGTCTCCATTTTGAAGTTTTAGCAGGAGATAAAGGTTCTCTACACTTTGTCTTTTGTATTCATGTTAGTAATGAAAGGTGCATATTAGAGAATCATGTGTGTGTGTATGTTTGCTCTCAATGAATGGATCTAACAAGGCAATAGACAAAATCCGTTCTTGCCCTTGACTTTGGAGACCAGTCATAGTGGCACTGGGAGAAGTCTGATATATATATACAGATATATTGAGAGTTGAGAAAGGAAAGGGTATAGCCTTTCCTGTACGTTGTATGAAAGGTTTCCTGTCTGCGTGAAGGAAACAGGTTAAATAGGAAAAGGTGAGGCAGAGAGCCCTTTTCCTGTTTAACAGCATATCCTGTAACCCGTATCCTATATTCGGAATCCTGCATCTTGTATCGGTCGTGACAACACCTCCTCCCTAAGAACAAGTTCCACGAGTCTTGAGACCTAGTTTAGCAGGATAATGCCGATTGAAAGCAATAAATTTGGAAGAAGCATGGAGTAAGTTGGATGCAGGTTCCCAAGTGTGATCGGTAGGCAAATAACTTTTCCAATCCACTAAGTATTGAAGTTGGCGGCGATGAAGACGAGAATCAAGAATGGCTGCAACTTTGTACTCAGGTTCACCATCAATGACCACAGGAGGGGGAGGAGAAGAAGCACGACCAGGAAGAGAGAAGGATGATATGGCGTCAACAAAGAGGTGTGAAACACAGGATGAAGTTTCACCGTAGATGGTAACTCTAGTCGAAAAGCTACAAGATTGACCTCAGCCGCAATCCTGTAAGGGCCCAATCGTTGAAAATCCAACTTAGAAGAAGGCTTATTGGTGTGAATATGCCGACGAAGAAGCCACATGAGATCACCAATCTTATATGCAAATGCCGAATGACGATGAGTATCAACATGATGCTTGTACCGTTTCTGTGCCTGCTGAAGATGAACTTGGAAATCATCCTGTACCTGACGAAGATGCTGGAGACGATCCTGTACTGCAGGAGTGGAAGAAAGAGAAGTAGGAGGAGCAAAGTCAAAACGTGGATGGTAGCATGTAAGAGCGAAGAAGGGTGTCTGGCCTGTAGATGCGTGAACGGAGTTGTTGTAGGCAAACTCCGCCATAGGAAGAAGGTTCAACCAATTATCCTGTTGGTAACTGATGAAGCAACAAAGATACTGTTTCAAGGTCTGAATTGTGCATTCTAACTGCCCATCAGTTTGCAGATGATATTTTGAAGAAAGATCTGCTTTAACATGTAAACTCTGGAGAAACTCTCCAAAACTTGGACATGAATTGTGGACCTCAATTAGAAACAATGCTCTCAGGAAGACTATGGTGTCGGAACACTTCGTGGATCACCAACTCAGCAGTTGTCTGGCATGTAACAGTCTTGTGACATGGTAGGAAATGAGCCTGTTTGGTGAAACAGTCAACCATCACAAGAACTGCATCAAATCCATAAGAAGGAAGATCTGTGAGGAAATCCATAGAAATGGATCTTCAAGGAGCAGAAGGAACACAAAGAGGACGAAGAAGACCAGAGGGCGCGTGACGAGGCATCTTCGACTTATTGCAGGTGTCACAACTTCGTATAAACTTGTCCACAAAACCTTGCAACCCAGGCCACCAATAGTTGTGAGTCACCAACTCAACTGTCTTGGCCACACCAAAATGTCTTGTAAACGGGGTATCATGACAATCCTGTACCACACGAGTCCTGCAAACATCAACAAAAACGTACAGAAGACCTTCATGGTACAGGAGTCTGTCCTGTATGGTAAACAACTTGTAGTGTGTACGGGAACTGGAGGAAGAGGAACTTGCGATGTTGAGACTAATGTGTGAAAACACATTCTTTACCAAGTCGTTTGTAGCCAATTGCAAATGAATGTCCTGTAGAAGTGTTGAATCTGCTGGAGCCTGATGAACCTGTAGTGCTGCAAGTTGAAGTCGATCAGGACCCAACAACACTTGTTTTTAACAGTCATATGCAAGATCGCCCGGGGTCGGTGCAAGGTAAGAGCGCCTAAACAACTCATCCGCTTTGCCATTCCAAAAACCAGGCCTGTAGACGATGACGAAATTAAAATGTGATAAGAATTCCACCCACATAGCCTATCGCCGACTGAGAACTCGAGCCGTTTGAAAAAAACTCCAGGTTTTTGTGATCCGTAAGAACTTGTACAAGATGCGCAGCACCTTCCAGGAAGTGCCGCCACTCCTCTAACGAATCCATAATGGCCTTGAGTTCCTTGTCATGAATTTCGTAATTGATCTCTGTCGAAAGGAACTTATGAGAGTAAAAGGCTACAGGATGGAGTAACTTGTCTTCTCCAACTTGTGATAGGATAAAACCTACTGCAAAATCTGAGGCATCTGCTTCAACGAAGAAGGGACAAGAAGGATCAAGATGTGCTAAAATCGGAGCTTTTGTGAAGGGTCCTTGAGTGTTGTGAATGCATGTTCCGCCTTGTCGGACCAAGAAAAAACTCCTGTGTATTTGGTGAGTTCCGTGAGTGGAAGTACACGCTTGGAGAAGTCCTATATGAATCGCTTGTAGAAGTTTGCAAAGCCAAGGAAACATTGTATGTCTTGTACAGACTTGGGCTTCTCCCACCCACGATAGTCTTCACCTTGTGCATGTCCATGGAAACGCCAATAGGAGAGACGAAGCAGCCCAAGAACTCCACAGTATATCTGTTGAAAAAACACTTCTCCAACTTTGCATACAGGCCATGCTTACGAAGCCTCTGTAGAACTAGTCGTACATGCTTGTCATGTGCCACCTGGTCCTTGGAGAAAATCAAAATGTGATCGAGGTAGATTACCACAAACTGGTCCAAGAAGTCACGAAAAATGTTGTTCACCATGTGTTAGAACATTGCTAGGGCATTGGTAAGTCCGAAAGGCATCACCATATACTCGAAATGTCCATACATTGTACGAAAGGCAGTCTTCCACTCATCACCTAGACGAATCTATATAAGATTGTAAGCCCCTCGCAAGTCGATCTTCGTGAACACCTTTGCTCCTCGCAGCCGATCGAGAAGTTTCGGGATTAATGGCAACGAGTACCGGTTCCGAATGGTGACTTGATTAAAACCCTTGTAGTCCACAACCAAATGCAAATTCCCATCTTTTTTCTTGACAAAGAAGATAAGTGCTCCTGCAGGGGACTTTGAGTGATGAATGAAGTTGAATGCCAAGTTGTCCTCGATGTACTGACGAAGAACCTTTAATTTTGTAAGTGACAGTGCGTAAATCGGTTCGAATGGTGGAGTCTTTCCTTTCACAAGATCAATAAGATTATGAACAGGAAGAACTGCAGCCTTGTGCTTCTCAAAAACGTCCTGAAAGGAGTGATACTTGGATGACATGGAAGAAGAAGGAGAAAGAGAAGGAGTAGGAGGAAGGAGATTGAAAAACAGGAGAGTCAAATACAGGAAAGATAGAAGAGGACGTAGGAGTTACTTGGAAAGCAAAAAGATAAAAATGAGCAGGATCAGTGGCAAGTTCATGCATAATAGTGGTAAGAACTCAAAGAGGAGAAGGAGGGAGCTGTGACTGAAAAAGAGGAAGGATCTTAGGGGGTGGAATAGAAGCAGAGTAATGAAAAGAGGCAGGATTGGGGAAAACCTGTTGCGGATGTTGACAAGTGTACAGGAGTGGAAGAATCCTGTACATAAGTCCGTGGATGTATAGGAGTGAAGAGAGCCTGCGAGTGTGCTGACAAACCAACAAGAGGTGGATCCTGTTGAGGAGGAACCTTCGACACTGATACAGGATTGGAAGAACCATGTACAGGAATCCGTGAACTTACAAGAGTGGAGAAAGCCTGCGGATGTGCTGAGGAACTGACATGAGATAAATCCTGTCAAGGAGGAGTCTTCAACATTGATATAGGATTGGAAGAATCCTATACAAAAATCCGCAAACTTATAGGAGTAGAGAGAGCTTGCGGATGTGCTGAAGAATTAACATAAGGTGAATCCTATCGAGGAAGAATCTTCAACACTGATACAGGAACAGGCACAGTCAATCCTGTAACTTGTACTGCCTCAGACACTAAGGACGTATCCTGCAAATAGGAAGGTACAGGATTGATCCTGGCTGCCGGAGAGGAAAACGTGAGCGTCCTAGACCTCCAGTCGATCTGAGGATTTGTAACCATGAATCATGGCATGCCCAAAATGATGAGAGTCAACTGAGTCTTAATCAAGTTGAAGGAAATCGAACAGTTGAATACGCCATGACTATAAGAGAGAGGTGTGGTAGCATGGGTAATTGTGCTAGAAGCAATCAAATGACCATCGGCTACCTCTATAGGAACTGCATGCTTCAACTTCACCACCGGAATGCCATGCTGAGTTGCAAAAGTGTCATCCATGAAGCATGCATTTGCACTAGTGTCTAACGGGGCAAACTCCTTGAGCTCTTGATTATTGAGATGAATGTGTATAGGAAACTTGAGTGATGAAATGGTATGAGCAGCACCAATGGAGTCTGCACCTACGTCCAACTTTGTGGCTCCTAGACGAAGTGGACATTAAAGTTTTCCGACTGAACTTCAGCTTCAACTTCACACGTTTTGAACTTCTTGGCTTTAATAGGACATTTTGCCACCTTGTGTCCTGCTTCACCACAATACAAGCATAGGTTCTCACTGCGGTAACGTTGCTTCTCAGCAGCGAAAAGTGAGCCACGCTTGGATTTCTCAACCTCCATAGGAACTACTCCAGAAGGTGTTGCAGGAACATGTACCACAGCTGCAGGATTGGCTTGTAAGAACTGTTGACAGGATCTTTTTTGATGACATTCGAACAAACGGTTATCGCAGCGAACAGCCTGTTGCATGATTTTTAGGCATTTGGTAACGTAAGAAGAAGGTCCTTCACGTCATCCCTTAACCCAAAACGAAAATGTTCGATCAATGCAGTCTCGTCCCATGGAATGTTCATGAAAAGTTGCTAAAATTCAAATGCATAGATGGAAGCTGGTCGGGATTCTTGCGTGAGCTTTCGTAACTTTGTGCATGTGGAACGGTACTTATCGGGATCTTCAAAGTAGGCTTCAAAGGCAGCCACGAAACCTTCAAAGTCTTCCATCAATGGGTCGTCACGCTCCAGCAAGGGGGCAACCCAAACCCGTGGAGATCGAATTAGTAAGGATGCTAAAAGGCCAACCTTTTGTGCATCAGTCGAGTAAAGGTGTGGTTGCATGCGGATCAAGAGCCGAATCTGATTTAGAAAACCTTGGAAATCGGCACGATTGCCACTGAACTTTTCTAGCATGCTGATCTTCGAGAGGAAACCACAGATGCTTAAGAGAGAGCATGTACAGCAGCCTTGGAGGAAGCATCAGTAGCTGTATGCATCGCATTGGTGGAACCTTGTAGATTTGTGACCAGTTGGCGCAAAGTGGCCAACTCATGAAGTAACATTTGGTGCTCGTGTTGAAAGTGCTCAAAATCGGCCATGATCTATGAAAGGAAAAAGAAGAGGAAAACGAAGGAGAAAAACCCAAGGGAAAAAAAAAAGTAACTGGGAATCGGAGAGCTATGAAGTTAGTTAGTATCAAACTGTCAAGCCACGATTCAGGAACAAGGAAGAGAGCAGGATTCCGAGAACAAGGAAGCTTGACTTAGGAGCAAGATAAGGAACAGGACAGGGAGCAGGACAGGAATTAGGAACCAGAAACAAGACAAAAGTAGGAGGCAATGAGCAAGACAAGAACAAAGAACAAGAATAATTGTAGAATTACTGGTGTTGATAATAACTGATTGTACAACAATTAGGTCGGAGCTTTTATGCTCACAACTCCAAGAGCTAATCTGGTCATGAGCCTAATCTAGTTGCTAGTTAAAAATGATGACCCTTATCCTCTAGGCATATCCTGTAGGAATATCCTGTAGGCATATCCTATAGGTATATCCTGTATCCCATATCTTGTATCATGTATCAAGTCGTGACAGCCTTAAAGCATCGTCAAGAATCACTAAAGCTAGTGCATGCACAAGCCCCACAAGGTCTTGATAAAGTGTTAGCCACAACATACCTAACTTGATGCGCTCCGACATGTTAGGCTCTACACACAGTAAAAGGCTCCAAAAGCGAACATCAAATTGCATCACCAACTCAGATGGTTCTTAATGAATACAATGCAACTACTGAAAAACATCGTCACAATTGTTAGCATGCCCAAATGCACATTTGAAGATCTCTAGAAGAATATTCCAATCCCCATGAGTTGCAACGTCTAAACCATTGTACCATTGTAATGCTGTCCCTTGAAGATAAGTAGGAAACTCGCACAAACACCAAGCATCATCTCATAAATGATATGTGGCGACCACAATGAAGTGGTTGAACCAATAGTACACATCATCCCTAGGACTTCTGTGAAAGAAATTCGACAAGATGTGAGGATTTGTAGCATGAACAGGAGGGGAATACCATGGGTTGTGAATGCCGCCATCAACTGAGAGTGATTATTTAGTTGCATCTGCATGGTGCATGTTGTGCATCCATGGACAAAAAAAAAAGAAAAGACAAAAATCTACAAGGAATGAATGGATCTAAACAATGGAAAAGTTAGATATAAAAAAATTTAAAAAATCTACAAAAAAGACACAAACCCAAACGCTTTGTAAGGACAATTAGGGGTGCCCCTCACCTCCACCAAGAAATGTGTATATCTTATTATCCCAAAACCCTAACTTATATACAGGAGCGGAGTGAATGGTCCATATTAAAACCAATCTGGTGGCTATCTTATGAGAATTGGAGATTAGGAAATAACTTTTTTATGAGAATTTTAGGAATTATTTTGTTACGACAATAATATTATTTTATTATAACTTTATACCTATTGTGATAGAGGTTCACATGTGAACCCAACATTTCTTGTTAAAAAGAGATTAGATGGGTTCACCAATCAACCCCATCAATATTTGCTAAGAAACATATAAATTGAGTATTATAAGAGAAGAGAAAAAAAAAATGAAATAAATCAAACAAAAAATAATATATAAATTAATTACTATAAGAGAGGAAAAAGAGAAATGAAATAAGTCAAAAAAGAAAAATATTATATAGTAGGGGCTTGTGGGTGAACCCATATGTTGTTTGCATAACAAATGATAAATCAAGCACTTTACATGACTTAAAGAAATAAAGGTTTGTTGGTGAACCTTCGATTATCACATTACAATGAATTCATTAGTACATTAATAATACTATATTAACTTTTTAAAATATAAATTTATATCTTTTAATATTTTGTATTTTAAAAAGATATTATCTAAGAAGTTCACAAGTGAACCCTTAAATATCTCCTTGGAAAAAAAAAAATTAAGCATCATACATTAAGAGAAAAAGTGGGGTTAGCTGGACAACTCCAAAGTTTGTAAAAAAGAAAATAAAAAAGTACAAACTAATAATGAGATAAGGTTTGCTAGCAAATCCCATTCACATTTTGTTAAGAAAAATATAAACCAAGCATTAGAAGAAAA
>PUQB01000070.1:302500-390000 GCA_003024785.1 Selaginella tamariscina
CTCCAGCTCCCAAAGAAGTCAATGAGCCGGTTCAAAGCGTTTGTAGCAATCACGAACGTGTATATCACCATAAAAATTGGATATACTTTATTGAAATTGTTCAGAAAGTTCCCCGACTTAGAAACCCCCATACGCTAGAGAAACCAGCTTTTAGTACTGCGCGTGTGTGTGTGTGCGTGCGTGTGTGGTTAATACATGCTAATTAACATGTTCTTAAAGATGTAGATATAGTACCCTTTCAAAAACGGTGTTTTTGTGACGTTCATCCTCCAAACGGATCAAACCGAGATAGTTATAACATACAGGTGCATATCGTGCGACCATTCTCCAGAACAAAGAGCAGAGTCAAAGAGGGTGAATAATCTAACTAAAACCAGAATTCTTACGAGCAAATCATCAAGAGGCTCACAGCATTTGTGTACTTGGGCACAAAGTGAAAAGTACGTGCATGCACACATGTACATAACAGGTACAAACGCCAGCACCTGCAAAGTTATCCATTTAAATATTACACTATATCTTACTTATACATACTACTGACACGAAATAGTGATAAAAGAATACATACCTGTACTAGCATCTCGTTGTCTGAAGTAAGATTTATTAGAAAAGAAAAGAACGAGAGATCGACCCCGGTTGGTAACAGCGTAGCCTCTGCTATCAATCATAGCACCAAATACGACTGCAAACATCCTCAAAATTTTCGGCCTTAGACTGAAGCGCCAAATCCATTCTGACAACCATTCACACCAGTTAAGCTACGAATAAATATATGTATGCATGCACGTGTGTATATATATACACACACAGAAACATACATGTTTATCTGTATGTGCGTGTGTATACGTAAATTTCTTACCTAGCCGGCCAAGAGGTCGTGCTACGTTTCCAGTTCTCGGAGGTCGAATACTGGAAATGTATAACCTGAAACAGAGAATAGTTTCACTGATTTATTAATAAATAGAAAAATAACAAGGTATGATCAAATAGATTAGAATTTAACCAACCATTCTTGTGATGCACCTCTTTCGTAATTCTTCATTGTATCTTCTAGTTCTAGAGCCTCCACCACGAGACGCATACTCACTGAGATATAATAATCGTAAGAATTAGCCATAAATAAACTCCTCGTTTAAGGATATGTACATGGTGTAAGTACCTTTTATATCGTGCGAATGTAAAATGAGCTTGTCTAAGACGACGTCTCAATTCAGCCATCCCGCTGATATCCTGGTCATATTCCATGTCGTTATCACTCATACGTCCAGCAGATGGCTTGAAAGAAGGATTCTCCTTCATCTAAATGCATTGTTCAATTAGGTAGGGATACTAAAAGACGACCGCTATATGTATGATATATAAAGATTCTTCTGTATGCTCTCTGTACATACCATATCAACGACCATCTGCTCAATGAAGTCCATACACGGACGTAAGACATCACGCCTTGTCATCTGCTGGGAAATGGCCTGGCAGATCTGTAGACACGAGAAATCTATAGCAAACATCAGGTGTCAAATCAAAAGATATGTATGTGTGTGTGTGTGTGTGTGTGTGTGTGTGTCTATATATATTATATACACATACATACATATAAGCTATTAAATATAAGCTATTAACAAATATGGTTGGTTAAATTCTAATCTATTTGATCAATATTAAAAGCTGGTTTCTCTAGCGTATGGGGGTTTCTAAGTCGGGGAACTTTCTAAACAATTTCAATAAAGTATATCCAATTTTTATGGTGATATACACTTTCGTGATTGCTACAAACGCTTTGAACCGGCTCATTGACTTCTTTGGGAGCTGGAGAGGTTCAGATTTGATGAGGAGGCCGAGGAAACAGATGGATGCAATCCATCTGGGCTTATAATCATTCGCAAAGGTATAGAAGTGTGTGTGTGTGTGTGTGTTT
The DNA here is from genome assembly GCA_003024785.1 of Selaginella tamariscina. Classification (NCBI taxonomy): domain Eukaryota; kingdom Viridiplantae; phylum Streptophyta; class Lycopodiopsida; order Selaginellales; family Selaginellaceae; genus Selaginella; species Selaginella tamariscina. The sequence goes on from PUQB01000070.1 coordinate 304,416, forward strand.
CAACTGACGTATGTTTCGTTGCATTTCTTAGAACGAACATGGCTAGAGCAAGGATCTGCTGTAGGAGAACCTTGTTCCGCTTGCTCAGAATTTTGGCAACATAGAGAGCGATAATTACGAACCAGCAGCCATGCTTCAGCAGGTACCATACGAGTTCTGATTCCTAATATGTAGAGATACATCTGAGTCTATATGCCGATAACATATAATCACACACGCACGCGTACACACACACATAAGAACCGTTCAAGTTTCATCAGAACGGTACACAGGGACAAGCTCAGAAAGGTGTGAGCGGTACAAAGGACACGCTTCCTGGTCCTCAACGTGCTCCACGCCCTAGCCTCAGCAGATATTGCCTCTAAGTACGTTGCAATGCTTGAGCAGAGGAAAGATGGACAACAGGTGTGTGTGCGTGCGTGCGTGCGCGCATGACGAACTATTCCAAGAATATTACTAACCGTACAGCAACAGCAGCCGTTGGATCATCAGCGGACACGTTGGATAGTATATTCAATAGTTAAGAAGAAGGAAGGGTCATAATCAACGGTTATATATCATTCTTTTTTGTAATTATCTAAATTAATCAATAATACGGTAGTAATTAAGTGTTTACTCATATTTTTATTAAATACTGTAATAAACTTTTTAATTAAAAACTTGAGATGACAAAAATGTACACAAGTTTTATTAATGGCTTACTTATATTTTTATTAAATACTGTAATAAATTTTAATTAAAAATTTGAGATGAAGCATCACAAACTTTTATAAGATTTCTAAATGTACACAAGTTTTATAAATGACTCAGTTATAAAGTTTTAATTTAATGTAAAAACGTTGTAAGCGATGCTAAACCCTAAATCTTAAATCTAATTCTTTTACTTTAAATTTATAATAATATTTTTCAAGAAATTTATATACGTGTACTTTTAGGGTTAGGACTTAAACGTCCTGCCGCTGAGGTAAAATTAATCTAACCCATAAATAACATAAATAATTCACACACATAGGTTTTCGGGGCGGAACCAACATGAGGAATCTCATAACTGTCTTGTTTTGAACACTTTGAAGACCATACAGGTTTGCGTTATATATGTTCCGTGTTCATGTGGATGGTGTCTTTGCATACTTCAACTTTACGTATTGTTTATGTGGGATGATATAATATGAAAGTTGCATACAGTGTGTAGAAACAGCCGAATATTGAAGGGCTTTCATCTCGTATGCTATTTATACGTACTTCATGTGTGTGTGTGTGTGTGTCAAAAGCTGGATACATTATATGAATATCCTTTATCGTTGTACAAACGCACAAAGAGAGGAAGAGAGAGAGAGAGATCTTATTTGAATGTGTTGCAGGTGATGAATGTGCTAGCATCTTTAGCACGCTTATACGGTCAAAAGGCGGTGACATGGGCGCAGGAGGCCACATCAACCATCGTCACAGACATAGTAACAAATTCCACGTCCGAGGTATGCAGACGTAACAAGAAGGTCGTTGATGCTCTCCTACCACAGTTAACTATTCCAAGAAGCTAAGCTTATCTGTGAAGAGTTCTTTTGCATTGTTTAGTGAGTTATCAGTAAGTTTTGGTTAAGAGGAACATTTCCTTTAAGAAGGAATATGCCAAAAGGATATAGTGATTAAACCTTTTAAGTGAAGGATATAAAGGATATGAAACCCTATAAGAGCTAAAGTAGCTATGGAGCTAGGAAAGTCGAGTATAGAGACTTTATGTCCAGATGTAATCCGGTTGATCTTGGATAAGCTACCTTGTGTAGAACGCTACAGTGTGTATTCTCTCTTATCTACTGAACTGAAGGAGAGTATCGAGCTTCTTCTCCCTAGGATGTTGTATCTGCACTGCGATCGCAATGGCGGTGTAACTTGTGAAGAAGAAGGATTTGACTGTTTCCAAGTTGGTTTGTATCCGGTTGTTTTGAGACGCAATTTTCATGGGTGGTGGTGTGTGGTCGTTTAGCAAGGGCCTTATTGCTTGCATAGTGGCCAAGAAGACACTTAAACAAACAGTTAAGTACGAAGAACTGACAATTGTGGTTACCAACATTGTAACAGGGAGCACAGGAGTAGTAGAAATGCCTCACTTGGAAAAGGCCATGGATGTGAAGATTGTTGACGAGTTTCTTAGCCCTGTGTATATCAACGGTGTTGATGTTAGCCTAGTTTTTGATCACGATTCAGATAAGATTATTATTATTGAAATGGACTGCAGCAAATTTACGGAGAGGCAGTATACGTTTCACATATACTCTTCAAAGACATGTGAATGGAAGAAGCACAAGAAAACATTTGATATCTTTTCCGTGTGGATAGCATGGCATACAGTGAGATCCGGTTTTTTACATTTCTCAACTCATAATATTTGTTCTTATCGGCTTTATGTGCTTGACACCACACGTATGGCTTTTTTCCACGTTCCTGATTGCATGTATACCACGCTCTTTATACCAAAGAAGTCTTTTCATATAGAAATCAAAAGGCCTGTACTGTTCTCTGACGATAACATTGTGGCCTTTGGTAGTGTAGATAGAATTGAACGTGAGCGTCGTACACTTTGGCTCTTCAAATGGGAAGATAGGACTAGAAGATGGCTCCAATTGTCATGTGTGGGTCCGGATAAATTATTCGAGTTTGTTTCGAAAAGTCCACCTAAAAACTTGACTAAGTGGGTCACGGCTACCACGTTCTGCTGGAGAAGAAAGGTTGGAGTGGTACTTGAAACAAATATTAACTATGGATTGATGTATGATATGGAACTCGATCGTTGGGAGTGCATTTTTCATTCTGATGTGGGACGCTTCTCCAGTGCTCCATGGTTCAGAGAAAGCGGCCATTATAAGGACACAATAACCCTCTTGTCTTTCACCCTCTCTAACATGCACTTGATCCAAACGTTTATTATATTTGGCTGCTTTACTTTTATTATTCTAGGAATATTCTCACTGCGTAGTTTTATAAATTAATTATTTATTATATATTTTTATACTTATTAAATGAATTCATAAGTAATAATACTTATCAGTTTAAGTTTAAATCAATTACCTAACTAATTTTAAATATAGCCAGATATGCTTTTGTATCATTTTGAACTTATATATATTACATAAATAAAGATATTTAATATATTATGAATAGTAATTCAACTTCGATTATTCTAAATAACCTATCAATTTACTAGATTTAGTAAATAATAAATAAATTATATATTTATTAACCTAGTCATCATATATAATCGATAAATACATTTATGTAAATATGTATATCGACTAACATGGATTAATACTAATGGCGTTGTTAATACTAAGTTTAGTGCTAACAATTAACGAGCTTTGATTGTTTTGAGAACATTAAGTGAGTGAGGGTGGATTGAAGTGCTGACCAGAGATCTGACTATCCCAGGCAAATCTAACGGTTGCTAACTGGTTGGCATGTGTATACGTGAGTGTGTGTGTATTATATAATGGACTAACGTAGTTTTTGTCTTCTTTTTGCAGGATAGGGGTGATGAAGAACGTATTTAAGTAAAGCAACTCCAGAAGAAAGTAGTCCAGATAAAGACGACCACCTTTCTTTTGGTTTCCTCTCCTGACAGGTATGAAATACAAGGATATGTCTATACTAATTTAGAAACGTATAGAACCTTGAAGGAGAGAGAGAGAGATAAAGAGAGAGTCTACTGGCTAATTTGTGTTATACATGCAACATACAAGTGCATACGTGCTATATTAAGCAGCTCCTTGTAACTTTTGTTTAATCTATCACCTTAAGTGAAAACTATATGCGTATAGACACATACACATACATACAAACATATATACTGTATAATCTGTGTGTTCATGTATCTACTTAACGTGCAGGATTAGCTGAGCTGATGTATGAAACAAGGCCGGCCATTCGTGAGAGTGCTGTACACGTGTTATTTGACGTGTTACAATGCCACGGTCGTTTATTCTCCCTGAGTTCCTGGGAACAGATATATGATGTGGTTTTGTTACTGTGCGCGTAGAGCAATCAAGTTACACATGGACTCTGATAAAGAGACTATATGAGACTTGTAGCCTCACTCTACAGCCACTTGTGGACCTCTTTGTACAGTTCTTCCGGGTAATATATATACACATGCATATATATCTAGATATGCATTTATGCATACATATATGTATGCTTGTGCCTTTGTTTGTATATGTGCCTCTCTCTCTCTCTCCACATATACATACATATGTAATTCATTCATATGTTTTCATATAGCCTCTACTTCCAAAATACATGAGAAGATAGCTGGAGTAACAATTGCATGTTATGTTCGTTTGGTGGTGGAAGGAGCTCCACAGTTTACGAAAGAAAACTGGTGTGAGGTACTAAAGAGACTGCAGGAAGTCTCTATGCAGACACTTCCAATGTTGAGCACATCGTGGAGTTCATCGAAGGTAAGGAAAATAAATAAATAAATAAAAACAAAAAGAACACGCATTATTATTATTATTACTTAGACAGATAGGTAAATAAACAAAAAGTATATATCTTGGTCTTCGCAATATATATATGCTTCATGTAACTGAGAAATATATGTTTATTGTAACGTATTTGTACATAAAAGAGAGTTAAACAAGAGCATGCAGAGAGACACACACAAACTAATCGTTTATATACTTTTTGTGTGACTTAAGGCTCTTTTTGCTTCAGAAGAGGCTAACAAATGGAATCCATTATCTTTAATTTATCAGCTACTGCATATGTATACCTTGCACTTCTCTCTCTCTCTCTCTCTCTCTCTCTCTCTCTCTCTCTCTCTCTATTATATATATATATAGATAGAGAGAGAGAGAGAGAGAGACATACATACATGCACAGAGAGAGATGCCGTATGTATGTCCGGCCATATTATCGTTATAAAATGCATATATATAAGTAAATCTTGGATACAAGTTCCTAAATAACATTTGTGAAGTGTTGCTATGTGTGGTGTGGAAGGGGGATATATATGAAATTTTCTTAATATTGTTAACTAGGTGCTGTAGTCTCATACATGACCTTAAGAGTGTCTCGTGATAGGGCTTTTGCTAATGAGATTAAGTTGTTAACTTTTAAACACTGCTTAATTAAGTAAAATTAGATATATATTGGTGTTAGTAAATTTATTTTATCATTAAAATATTAATAAGAATATATTACCTAATATATTTCCACATACATTTATGGAAAGAATTAGAATGTTTTACTAGCATTAAAATATTATAAATATATACCTAATATATTTACATGGCACCAAGTCGAAAAAGGGTGAACGAACGTACAACCTATCAAACAAACAAACACACACACACACATTTATGCAAAGATGGAAAGGGTGAACGTACAACCATCTAAAGGAGCACCTTATATTTTGAGAAACACTCACCTAAGGTTTGAGATATGGGCCAATCTTTGTAGTGCTGTGCTTCTATCAATATCCGCTCTAACAGTAACTATTACTGCACTTGTTTGGGAGCTCATGCTCATCCCACGGGATGACTACGGTCCGAGGTGCGAATATCTTCGTCGAATCTCTATATGACATCATCTGTGGCGATATCATTTACTCGGTTGAGTGTCACCTCCCAGACCTGGCCCTTCAGGTACGTTAGTATGTATGTGTGTACGTACGTATGTGTATGTGTATATATATAACGTGTATGTGTACAGGTTACTGAAAGGATAGACCAGTTTGAGCTAACTGCACTATACAATGATATGAGCCTGGAACAGCTAAGGCAGAACACTTTCATTTGCATGCATATTCAACAACAAGAAGAAGTATTTCTATATGAGAATGAGTGCTAATCTCACTCTCTGTGATTGGGAATCGGTTAATGATTTTAAGACAGATTTAGAGAGTGATTTGGTACCGATTAGACTACGTTTGGAGGCTGGCGGCGTGGTTATGCCACATGCAATACCAGAGCTCATAAGGCCTTACCTTAAACACGAGGATGATTCATGCATGACTGCTATTACGAGTAAGGGGCTTTACGAGTGTCACTGGAAATTGCGTGAATATCCTATACATAAGTCTCCTAGTAAATAATGTATGTGGAAATATAAACCCTACACCATGTTACCATCTCAGATATTTTGCATGCATACAGCTTATTTAAATATGCCGACGATGTGTATGAAAAACTTAGTGAATGTGTGTGTGTGTGTGCATGTACATGTATAATACAACAATTTACATCAAAAAACTATTATTGTCTAATTAAACTTTTATTTAATATATGAGTCAACTAAAGGAAAACCTTACCTCAGGACGGAATATAATTAACCGTCAGAGCAATGAGCCCCATCACACAAGAAACTAAAACTTGAACAAGGGATGCACTGCTGACATCCATTCAGCTCAGTAATTGCTGCAAGTATACGCATAGAGAGATATATGCACTGCACACATACATATACACGAGCGCGAGCACAAAACACAGATATATGTATCAGCGGGTCAAAAGACAACTCACTATACTTGCGTACCATCGACTGCTGCATCGAATGTTTGTTCAGATAGCAAAGGCGACAGAGAAGCGTGGACAAGTGGATGTAAAAGCCAGGACATTTGCAGGAATCCCGAAAACATCTATTAGTAACTTTCATAAATAAAATGCTAGTACCATACCGTTGCCAATCGAATCCAAGCAGCAAATGCCTGAAGCACCTGCAAATAGATAGGAAGTTTATAATAGAAGTGAAACATAGCATATGCCCCTAACTAAGAAATATACATCAACGAGTGAAATCAGTTCAGTACATATCATAATCAACATTTGACACACACAGTGGGCTTTTGCACTAACCTGTTCACGGAGCACTTCAGAGCTTCTAAAGCAGGAGATTACAAGGAGAAAGCTTCCTCTACAGAAACAGCTAACTCCTTGTGGAATTGGCGCCGTTGTTCGGGACGAGCTCAGAATACTTTGCATTATCCACAATTATATATATTGAAGCAATAAGAAAACATTTAGCTGGTGTGTAAGAATGAAATATGCACTCACCATAAGAGAGGACCGCAGGCCCCAGCTGGAAGATCTTCTCTTTGAGCCTAAAGGACGTCATTTGATATCAAATAAATCATACACATACCTTTGTTCTTATTGTCTGTGCACAGAAATAAAAATCTTTGAAACTGCTGCTTGGATCACGGAGCAAGCTATCACAGAACTGCATAAAACGAGTAGTATGTACGATACTGGGTATCTATATGAATAATGTAGAGCTCTCTCTCTCCATCTCTCTCTTAACCCCCAGGCCTCCATGGTGCGCCGAAATTATTCAAGCCATAGATTTGCAGCCATATGCATTTCTGCTTCGCCATGATACAACGCCTGCAGCGCAACACGGAGCTCCAGCAATTCCCTTGCTCTTCCCACACGGTAGACAACTCAAAATTAACATTGGTAACTCATTTATTTATGAATTTAATACACCGTAATTATATGTCCTTGATGTTTATAACATGATCACGTACATATTTTTATAATGTTTTATAGCCTGGTTGTAGTGCCTATAACAATAGTAAAAGATTAATTTTTAACATAAAATTATGATTTTGTGAATATAACTTACGGCGAGATTATATTTTGTTTTAACGTTTGTAAATTTATTACATCCACTTTCATTCGAATCATATTTATTTTAAATATTAGAAATCTTTTTATTCTTAATGCAAAAATTCATTTCTTTTGAATATATGTGAAAGAACAGTATAATAGTAAAAAATCATAATTTTTGCAAAATAGGGAGTTTTACATACACAACAAAAGTGAGAAACTATACTTTAATTTATAATCATTAAAAAATAGTAAATCTTATGCAAATTATGTTATACTTTAAAAAAGACTTGATTTAAGCATTATTGTCATAATTTTAACTTAGTGAGTTGATTAGATTGTGGGATATGTATGATATGTGAGCAAATTGACTTAAGTGGACCTAGGTCATCGTGAAGAAGGTCCTGTCGTAAATATCAATTGGCCTTTTACATAGTTGAATTAAAGAGAAAGGAAAATGTTGTAACAATTATGATTTATATATAAACATAACAATTAAGAAATGTTATAATTTATAATAAAAGAACGAAAAATATTACTACAATTCAATAGTCAACTTATTTATCTTAAATTATAAAAAGAACAAAAACATGATTTCAATTGAATTTTTAAATTATTATGGAATGTGAAAAACATAAATATTTTTTTTTTTATTAAAAGTCAATTTGGCCATAGTAATTGTCATTATTATTATTTAACATTGCAAAAATATACCATCATGAATAGCATGTTTGTTACTAAGATAAACCTTAATGCATTTTTGTTATTGTTTACTTGTTTATACTAATAAGTATGTTTAATTATGTTAATTAAATTCACATTATATTATTGTACTCAACTAGGATAAAGGACATAAATAACACAATAAGTATATCTTAATGATATAAAAAAATCATATCATACTTATATTATGTAAGTGATGAAATAACTATGTATTTATGTGTGAAAAAGCATTAAAACACTAAGTTTCTTTATAAATAAGTAGACAGTTGTTAAATTAATGTTAGATTTTTAAAATTAAGAACTTAATTTAACACTAGTTTATAAGAATGTTATATGTGTTCTCATGGTTTAAAATAAAAACAACTTAACTAACAATTAAATACAACAATAAAGTTTAATGTTTATGTGAAATTTCTTATGGGTTAAAATTTAATTGGTGTTTTTATATTTAAAACCTCAAGTGCATTACTTAGTGCAATTTTTTAAATTAAAACGAAGTGTAAGATTTTTAATAAAAAATAAATAAAGTGGCTAATCATGTTGCAATACATCACATTACAATAAATTTCTTTTAATTTCATTTACACTAAGATTAATTAAAGTAAATAAAATTATAAAGAATTTGAATATCATAAATGTATAAACATGTAAATAAGATATAATTTCAGTATAAGAAATGTATACAAATTTTGATTTTGTATTAAAAATTAATTTTTAATATTATTCTTATATGTAAGAGGTGTTGGTCCCTTAAATAATAAAAGATATACAAATATATATAAATTATATATGTGTATATGTATATATATATATATATATATATATATATATATATATATATATCTGTGTCATCATTATTACATGTATAAATGCATGTAAATGTTTTGGCATACTTATTTTTTCTATATAATATGTGTATAATTATAATTTTTTGAATTATTTACATAAGTATTATGGAGGTTTAATTTTTATGAAGAGTATTCTTTTAAATAGTGTAGAATTGTATAAACATTATTTATAATGAAATCATTATGTTTTTGTGCATTAATATTCTTAACGAATTGAAATTGAAAATTTATAAAAGATAAATTGAGTAATTAAGATAAATATTTATTTTAACTTAACAAGTGAGAGCCATTTGAATATTTTATTTAGTTTGATTGTTTTATGATTTTTATTCTTTATATATAGTAATATTATATACAAAGTAATATAAAGTAATACGCACACACACACATATACTGCATGATAATTATCAATATATTATAATTTTTTCTGTATATAAATACAAAATTCATAATAAATTTTTATGAATCAAGTTTATAATTAATCTGTACAATGGATAATTTAAATGATACAGCTAGTGTTACTTATGAATAACCAAGTCAAATACAAATTACTTAATTATTAAAGTTATATATTATTATGTGAGTCAATAGAAATAAATTATAACTTTGAAACGATATAATTTTTCACATTTTATATGATATTTGTCGAAAAACATGTATTTTCCAATTTTAAATAAATAATGAAATATTAAATGTTTCAAATATTATAAGACATTAATGAAAAATAAAATTGGATTGATATTGGTCTTATAATGTAAAAAAACTTTGAATTATATGTTATAGTACATCTTTTATCACATAATTGTTTTTTTTTTTTTTGAATGTCCGTTTTAACATTATCTTCTTCTTTAACGTATGTATATTATATTACTTATTATATATATATATATATATATATATACACTTACTGACTTTTATTATGTAAGAAAATTAAATTGACTAATATTGATTAATCTTACATAATTTATTATTTTTGAAGACTTAAATCTTGTCAACAAATTTTTCTTAAAATTATATTTATCTATTTATTTATTTTTTATGAATATTTATAAAATGATGAATAATCATTAAAATAAAAGCTTTTTGCAAGAAGAAAGGGAGTACATTTTTCACCAAAAAATAAAAAAAAAAAAATGTCGGTTATTTGCATTGTATAATATATAAATTTTATAAAAGTTGTATGACACGTTAATTTGAACATTATAATTTAAATAAGTTATAACTAGAGTGATAAATTTAAAATTTATTTTATTATAATTAAAAACCTTAGTTATTCTTAATAAGTTTTTTACGTTGTTGCCTCTTAATTAGAATATAATTAGTTGTTGACATGTTAGGAATTTAAGTCATCTTTTGTAATTATATAACTAAAAATTTAAGTATTTTATATTTAAGTATTTAAGTAGTTAAGTATTTTATATATTTATATAAGTTAAATTATTTTAAATTAAAAATAAAGTGTCATGAAATTAGGTTTCTTCTTATAATTTTTGTTTTAATTTGTTCAGTTTTCATTAAGGTTTTGATAATTAATAATCTGGTCTTTTTAACTCTCATTTACACATCTTTGTGGTTTTCATATATTACAAAAAATTAAAGAAGTATATATAACAAAAATAATTCGGTCGTAATGGTGTTGTTTATAACAATATAATACGATTATATATGTTGATATTAGATAAGAACAATATTCTAATAATCACTTCATAAACATTTCGATCAGACTTCTTTATATTACGAGTAAGTGAGTGTATATTCTACACATATTACAGTGTACATATATATAAGTACCTCAAGCAGTGACTAGTTTATCCAGGACAGGAGAAGGAACTGACTTAAGCGCAGTTTTTGCATTCACCAAAAGCTGAGGCATTATGAAGGTTACAATATCTGATGTGCATGCGGCGTGTGTTGTGTGGTGTGTGTGTGTGTGTGCGCGTGAGAGAGAGAGTGTGAGAAGGTACTTCTACGTCATACTTTACAGATTACTTTACAGTCATTTTTGACACGATATTACAGACAGGTGTGTTATAAGATGAACAATAGCGGGGAATCGGTTATACAAATGGATAAAGTCAACTATGGGGACAAAACTTTGTTTAAACCCTAATAAGTTTAATAGAAGAAGTCTTTAAAAATTTCTGTAAAGGATATTGTTACACCTGTCTATATATAAATGTGTAAAAGTTAGGAACGAGGAGGCCAACTATTATGTAAATACATAATAATATTACGTGAGCATGTATTTTAAACTAGTATATAATCTTACATTCAAATTTGATATTTAATTACCTCTTTCGCTCGTTCAATCGCAGTTTCAGATATGTCCAGGCCTACAACGTGTCGAAAAGGACTTGCTAATGCAACAGCATCATATCCCTGGTAACGAAAGATGATTTCACATATATATATATATATATATAACGTAAGCATTTGCCTTTCTTTGCGTGCTCGTGTTTTCTGTATATGTCTACAGACACATATATGTATATTTATATCGTAAATATAAATAAGGCTTTGATTTACATTTAATCAATAGTAGTATACGTGTCACATATAAGTACACATACTGACTAGTATGCCGTTCTACATCGATGCCAATTCCACATGTATATATATGTGTGTGCGCGTGTGTAAGGTTTTGATTTAACATCTAACATATATATACATACGTCGGGCCGATATGCAACTACATCCAAAATAGAATGACTTCAGAGTGTGTGTATTTTCAAGTTTTGCCATAATTACACATGGAAACACACACAACACACACACACACACATATATATATAAGGTTTTACACGCGTAACTACATCCAAACATAGAATGACTTCAGAGTGTGTGTATACACACACACGCACACACACATATACATATATTCACACACATACACGCATACCGCACCACAACCGGCGACCAAGCATTTTCCTTTAAGCAGGAGATGCTGTACGACAGGAGTAACACGACCTAAATCCCACGGTGTCTCTTTCTCCACCCAACATTGTTCCCATATTTGAAAATCAAATAAATTTTGTGAGAAAAAAAAAAGAAGCAAGTTTACTCTGCTGGAGCACTGTTGACGACCGCGTCCGTGCCGCCATGGCTGTGCTGATAAGAAACCGGAATATGCTAAACATAACGGAATATTCATAACACGTCATGTTGTTTAGTGAACGCCGTCAGATCTATACGATCCGACGGCTACAAAGTAAACGGACTAAACACGGGATGAACCCTAAAACAGAGTGCAATGCACGCGAAACAGGGGAAGATGAACCCTATTGCGGGGCGGGCGAGCGGTGATAAAACAGTAGATTGATCCGAAGAAGCGATGGATCTTGATAGGTTAGTGTGATCACAGGCAGATTGCAGCGAGATGTGGCTATTCTACACATTCGCGCTGCCGACAACGTTGGCGCTTGTCGCAGGAACACTCCGGTACTTCTCGGCGCCAAGCGTTCCCTTATACGTGCTCCACGGTCGGCTATGCATGGTTTTGCTCGCTTTCCATCATCGTTTTGGTCCCCGCAGACATCTGGACGGTGCGTCGTAGGGTTATGCATAAATTTCGATTTTGAGCTCAAATTCCCCTTTCCCTGTTCTGCAGACCCTTTCTGATGGCGATCCGAAGCAGGTCAGTATGTTCTGGGGATGGTCTTACTGGAGCACCTTCATTTTAACATGGTAAGTATTGGGTCTGTTTTATGCATATACATACTGCGTGTGTGTATGTATTATACCTTTCCTGCTTGTTTTATACAGGGCGGTAGTTCCTCTGATGCAAAGCTATGAAGATGCTGGTGACTTCACATTCAAAGAGAGGCTGAAGACAAGCATCAAAGCTAACCTTGTTTATTACATTTGTGCTGGTGTCCTCGGCATGTTTTGTATAATCATACTCATTTCTTTGGACAAGCTTAAATGGTGAGTCAACATTTTGTTTATTCATGGATTAGTTTTCATTCTCGTATGTAGTGCATATACGTGCATACCTGCCATCTATGGAAGTTGGTGGGACCGTGTTTTTCATGTTTGACAAGGACTACTGCCTGCTTATTTATTTATTTATTTGGTGTTGGTTGGTATTGTTGTCTAGTAATGATATACTAAGTAACCACGTGCGAGTTTTATACATGTATATGGATGCAGACTTGTAATAAAATCAGGAAGTCCTAGTTATTGCTTTGACAAGATTATTGTGAAATCACGTATAGACATTCTGTGTGTTTTTGAGTGTTTGTGCGCGCGCCCGAGCTTGTGCAGGTTTGACAAATATTTGTTTATACAGGAGTGGTGTGGTAGGTTTTGCTATGACGTGTTCAACGTTGTTTGGACTCATAACAGGGGCCTTTCTTTTGGGGTTTGGCTTAATTGAGATCCCACGAAGCATGTGGAGGAGAGGAAACTGGCAATACCGGTACAAGTTCTTAACTCATCGTGTTACTAAAGTCGCAGTTAGCCTTGATGATGCACATCAAGAGCTCTCTACAGTTGTTGTGGTGAGCACTGCATGCACATATGCTCGTACTCAAACGCCATACTAGTGTGTGTGTCTACACACACACACACTCACATATACATACATATCTTTTTATTTGACACCTGATGTTTGCTATAGATTTCTCGTGTCTACAGATCTGCCAGGCCATTTCCCAGCAGATGACAAGGCGTGATGTCTTACGTCCGTGTATGGACTTCATTGAGCAGATGGTCGTTGATATGGTATGTACCAGAGAGCATACAGTAGAATCTTTTATATATCATACATATAGCGGTCGTCTTGTTAGTATCCCTACCTAATTGAACAATGCATTTAGATGAAGGAGAATCCTTCTTTCAAGCCATCTGCTGGACGTATGAGTGATAACGACATGGAATATGACCAGGATATCAGTGGGATGGCTGAATTGAGACGTCGTCTTAGACAAGCTCATTTTACATTCGCAAGATATAAAAGGTACTTAGACCGTGTACATATCCTTAAACGAGGAGTTTATTTATGGCTAATTCTTATGATTATTATATCTCAGTGAGTATGCGTCTCTTGTGGTGGAGGCTCTAGAACTAGAAGATACAATGAAGAATTACGAAAGAGGTGCATCACAAGAATGGTTGGTTAAATTCTAATCTATTTGATCAATACCTTGTTATTTTTCTATTTATTAATAAATCAGTGAAACTATTCTCTGTTTCAGGTTATACATTTCCAGTATTCGACCTCCGAGAACTGGAAACGTAGCACGACCTTTTGGCCGGCTAGGTAAGACATGCATACATATATTTAGTTCGTAGCTTAACTGGTGTGAATGGTTGTCAGAATGGATTTGGCGCTGCAGTCTAAGGCCGAAAATTTTGAGGATGTTTGCAGTCGTATTTGGGGCTATGACTGCTGCGCTTTTAATAGCAGAGGCTACGCTGTTACCAACCGGGGTCGATCTCTCATTCTTTTCTTTTCTAATAAATCTTACTTCAGACAACGAGATGCTAGTACAGGCATGTATTCTTTTATCGCTATTTCGTGTCAGTACTATGTATATTTAAATGGATAACTTTGCAGGTGCTGGCTTTTGTACCTGTTATGTACATGTGTGCATGCACGTACTTTTCATTGTTTAAGCTGGGAATGTTCACATACTATTACTTTGCGCCCAAGTACACAAATGCTGTGAGCCTCTTGATGATTTGCTCGTAAGAATTCTGGTTTTAGTTAGATTATTCACCCTCTTGACTCTGCTCTTTGTTCTGCAGAATGGTCGCACGATATGCACCACCTGTATGTTATAACTATCTCGGTTTGATCCGTTTGGAGGATGAACGTCACAAAAACACCGTTTTTGAAAGGGTACTATATCTACATCTTTAAGAACTTGTTAATTAGCATGTATTAACCACACACGCACGCACACACACACACGCAGTACTAAAAGTTGGTTTCTCTAGCGTATGGGGGTTTCTAAGTCGGGGAACTTTCTGAACAATTTCAATAAAGTATATCCAATTTTTATGGTGATATACACGTTCGTGATTGCTACAAACGCTTTGAACCGGCTCATTGACTTCTTTGGGAGCTGGAGAAGGTTCAGATTTGATGAGGAGGCCGAGGAAACAGATGGATGCAATCCATCTGGGCTTATAATCATTCGCAAAGGTATAGAAGTGTGTGTATATGTGTTTCAACTGACATATGTTTCGTTGCATTTCTTAGAACGAACATGGCTAGAGCAAGGATCTGCTGTAGGAGAACACCTTGTTCCGCTTGCTCGGAATTTTGGCAACATAGAGACTGATAATCACGAAACAGAAGCCATGCTTCAGCAGGTACCATACGGGTGTATTGATTGTCTGGTTCCTAATATGTAGATACATCTGTCACACACGCGTACACACACACATAACCTTTGTGTGTGTATTCCAGCCTCAAGAACCGTTCAAGTTTCATCAGAACGGTACACAGGGACAAGCTCAGAAAGGTGTGAGTGGTCAGCAGCAAAAGGCTCCTTTAACAAAGGACACGCTTCCTGGCCCTCAACGTGCTCCACGCCCCAACCCTCATGCAGATATTGCCGCTAAGTACATTGCAATGCGTGAGCAGAGGAAAGATGGAAGACAACAGGTGTGTATGTGTGTGCGCGCGCGTGCGCTGCGTGCGCTTACATTTCTTTGGTTTTTTCAGATGGGCATGACGAACTATTCCGAGAATATTACTACCGTACACCGCGGTGGAACCGTACAGCAACAACAGCCGTTCGATCAATCTTCATCAAGATGGAAGTTTGAAAAGAACACGATGGCTGCTTCCAGGGAACCACCACGGCCACCTGTTGGCTCATCAGCGGACACGTTGGATAGTATATTCAATAGTTTGAAGGCAAGAAGGATTATGATGAAGAAGAGGAAATTGGGCTTAATCTATTGCCCAGGTCATAATCAACGATTATATATCATTCTTTTTTGTAATTATCCAAATTAATCAATAATACGGTGATGTATAAGTAATTAAGTGTTTACTTATATTTTGATTAAATAGATGTTTAGGGTTTATACTTTAATGTAAAAAATGTTTAGGGTTTAGGTTTAAGCTCTAAACCCTCTAATCTATTAACTCTAACCAATTTAATTTAATTTTAAATTTTACAATATATTTTCAAGAAATTTATATAAACATTTTATTATTTTTTACATGAATTCATTATTTAATTCACGTGTACTTTTAGGGTTAGGGTTATGTTTGAGAATTTGAATTTTAGATCTAAACGTCTTAAAAGCCCTAATTTTGAATAGAACCCTAATGGGAGACAAGAAAGGCCTGTATTATGCGTCCTGTGCGGCCGGATTGGAGAAGGTGCTTCTGTCTGAGGTAAAATTACTCTAACCCATATGATTAATTAAATTAGTTATTCCTCTTGAGTAGATTTTAAACCTCGAAGATCTCTCTGTTGAATGCACCATTCCTGTATTTGGCGGTGTCGTGTTCTCCACAAATTCCTCACTCCAGGTACTTGATCTCACATTGTTATATATTATATCTCACACGCACACGCATGCACACACACACACACAAATGAAATAGCATTCGCAATCACATTTATTATACATATGTATGTATATATGCACACATATTATCTATAAATGCATGCATAGTAATAGTTGATCTATGATGTATAAATCTGGTAATGTCTTCTTTTTTCACATATAGGATGTCTATAAGCTCCGCTCCGTAGATAATGTCTATGCTTTTCTTGACATTTCAAGGTAAAACTTCATCTTCAGTATAGTTATATTCGTTTGTAGCATACAGTTTTCACGCTCGCGCACACACACACACACACACACAAAAAACTCAGTTTACTTATAAACTTTTACTAAGCTTGTGCTGGGCCAACTTATGTGTTGCACTTGCTTTTCTTTTTGTGTTTATAGAATAGTAAATATTTATTATCTTGCAATGTGTTAGGATGTTCCAGTTGCTAAGGATGATGCGGTTTCTTACATGAAGAACTTGCCTACAAAGGTAAACATACATTTTCTCCCATATGCAGCATGTATAGGTGTGTGTGTGCGTGTGTGTAAATATTCAATAAGAAGCTTCAATGGACTGTAGGTAAACTGGGAGCCAGCCTTGGAGATATTCGGAAATGGCAAGAACTGCAAAACAGGGAACTGAAAACCCCTCTTACATTTCGAGTCACTTCCGAACGGAAGTGCTTGAAAATGAAAAAGCATCCTTTCTCATCAATGGATGTTGCAGGTTTCTGCACTATAAATATTATACTTGTAACTATATATGTCAAAAAACAGACTCACATGAATTTACACACACACACACACACACACAATATATATATAATATATATATATATATATAGAGAGAGAGAGAGAGAGAAGAGAAGAGAGAGAGAGAGAGAAGAGAGAGAGAAGACAGAGAGAGAGAGAGAGAGAGAGAGAGAGAGAGAGAGAGAGAGAGAGGCATGTATATATTTTCATGTTAAACGCCCATCTTAGATAATGTACTTAGCTGCACTGGGAGAAGGTGCAAAACCTGCATAATTGGCCAGCAGATATGAGATGCTACAATGGTATGTAACTGTATTCACATTCATTTTATTTCTATTTGAGGAAGCTATTACATATGTTTAAACAGTTGAAGTCATTGCATGGATAAGGGACACGGAACTTCTGTTGTTGATTGGCCATCTACTGGTATGTTAACTTCCACTAAACTGACCTGCTTTATATGTTTTAAAAATGTCAATATTAATTCTATTTAATTTAGCAAAGCAAAGGAAGTTCATCAAGAACAGTCGGTAGAAGCAAAGCGACCAAGACCAAGTCGTTCCGATTGTCAGGTGTGTGGTTGTGTGTGTGTGTGTGTGTGAGAGAGAGGAGAGAGAGAGAGAGAGGGAGAGTAATTCAGTTTCCTTTTTCAGCTTTTTTCAAAAAGGCCTTACCGGAAAGCACTAGTTGGAACATCTTTGAGGCCAAGGTTGTGTGTGTGTAGGTAGATAGACACGTAAATACATATGGAATTACATCGATACATACATACATAGTCATGCAAACACATTGGTAAGTATCTTAACTATGATTTACAGTGTTGCTTATGCACTCCTACAGTTGGGACACATCAAGCCTGGTGATATAATTCTGGACCCGATGTAAAGCCTGCATTTAAACTACGGTCTTAAACTTGTTTAACTTGTGTTAGTCCAGGTGTGGCTGTGGAACTATTCCTTTAGAAGCTGCAGATTACTTTGGTGGCAAGGTTATGTCTCTTGGTGGTGATATTCCTCAACTGCTGTCGCTGCTGCTGGAACTAATGTCAAAGGTTGTCATGAATGTATAAACATTTATTATTTTCTAAATCTCTTTAGTTAAAGTACCTAATTATGCTTGTATAGGAAGTGAAGCACCAGGACCGTGCGATATACTTCAGTGGAATGCAAGCTTCTTACCTTTCCGCACAGGCTGTGTGGATTGTGTGATTTGTGACATGCCTTTTGGTGTTCGTTGTGGTAAGCTTTTACACACACACGTATACGTGGAGGTTTATAAAGACTTAATAGTAGTCACACTTTCTACATTTTTTTATGTGTGGTAGGAAGCACACAAGCTCGAGATTGGATTTGTCCGAGAGTAGTTCAGGAGGTTGCACGGGTGTTAAGGCCTGAAAGTGGTAACTATGATAAAACTAGATGATTTTTGTATAACTCTCTCCTCTCACACACACACACGCGCACGCACGCACGCCCCTCATACATTTCATCAGGTGTTGCGGTTCTTATGTCGCAAGGGAAAGCAATGAACAAAGAAATGGAAAGCACGCCCTATTTTTGTCTCTCGCAGCAACTTGAAGTAGATATGGAGGTCAGTGTCTGTAAATGTGTGCTATGTGTGTGTGCGTGTGTGTGTTTTAGGTTCTTTGCAAATTGCAGGGGGTCCTGGTGCAAATATACATAGCACAGAGGAACTTGAAACATGTTCAAACAACAGTAAGTTTTGTTAAGTAAACAAATTGTTGTTGTTTGTTATTTATATTTTTTAATTACCAGTTTGAAAGGCGGACATGGAAAAAAGCCAAGGCCACACTTTCCACATATTCTTAACACGTCAACATGACACGTCATTCTAAGCATGAACGGTTAGATGCCTCATACCAATAAGAGCCGTCAGATATGCCCTAAACCATTCATGTAACGCCACATTTTGTGCTTTTGCAGCCGGAGCTCTTCTTGCTGTGAGGGCTGTGCAATCTTTTCAAGGTTAAACATATAATTATGTTACAATAAATACATGTGTGTGTGTGTGCGTGAGTATATCTACCACGTATATGTATGCAGTCATAGGCTGTCCAATGTCCTCAAGGTTAGAGATTACAAATTTGTCCATTTATCAAGCATCAGCAATGGCAGAAATCATGTGGGTACTTGTTCAAATTTCAAAATTTGAAATTTGAAATTCAAATTTGTCCATGTGTATCTGTAATGCAGACGTGTAAATGGAAGTGCGTGGCGTACCCGCTGCTCTGTGGAGGCCACAGTCCAAGGAAATTGGCAGTTTCTACACCTACTTAAAGGAAGATGTAAGTTGCAGTACTATATGTAGTACATATGATTCGTGCACACACACCCGTCTGTGTGTGTTTTTGTGTGCACATATATACTCGCAACATCTGTATTCTGCAGTGTTCCCGGCTGTGTTTGTCTCTGTATGTGTAACCACTTTGTTATGTGCATATATAATATATAAACATGTATATCATACACAGACACATGCACGCGCACACATACGTACGTGTATATAGTGTTATGTTGTTCCAGATTGAAAAGCTGCAAGCTGGTAGTTGCATGAGGCGATCAGATGTGATTATCAGAGAGTTTGTGAGCTTTAATCCAGTGATTCAGAGAATGTATTTCGAGCATCAGAAGACTAAGGATTATATCCCCATCCGCTTATCCTCAAGCAAGCAGATACTCAGAACCAGCCTTAAGATACCCTCATGGTACACACATATATATACATATACTGTGTGTGTGTAGATAGATAGATATAGATATACATACATGTATATATGTATGACTCTCTTTCACACATATACAATACTGTATTGTGCGTGATACAGTTTGGAACTCGAATGTGAAGCCTATATTGGGTGAGGTAACTCCACATACAAAAGTTACTAAGATTACAAAAGTAAAAGGAGGTAAATATGAGGACAGAATGCCAGAGGAAACAGAATAGACCATGTTCTGTTTGATACCCCATATATATCTTTTTTTTGACAAAGAGATATGATTTTTCCTATTGCTACCAGTCTCTTGTCACTATATGTATGTCATTGTATATGTAATGACATACACATACAAATACGTATATACGGAACGGTATATTTATAATTAAAAACAGATTATTTATATTATTCAAAGATATTCTAGTATTTACAACAACGTTCTTATAGTTTTAAAAATTACGAAAATGTCCTTGTGTACTTCTTTTGTAACTGAGGAGATTTGCGTTAACTTAAGTTGACTTTGACCAAGTTAGACCAACAACCTCGAAGAAAACGCTCATTCAATTGCCGCCAACCGCAAAGAAAAGAGATATACACGCGTCACGCAGCGAATGGGTGGAGAAACGGCACACCCCACGCGGCGGCACCGCCGGAGCGAATCATGGCCGGCTGGAGTTTCTCGACCGCCACATCAGCGCCAGCCATGTATCCGCGTCACTATTCAAATACTGACGTGTTAAGAATCGCACAAACGAAAGGGTTTTCGCTCTTTTCGTGAAATCTTCGGTTCTTGCTGGAATTCCTGCTTGAAATTCTGAAATTCTTCCATTTTCTGTGATTTTCTTCAGAGATTTCTCACAAAAGCCGCCATAAAAATCGTTGTTTTCGCTTGAAATTCTGAATTTTCCAGTTTTCTGTGATTGTTCTTCAGAGACGCCATCAAAATCGGCTATTGATCCAGTGTATGAGCAATGTCGGCAAAATTTCATGCATGCAATGGCTCACTGGAGCCGCAGAAGACGCCAGAGGAGTCGCAGAGATCAGACAGCTATTGGGGAAATCCGATGGAGAGAAGATCGTCGGAGTAGGAGCAGGCGCTTGGGGAAGCGTCTTTGTTGCAATGCTCCAGGATGCATACAGACATCTCCGTGATCAGGTCCAGGTACGTCTATGGCGTAGAGGCGGTAAGGCAGTGGACAAGAAATCTGCTGGACATCTGTTCGATATTATCAACTCCAGGGAGGATGTTCTTCGTCGGCTCATCCAGAAATGTGCATACCTCAAATATGTTGAAGGTCGGCTTGGTGACAGTTTTGTATGCTGACGAGATTCTTCGGGATGGGTTCTGCCTCAACATGCTAGAGACGCCCCTCTGTGGTGGTTACCAACTTGCAAGAGGCTGTGTGGGATGCTGATATAGTGATCAATAGTCTGCCTTTTACGGAGACACAGAAGGTCTTTGAAGAGATTGGGAGGTACTGGCGTGAGAGGCGGAGCATGCCTGTGATTATGTCGCTGTCGAAGGGTGTGGAGGCTGCTCTCACCCTGTTCCTCATATTGTGACCCTACACAGATGATTACTAGTACAAGTAAGTTGTGTGTGTGTGTGTGTGTGCATACATGCTGCATTATATAAATGGTTCTAATGTGTTCTCTTACTGCATTTGCACTTTGTTTATATGTATGTTCATTGTATATATATCATTGTCCTTGAAGTGGTTTTGCTACGGAAGTGGAATGAAATACATGTGTAGCTACAACGCACATACACATATACATATACGCATGAACATGTTGCCAATTAACTGTCTTTTTTGTGCAGCTAAGGTACCCGAGGAAAAGTTATATATTTGGAGGGCCAAACATAGCAGCAGAAGTCTACAACAAGAGTATGCAAATGCACGTATTTGTGGCTCGGAGAAAGCCACTTGCTCGCTTCTTACGGCAGCCTCACTTTGTTGTGTGGGACAACAGTGAGCTCGTTACTCATGAAGTCATGGGAGCTCTTAAGAACGTGTATGCTATCGGAGCTGGTAAGAATACTGTGCGTGTGCGTGTGAGTGTGTTTTATCGATATATATTAATGGTACTGTAGGTATGGTTGCTGCCTTAACAAATGAGAGTGCAACGAGTAAATCTGTATATTTTGCTCATTGCACGTCAGAAATGATTTACATAACGCATTTCCTGGATGAGGAGCCTGAGCGGTTAGCTGGACCCCTTCTTGCGGACACGTATGTGACACTACTTAAAGGACGTAATGCGTGGTATGGGCAAAAGCTTGCTGAAGGAGAGTTAAGACCGGATGCGGAGATAGCATTCAAGGAAAGGGTATGATTCAGGTACGTGCCTCGTTCCTAACTTTTACACATTTATATAGACAGGTGTATAATAGAAAATTTTTAGACTTCTTCTATTAAACTTATTAAAATCTTTAAGGGTTTAAACAAAGTTTCAAGTTAGAAGAAACTTTCTAAGCGCTACAGTTGAGATCCTTGTCCCATAGTTGACTTTTCCATTTGTATAACCAATTCCCTTATTTGACACGCTATTGTTCGTCTTATAACACACCTGTCTGTAATATCGTGTCAAAAATGACTGTAAAGTAATCTGTAAAGTATGACGTAGAATTGCCTCCCTCACTCTCTCTCTCTCACGCACACACGCACACACGCAACACACAACACACGCCGCATGCACATCAGATATTGTAACCTTCGTAACGGACCTTACAATATTTGGGGCTTTGTCATCTTGATACAAAACTGCCATAACTTAATATTGGTGTGGGTGTGTATGCTGTACATATTTGAAATACTGAGCCAGTGTGTTTAACAGGGTGTGTCGGCGGTGGAAGCTTTTCATGAATTACTGAGACAGCCAAGCTTGAGCGTGATGCATCCGGATGGAGACAGGCCCGTGGCACCAGTAGAGCTCTGTCCAATTCTGCAGATGCTTTACAGAATACTCATTAAGAGGTAATGTGCTGCAATGTACCAGTAGTATATATGTATATATATTACTGGAACATGTGGGTGTATGTATGTACGTATATATAGATGTGTCTTTAATGCATGATTTTGACCAAGTGATTATTCTTCATGTTACTACAGAGAATGCTCGCCAGAGGCCATCTTGCAGGCTTTAAGAGATGAGAATATGTACGATCCCAGGCGTCGTATTGAAGTTGCTCAGGACAGGGACTGTTACATGCCTCAGCTTTTGGTGAATGCAAAGACTGCAAACGGTGTTTCCTTCTCCTGTCCTGGATAAACTAGTCACTGCTTGAGGTACTTATATAATATGTACACTGTAATATGTGTAGAAGTGATTATAAGAATATTGTTCTTATCTAATATCAAAATATATAATCATATTATATTATGTATAAATGCATCTGAATGTTTGGCATCCTTGTTTTATCTATGTAATGTGTGTGTACTTGTAATTTTTGAATTATTTGCACAAGTATTAAAAATGCAACTTTTGTGTAGGTAAATGCTTTATGGGGGTTTAATTTTGATGGAGAGTATTCTTTTAAATAGTGCAGAACTGTACAAACATTATTTATAATGAAATCACTATGGTTTTTGTGCATCGATAGAGTATACAAGATAAATTTATTAATTAGGATTAACAGTTATTTTGACTAAACATTTGAATATTTTATTTATTTATTTTTTTCATTATATATAGCAATATTATATACAAAGTAATATAAAGTGTGACACACACATACACACATATATACTTCAAGACAATTATCAATACATTTTAACTTTTTTCGTATATAAATACAGGTAATTTTTAATTTAGAAAGAGTGTCTTTTTAATATATAAATATATAAACATATTAAATCTAATATATTAAAATTAGATTACTAATTTTAAAGTCAAATTTATAATAAACATTTGGATTTTCATTTTTAAATATTAAATTATACCATATTAAAATGAATTTTTTAAAATTTTATAAGCTTATTTTTAAATTTAAATTTAAAATAAGTATATATATTATTATTTACAATGAATTTAAATGTATATTTAGCACTTCAACAGAGCTCCATATAAATATATATAATTATGATTATAATTTAAAGATATTTTATGTCATTAATAAATTTAAAATACATGTAGCAAGAAGAGACATTGAATCATGGATGTAAACACTTCTATGTTACATATTGTACTAATAATCACGTATTAATTAACATTAATGATATATGAGTAATGGAAATATAACAATGTTTCTTATTCAAAGAACCAGCTATGTACCTGTCAATGAACATAACATATTATACATACCCGCACATTCCGTTTTGACGTTTCCCTGTAAAGAGCTTCTCAGTGTGTGTGTGAAGAAACACATTGGTTAAACGTATAAGCACACACGCACACACGCACACACGCACACACCCCATGTACTGTATACGTCATAAACTAACCATATACATACGAACACGCTATCTATCTAGTTACGCATACATACATCACATACATCACATCTGTAACACATGAGCTAATCATAATATAAGACCAGTTCATTATCGTTATTTGAGAGAGAGAAACACACCCATCCACTTACACACACATGTATAAAAAGAAAAACGAACCATTCTATGTCCTCCTTTTGGCGAAGATAGAAATCTTGTCAGCCATTACAACCCTTTCAGCGGACTTGCTCTGATGAATCTCGGCGGTTTGTTGCTTTAGGATTGAGAAAAGCGACGGTCCAGATTTGCAGCTCTGCTCACTAGCCTTTGTTGGGGCAGCATTCTCTTTGCCAGAACAGTTCGATATCTGAATAATTTTGTTAATTAGTTTCTGAACAAGCAAATGAACAAAATACATTAGTAAGACCAGACAATGTTTCCGCGTATTCTCACACACAAGTGTTGTGCCCCACAACCATTTGATGCTCTCTATTAACTAGTGCTAATCACTAGTGTTTGATTAACACACCCCATAGCACATGAATTTGTATATAATACTCAGGTATATGTTATACATATATTAATATCTCTATTGCAGTGGACAATTAGTAGTATATGCTGCGTATACGAAAGTATACACCAGACAATTGTAGTAGATATACTATGTATAGATATATGCAAATATCTCAATATTGTGGTTGTCACATATGAAAGATTTACATTATACTGCACACATACATGTGTACGTATCTGAATATATATATATAATATATATATATATATAGAGAGAAGAGAGAGAGAGAGAGAGAGAGAGAGAGAGGAGAGAGAGAGAGAGAGGAAGAGAGAGAGAGAGAGAGAGAGAGGCTTACCTCATGTATCCCACGACTATTGCTGTTACTGTCGTCACGGCCAAATATGAACGACTTTGAGTTCGTGCAGATGGTTTGCTTAAAGGATGAAGATGTAGACGTTCGATTCAAGAATATCGACTGCAAGAATAAAACACATACACATATATACATACTACATGTACAAACAAGTACCTTTGATTTCCGAAAACTTGAGGCTCGTGTTTCTGTGACCACATACTCATTAGAAGCACACATACACACACGTACACACACACATACGTATATACCTGGGACACGCTTGCTCTTTGGGTTGCTCGGGACGTTTGCCTTCTTGATAATTTCCAGCAAACCCCTCGACGACTCGTCCTCAGCAGGTGACATAAAGAATTCTTGTTCTTCCTGAAAAGAATACGAGTTTAATCAATATGAATAAAATCAACATAAATTATGTCAACGTCACACACACACACACAGACATTATTTCTAAAGATACTGTGTTCATAATAAATTAAATATACGTCTTGATATATACATGTACATATAAATAAACACATATAGACACGCTCATACCGCAGCTTCAAGTAGTCTTTGCTTCAGTATGTTTCTCTCGGTTTCTTCATCATCAGAAGACTCGTGAATTTCTTCAATCTTCTGCTGTTCTAAGAAGCTGTTTATGTTTGTATTTTGATCCTCCAAGGCATCCCTTTCATGTTGACATTTAAAGCTTCTCTCCCTGGCCTTCCTGTTTTCCGTATCAGGCACTGTATCGTCTACACCTAATACCGTGGGCAGGCTCCCCACCATGCCTGTAATGTATATTTTAGAGGACTATCCAGTATCATATTATATACATACACATCCATACATACACTAATACGTAGTAAACATGATGTGTGTATACGAAAAATTACCTTCCAAGGCTCTTGGTTTTCTGTTTCCTTGTATCCTGGAAAGGATGCTTTCAAACTGATCTTGGTCTTGTTGTTCCAACCACTGCCTGTGAAGCTCGGCACGTTTGATATCGCACACGGTTTCCTCGGCATCCGTACGATCGATGATATCCAGGAGTTCCGTACTATCGTCCTCCTCGTCATCACTTTCTTTCACGAGAAGCTCGTCGTCCTCCACTTCAGCCTCCTCATCTATAAGTGCTATAATTGGATCCTTTGTCGGAAATGCTTCCACATGTGCGGGTTCGTCTACTGTTAAAACATAGGATAATGATAGCTCCATGATAATAATGATCATAAAGAATGCGAATATAGCTCGAAAGACAACATTATTCAAGCACACACTATCGTAGAATTACATAATAATATTTAGTGCAAGTGTGTGTGTGTGTGTAAATATATATAAAGCTACATAATCATATCATTCTATAAAATGCACTTAAATATTACTAGCGTTATATTTATAACATTTGTATGCTCCTCACCTTCTAAAGAGTCATCTTCATTTAAGTCGTCCAGATGGAGGCTTCGTTGAGAATCATCACTAAGAGGTCCTGCAAAGAACATACAGAACACATACATAAAGCGTCACGAATACTTAAACCTAATAGCCTAAACCCGGAATATGGTGTAAAAATTATACTGTGTAATACATGCGTATCTTCCAGAGGCCTTCTGTACGTATTGCTGCATTTGACTGGGGAATCCTATCTAACTATTTACCGTCACTTCGCAATATTTAAAGTAATAACGGATTGCTCACCTCGTGATTATTTGTTGTATCTGGCAAACCGCTTGGTTGAGAGTCCGCAAACAGGTCCTAGAAATCAACAGCTGAGCTTCCAATAACACTGTATTTGGATGTGCTTGTGTGCGTGCGTACACTCTCGCGCGTGCGCGCGCATGTGTGTGTGAGAGAGAGAGACAGACAGATAGAGCATTATACGATTCAATAAACAAGCAAAACACAAGTAATACCTCTGTGTCTTCCAAAGGCTTTCTGAAAGTATTGTTGCATTTCACCGGAGGGTCCTGAATTGTAACAGTTTAATGATAGAGTAGAATAGCTAATTAACTCTTAAGTTCTTAAACTAAAGTTACCAAACAAGCATATAAACGTGAATCATTCACCTCGTGGTTACTTGATGGCTCCAGGAATCCACATGTTTGAGAATCCGTAAAGAGGTCCTGCAAATAAACATTAGGTTGCATGCGCACATACACATGCATATGCATTCAACAAACATACAACACACACACACACACACGGTCATACCTGCGTATCTTCCAAAGGTTTCCTGTATGTATTGCTGCATTTGATCAGAGGCTCCTAAAAAGCGTAAAAATATATCAGTTAAATCATGAGCATAAAGCTGAATAACTGCTGCATTGATATGTTTAGCCAATGAAAGGAATTTCTCACCTCGTGAGTAGTTGTCTCCAGGATGTCCTCCCTCGGAAAGACTTCGTTATCTTCGCTTGCTGAAACATGAGTTTTCGTGCATTGCTCTATATCTTCCATTGCTACTGGAGACTGTCAGGAACAGCATACAGCACGTAAATAGATAGCATGCACGGACGTGTAAGTAGATGTAAAATATTCCTAGACTTGTTCATATGTGCACATGTAAACTTCATTGTCAAAAGTTACACAATCGGTAATAAAGTGAACAATATATATGTATAACAGACTTTCATGCGCACGCATCATTTACATTATGCACACACAGTTTCGTACACATAAGAAACTTAAAATATATATGCTAAAATTCAAAACCAGTTACCTGCGGAGAACCAGGTCGCTGTATGGCTTCAGTAACGTCGTCCTCTCCATCATCCGGAACTTGAGGATGTAACTTTGCGGATGATTCTTCTTTGATCCTGAAACATAATATATCACTTTGTGTGTGATGTGTAAGTGTGTATGTGCCTTGTGGTATACGTACACATTCTTCCATCCGAGTTGAATTTTTCTCATTCTCAATTTGGACAAGAGACCGGACATCGGTACGTCAATTACGGGAGCTGCCTGAAAGGCAGCTTCTTTTGTTTCTGCAAGACGAGACATTTCTTAAATAAACAACATAGATCGAAGACACGTTTTACCTCGTAACAATCTCTGTGATTCTGCATGCATTTCTTCAACCTCCTTCCTTGTGGCCTTTAATAAAAGACAATCAACATAAATAAATCAGTAAATAGTAGACCGAAAACAAAGATGCATAAATTACTAATGTTGCATGTAATTCTGTGTGGGTGGCAATCTGTAGATATATATATGTGCACATCATATACATATATTTACCCTTTTGATTTCGCGGTCCTGTTTATGAGACGACTTAACTTTCTTGCTGATTGGCTGCTTCCTGTCAGTGGATTTTCTCTTCTTCGCACCTGGAAGCTCCGAATCGTTGGTTTCATCAAGAGTAGCCGCAAGTCTTGAAAGCTTTACTTGCTTATCAAATAAGCCTTCATTGGGCATCTCCGAATCGCTTGCTTCATCGAGAGCAGCCGCGAGTCTTGAGGGCTTCACCTGCTTATCAGAGAAACCCTCGCTGGGCGTCTCCCAATCGCTAAGATTTCCTGGAGATTTTGCTTCCGGAAATCCTGAATCGACAATTCTTACCTGTTCTTCGCTTGATACCTCATTCAGCAGCTCAAAATTGCCCTTTTCCTGATGATCAAAGAGCTGACCTGAATCCACATTGCTGCCATCGCCAGAGGGTTCATTCCGAAGATTTTCCTCATGTTCATCAATGAATACCCCATTAAACAGCCCCAGATCGCCCTTCTTAGCTAGATCTTGCGAATCTGGATCAAAGCGCAGCCCCAAATCCGCATTTCCGCCGTCGCGATTAGGCTCTTTGCTTGAATCAAGCTGCGCGGCTTCCCCGATCCTATAATGTACTTGCTTATCAGGGTGCACCTTGCGTAGCCGCTTGAGCTTGCGCCCGCCTGCACTCTCCATATCCGAAGCTTCAACCCTAACCCTCTGGCTCCCTATACAAAAATTCCCGCCACAGTCTGCGTCCAATATCATTGGCTAGGATGAAGCCACGACTATGTGGACATGATCTTTGCCGTTGATATAAATTTTGTTTATTACTCTAATTAATGAAATTTAATACCGAGGTAATTGTAGAACCCTAAAATTTGAAGAACGTACCGCTCCAGTTCTGTTCTTTGCGAATGTCTGTAGAGGAATCCCCTCGATCGCCGAGGGGATCGTCCTTGAGAAATCTCCTAACCGCGGCGCTGGACAGGATAGTGAAGAATGCATCGTGGCGCAAGCATGGTAAGCTCGTACAGGATTGCAAAGCAGTACAGGAGAGGCTGGCTGCATTCGTCCCTAATCCTGGGCCGGAGAGTCCTTTGTTTGATGGCGGCAATCGGATCAGTAACACAGATGCAGAGTTTCTTCTTGCTCCTCTTCTCGCGGCTTGTGATCTTCAATCTGCTAAGGTCATTGAGCCTGCCCTGGATTGCTTCCAGAAGCTCATTGTTCATGGACACCTCGTCAGTGAAATAGGTATTTTTTAAATTTTTTTTGTGTGTGTGTATGAATATATATACATATACATATACATATAGATAGATAGATAGATAGATACACACACACACACACACACACACACACACACACACACATATATATATATATATATGAAGCACGTTGTAGATACGTCAGGGATGTAAGATGTATATTGAATACAGTTTCCGAGTTGATTTATATAAATACAGAACAACATCACTTAATTTGTTTTTTTATATTAAATCTTTTCACACACTTACATATATATCAGACATGTCATATGTACATCTATACGCATATATGTGTACATTTGTATGTTAACTTGTTGCTGAGCGAGATTCATTGGGTTACCATATCAAGCTGAAAGTATATATATTGCTCTTTTGGATATGTATATAATACTGTTTACACCGCATGCACACGTATGTATTATGTATGAGAATCTAACACTGGAGCTTATCTTATTTAGGAACTGGAAATGATCTGCAGTCTGACACCAGCCTCATCTTACGGGTTCTAGATGCGGTTTGCAAGTGCCACGACCTAGGAGAGGAGTCCATCGAGCTGCTTGTTCTCAAGACGCTTCTTACTGCTGTTGTCTCAACTTCGCTCCACGTTCATGGAGACCACCTCTTAAAGGCCATCAGTACTTGTTACAACATATTTCTGGGTAGCAAGGTTGCTGCAAATCACGTGACAGCCAAAGCCACCCTCACGCACATCCTTGTCGTGATTTTCAGGAGGTTCGTGTGTGTGCGTACGTTGTATGTATCTGCATGTGTATAGGTACATATTTTTACAAATGAAAATTCTTATTCACATCGATCTATGCTCTCTCTCTCTCTCTCTCTCTCTCTCTCTCTCTCTCTCTCTCTCGCACAAACACACACATATACACGCACACACACATATAGACACTCAAACATTATAATGTGTATGTAATTTTCTAGGATGGAAGCTGATTCAGCATCGGTTCCTCTCCAGCCCGTGGTGATGGCAGATTTGTTAGAGGCTGAAAAGACAAGCTTGGACACATTCTCTATGCAGAATATCCTTGCTAAAGTTGCACAGGATGTAACGAAAGTTGCCCAAGATCTTGCTTCCCCATTGATGTTGCTCTTCATTTAGGCCCTCAAAAACTGTCCAATACGATGATGCTTTTGCAGCAGCACCTATAGGTATGGTGTATAGTATGTATATGCAATCTTGCTCTCTCTCTCTCTCACACACACACACGCACACGCACACAACAGGCAGACATTTATATACACATACGTATATATTCAGATAAGTATGTATAAGCTTATGTATCTATACGTAGCTAAACAGGTAGTGAGGGTAGCAGCAATGCAGACATATTGGAATCATCCGATAAGGATG
The DNA here is from genome assembly GCA_003024785.1 of Selaginella tamariscina. NCBI lineage: Eukaryota > Viridiplantae > Streptophyta > Lycopodiopsida > Selaginellales > Selaginellaceae > Selaginella > Selaginella tamariscina. Next base: position 335,742 of record PUQB01000070.1, read on the forward strand.
CAATTGATGCGAAGCATTGGGAAGTAAGTGTGCTGAAGAATGCACTGGAGACCAGGAAATCCGAGCTGGATCAGGTATAATAGTTGTGTTTATTGCCAGTAAATGCTTTACGTATATATAAACTGCATATACATATGCAGGACAAGGATATCAACGACATGGAGCTGGATTCGGAAGTAGCGAATAAGTTCAAGCGTGATGCATTTCTGGTGTTTAGAGCCCTTTGTAAGCTTTCAATGAGAAAACCACCTCAAGAAGGAACACCAGATCCATTGGCTATTCGTGCTAAAGTGTTGGCTTTAGAACTCTTAAAGATCGTTCTTGAGAACGCTGGGTCCTTCTTATGTACCAATCCCAGGTATGTGCATTATTCATTGTATATTTATGTATGTGCATATATACATACATACACACACACGCAGTATGAGTGTTGTTTGCAGATTCCTGGATGCAATTAAGCAGTACTTGTGCTTGGCACTCCTACAGAACTGCGCAGTGACAGACATATTATCAGTCTTCCAGATGTCTTGTTCCATATTCCTGATCCTCATTGCGAAGTTTAGAGCTTCTTTAAAGGCTGAAATTGGCGTGTTCTTCCCCATGATCGTATTGAGGGTCATTGAGAACGTGTCCCAGCCAAACTACCTACAGAAAATGACTGTACTGTGTTTTATTGAGAAGTTGTCTGCAGATCCCCAGGTGCTTGCTGACACATTTGTGAACTACGATTGTGATGTGGAGTCCACGAACTTATTTGAAAGGCAAGTTTTGTACGATTGTAACTTTTGTGTGTGTGTGTTATCACTATCGTTCATGTATGGTACGTATAAATACAAAGTGTATTCTATTATGCAGCCGTTAGAAACATAATTATGTGGTGTATCTGCTCAAAAGTGCATCGTATCTAGAGTTGGGCTAGTTTAGCTAGTTCTTTCAGCATATACAAATGCAAAATGTATGTATATCCCATGTATACTCCATAATATTTCTAATTTCTTGTTCATATATAATGTTACAGGGTGGTAAATGGCTTGCTTAAAAGTGCTCATGGTGCACCTCCAGGTGCAGACACCGGCTTAACACCTGGGCAAGATGCAACACTTGAGCTCACTTCTATGAAGTGCCTGGTGGGAATACTGAAAGCAATGGGTGAATGGATGGACAAACTGCTACAGGCTACAAACTCACCTTATTTGAAAGGCTCAGAAATGGAAGCAACCAAGTCAGAGGTACTTTTTGTTTAGGTTATCCATATATCCATATATGTTGTTTGTTTGTGTGTGTGTGTGTGTGTGTGTAATAATGTATTATTGTATGCATTGTGTATAAATATGTATGCTTGTGCACGTTAAGTTGTTTTTTTCTCTCCTCATACTTCATATACATATACACAGGAGTCTTTAGAAGGCTCAGAAGGCTCCGCCGAAAGCCAAGCTATAGAGCCAGGTTCTGAGCCTTCAACCGAAAGCGCTATGACTTTTGAGCAGCGGCGTGTACATAAGATTGAGCTTGGGGTAAGTTTCTTATAAATTATAACACCATATCTAATTTTTAAATATATAAATTGAATATAAACTAGGTAGTCTCCTTGTAGTTTAGTATAGTATAATATTGAGTTATTTATAACTTTCTCCACCTTATACACCAGGGATGCATGAAGAACTGGATGGCATTCTGCAGGAAGGAATCAAGCTGTTCAATCAAAAGGCTCGGCAAGGAGTTGATTTCCTGGTGAAGGCTAAGAAGATTGAGAAGACCCCCGAAGACGTAGCCAAGTTTCTTCTGAGCACAACAGGTCTCAATAAGGTAAATTGCTCTTATGGTAAAACTGTTCACATTCTTAAGATTATTCTAATATCTAAATATTAGATACAATTTAATTATTTATTATTTCTTGGACTATGTAGAGTATGATCGGAGATTACTTGGGCGAGAAAGAGGAGTTTTCTCTAAAAATTATGCACGCATATGTGGACTCGTTCAATTTTGAGGTACGATCTCATATATATATATATATATATATATATATATGTGTGTGTGTGTGTGTGTGTGTGTGTGTGTGTGTGTGTGTACTATAAGATATATAGGACATAAAATGTGCACATCATACAAAATATTACGTGTTTGTGTGTGCGTCTGTCGACGTTTATGTTAATGAATGTGTCTCATCTGTTTGAGACGTGTATAAAACTTAAGCTGTATATGAGTTATAAAATATATATGTTTTATAGCATGCAATGTATTTTGCGTGTATATACATCCATGTATACATGTAGGTTTGGATATGCTATACATGTATAGCTAGACAATCTTATGAACATATAAGCTTGTGTACATGCACTTGTACACAACTATTTCAGAACATGGAGTTTGATGAAGCAATCCGGACGTTCCTGATGGGGTTTAGGCTGCCTGGAGAGGCTCAGAAGATTGACAGGATAATGGAAAAGTTTGCAGAGAGATATTGCATATGCAACCCCAAGGCCTTCACAAGTGCTGATACTGCTTATGTTCTGGCTTATTCTGTGATTATGCTTAACACTGATGCACACAACGCTATGGTGAAAGACAAGGTGTGTGTGTTAAGTCAATAGCAACCAAAGTTGAACTATCTTTCGTATTCATTATACTTTTATTAGTGTGTGTGTGTGTTATTGACTTATTCTATGTTGTAGATGTCCAAAGCGGGCTTTATAAAGAACAACAGGGGAATAGATGACGGGAAGGATTTACCAGAGGAGTTTATGGGGGCATTATACGACCGTATAGTACAAAAGGAGATCAAAATGAAAGCCGATACTGTGCTTCCTGCCAATAAGACGGCTGCTAAAGACAACAAATTCCCTCCTGGGATTGACAACATATTGAACATTGTTATTCGGAAGCCCAAGGAGGAGAGGCTGTTCGCATCTAGTGAGGAGGCTATTCGTTACATGCAAGAACAGCTCAAAGAGAAACGTGAAAAGCCCGAGTAAGCGTGTGTGTGCATCACGTGTGTTGTGTGTGTTTTAAGGACACATCTCTCTCTCTTTCTCTCTCCACAACACACGCACAAATACACCACACATGCCGCAAAAGTAAGTCATAAGATCGACAAGTCATGAAATCTAACTTCTAGTCACAGATTCTACTTTACCACTCGCAGAACACCATTCAAATATTAATACACGCATGTATATATGTATATATGCATCCACACTAACTTTTATCAGCTTAAGTAAATTAACTACGCAATATTCCCTTTGCTTTAAGTGTATTAATTTACTATAGTGACTGGCTTCTGTAGTGTCTGCTAATACGTTGTATGTTTCCATGGATGTGTTATAGATCGATGTGTGCGTGTGTGTGTGTGTTAATATATGATGGTGCTTTCTTGTTATCGATCTCTACAAGGTCTAAACAAGAAGCACATGGCTACATATATGCACACAAATGTATATGTACATATACAGCTTTTGTCTATATGTATGTGCTGTATATGCTCCTTGGCGCATGTCGGTACATGCACATGCATTGTATGTGTATATATTAATATATGGTGGTGTTTTGCAAGCAGGTCTGTGTATTATGCAGCGACAGATGTGGAGATTGTGAAGCCAATGGTGGAAGTGTCATGGGCACCAATGTTGGCGGGTCTGAGCGTTCCCTTGGACCAAAGTGAGGATGAGGTTGTTACATTGCCATGCTTGGAGGGCTTCAAACATGCCATACATATAGCTGCGGTTATGAATATGCAAACACAGCGTGATGCTTTTATCACTTCACTTGCAAAGTTCACTTCCCTACACTCTCCTGTTGACATCAAGCAGAAAAACGTTAATGCCATCAAGGTATATATATAAACAATTATATTTAGTTTTTTATTTTATTGCTACAACTCTCTCTCTCTCTCTCTCTCTCTCTCTCTCTCTCTCTCTCTCTCTCTCTATATATATATATATATATATATATATATATATATATAGAGAGAGAGAGAGAGAGAGAGAGAGAGAGAGAGAGAGAGAGAGAGAGAGAGACACATTTTAAGAGTATAATGCAACAGGAACCATATAGTTTTTTAGAATAGCCCGATATATTATGTGAAAGTATGTCTCAGATTATGCTAAGTCTCGCTGAAGACGATGGAAAATTATTTACAAGAAGCATGGAGCACGTACTTACATGCATTTTCGAGGTTTGATCAGCTTCAATTGATTGGTGAGGGAGCACTCCCAGATGCCACCTTCTTCTCCAATGATCCTGAGAAGTCGAAGCTTTCTAATCAACCCAAGAAGAAAGGACGCTTGCACTTTGCTGCTTTAGCTGCTCGACGAGGATCATATGACAGGTGTGTGGGGTGTGTGTGTCTGTATGTTTTACACATGGAAATCCACGAACACATATGTATAGTGTTTAACATTTGTAGATCTGCTTCAATCAGTGTATAACACACACACACACGCACACAATAACTTTACAATATTGTGCAGCACTGGTCAAAGGACGATAACAATACCAGGTGCAACCCAGAGCAGATGAGTGCACTTGTATCAAACCTTGGTGTCTTACTGGGTCAGATTGATACGTTCGAAGTTAACAAGATATTCACACGAAGCCAAGCCCTGAGCAGTGATGCTATTGTGGACTTTGTCAAGGCGTTGTGTAAGGTTTCCATGGAAGAACTTCGTTCCCCTACTGATCCAAGAGTGTTCAGCCTTACCAAAATCGTTGAATATCGTAAGTTGCGTGCGTGATATGTATGTTACAATAAGAATATGTACATTAAAACTTACGACTAGGAAATTCTTTGTGTATATTATCATCTCGTTATAGCTTAACATGAACTGTATTCACGTACAGAAGCTATGTGTATAATTCAATTAAAATCTGTAGTTTTCTTAGAAGTAACTATACAAACACAATCAAGTATATATATAAGCTTTTCTATAACTGTCTTTACTATCCATATACAACTAAACTGTCAGACTATAACTTTGGTAGATAACTACAGTTACATATGTAGTTTAGATAACTTAACCTTAAAGTAATTATAGATAATCACAAGCATATACCATATATAACTGTATTAACTATAAACACTACTATATTAAAACTTCATAACTTTGACAATCAAAGTGTATCTCGTGGTAAATTGTCTGATTAAGTATACTTTGATATATCATGTCAGACATACTTAATATATCTAATGGTTATTTACACACACACACACACACAGATATATATATATATATATATTATATATATATATATTATTTTTTTAGGCACTTCAACATGAACAGGATTAGACTGGTATGGAACAGGATGTGGAACACATTATCAGACTACTTTGTGACGGTTGGATGCTCGAGCAACCTATCTGTCGCAATGTACGCCATGGATTCTTTGAGACAGCTCGCTATAAAGTTCATGGACCGAGAGGAGCTGGCCAATTACAACTTCCAGAACCAGTTTATGAGGCCTTTTGTTATTATTATGCAGAAGAGTGGTTCCATTGAGATCAGGGAGTTGATCATACGCTGTGTGTCTCAGATGGTATGTAAACGCGTGAGCAACGTGAAATCTGGCTGGAAAATCACCTTCATGGTATGTACACACACACAGACACACTCTCTCTCTCTCTCTTTCTCTCTCTTCTCTCTCTCTCTCTCTCTCTCTCACACAACACACACACACACACACACACACGTAAAAGCGAACAGTTCAATGGATAAATCATATCTTTTCATCGTAGATGTATCCACATATATGCTGATATGTATATATGTGTGTGTCTTATAAAGAATACGTATATGTAAAGGATCTTATATAAACTAGATTGAAGGAGATATATTATGTTTAATAGTGTATGTATCTATATATATGAAGAAAAGAGTGCTGTATTACTTTTCTTAATATAAGAGTGTGTGAGACGCATCTATGTGTATAATAATCTGCTATACACATGAGTAGTCTCAATTGTTATCTCTTCACTGTCGTGAAGACTCAGATAATGAATGTGTATGAACTATATACATACATGTATTCTTATATAAACATAATTATCTTGTTTCATTTAGGTGTTTACCACAGCTGCTACGGATGAAGACGGAGGAATTGTGCATCTAGCATTCGAGACAGTGGAGAAGATCGTCCGTGATTATTTCCACACATAACAGAGACAGAGACAACAATCTTCACTGACTGCGTTAACTGCCTCTTAGCCTTCATTAACAACAAGTTTAACGATGACATTAGTCTCAACGCTCTTGCATTCCTCCGTTACTGTGCATTGAAGCTTGGGGAAGTGTGTGCGTGCGTGCGTGTGTGTGTGTATGTGTGATCTTTTCTATGCAACCTATTATATAGGGGAGCTGGGTAAAGCAACTCCAGAAGAAAGTAGTCCAGATAAAGACGACCACCTTTTCTTTTGGTTTCCTCTGACAGGTATGAAATACAGGATATATTGTCTATACTAATTTAAACGTATAGAACCTTGAAGGAGAGAGAGAGAGAGATAAAGAGAGAGTCTACTGGCTAATTTGTGTTATACATGCAGCATACAAGTGCATACGTGCTATATTAAGCAGCTCCTTGTAACTTTTGTTTAATCTATCACCTTAAGTGAAAACATATGCGTATAGACATATATACTCTCTAATCTGTGTGTTCATGTATCTACTTAACGTGCAGGATTAGCTGAGCTGATGTATGAAACAAGGCCGGCCATTCGTAAGAGTGCTGTACACGTGTTATTTGACGTGTTACAATGCCACGGTCATTTATTCTCCCTGAGTTCCTGGGAACAGATATATGATGTGGTTTTGTTTCGTTGTTCAATTCTGCGCGTAGAGCAATCAAGTTACACATGGACTCTGATAAAGAGATGGACGATTGGCTATATGAGACTTGTAGCCTCACTCTACAGCCACTTGTGGACCTCTTTGTACAGTTCTTCCGGGTAATATATACACACATACATGCGTATATATCTATATATGTATTTATGCATAAATATATGTATGCTTGTGCCTTTGTTTGTATATGTGCGTCTCTCTCTCTCTCCACATATACATACATATATAATTCTCATATAGGTTGTGAGGCCTCTACTTCCAAAAATACTTATGTTAATGACGGGATTTCTGAAGAAGAACCATGAGAAGATAGCTGGAGTAACAATTGCATGCTATGTTCGTTTGGTGGTGGAAGGAGCTCCACAGTTTACAAAAAGAAAACTGGGTGAGGTACTAAAGAGATTACAGGAGGTCTCTATTCAGACACTTCCAATGTTAAGCACATCGTGGAGTTCATCGAAGGTAAGAAAAATAAATAAATAACAAAAATAACACGCGCTATTATAATTACTTAAGTAGACAGGTAAATAAACAAAATAATATATCTTGGTCTTCTCAACCATATATATATATATATATATATATATATATATGCTTCATGTAACTGAGAAATATATGTTTATCGTAACGTATTTGTACATAAAAGAGAGTTAAACAAGAGCATGCCAGAGACACACGCATACTAATCGTTTATATACTTTTGTGTGACTTAAGGCTCTTCCACGGAACGAGAGTTTGCTTCAGAAGAGGCTAGCAAGTACCAGGAATTGGTTTTTGAGCTTAAGTACCATACTACTGTTCAGCTTCTCCTTGTACAGGTAGAGAAATCTCTCTCTCTTCTCTCTCTCTCTCTCTTCCTCTCTCTCCTCTCTCTCTCTCTCTCTCTCTCTCTCTCTCTCTATATATATATTATATATATCTATCTATATATATATATATAATTTATTTATATATCACATATATAGGTCAACGGTATTTACGTATATATATGTATCTTAGATGTGTGTATGTTACAGGCTGTAAAGGAGATATACGACGCATTTGGTCCAAAACTTGACGACACATTTGTGATGCTCTTGTTAGGAATACTTAACACAATTGTTAGCCATGCACACAAGGTGAACAACGATTTATCACTGCGTGAAAAGATCCAAAAACTCCAACTCTCTGCACAGGTATTCTACAACATGATATCATAATTTATACAAAAAATAATTTAATATTAAATAAAGCTTGCACTAATAAATAATATATTTTGAAGTAATTTGAAAGATATTTTCATTTGATTCTGGAAAGGACCATTTCTGCAGCAATGCTTAAATAAATATTTCTTAAATTTAAATTTAAATATATTCAATTTTTGATGTTTTTAACAATTTAAACTTTTTTTGTATAACACTAATATTAATAAAGATAATTACAGTATAAATGTTTGATTATGTAGATGAGTGATCCACCGTTGCTCTGGCTTGAGAGTGAATCTTCTCATGCTTATATGGAAATATTGCAACGGCTTCATGAAGATAACCCTGGCTTACTAAAGAATGCGGATGTAGAAGCCCGCTTTGTACAGTTCTGCGAGGAGGTTTTACAGGTATTTTCTTTTATATTATTTTTATTTTCTTAAGAAATCCATTATATTTAATTTATCAGCTACTGCATATGTATACCTTGCACTTCTCTCTCTCTCTATATATAAAGCATATATATCAGTAACTCTTGGATACAAGTTCTTAAATAACATTTAATAAGTGTGCAGTGTGTGTTGTGTGTGTGTAAAAGAGATATATATGAAATTTTCCTTATATTATTAACTATATTTTGAATACAGGTTTATGTGAGCACATCAACGGGAATCACAAATACGAGCAAGTGAAGACACAGTGGGTGATACCTGTGAGTTCAGCCTGCAGGAAGGAGCTTGTGGCCCGCGCTCCACTGGTGGTTATGACACTCAACGCCGTGAGCAGGTTCAAGGACAGCCCTTTTCAAAAGTACCTTATTCGATTCTTTCCTATCTTGACTAGCTTGATTGGGTGTGAGCATGGATCTACGGACGTACAGATTGCTCTTAGCGATCTCTTTAACACCTCTTATGGACCACTCCTCGGTAAGTAACAACTCTCTCTTCTCTCTCTCTCTCTCTCACACACACACACACACACACACACACACACACACATGAGAACTTAGTTCCCTTGTTATGTCTAGGTTATTCATGGCACTCGTAGGCGGGCTTCCAAAACCACAAAGGCAACTCGTAATGCCAAGCGTCCTCGTTTAAGGTAAGCCCTCACAAACTCAGGTGCTACAAAACCACTTAGTTACATCTCTCTCTCTCTCTAGGCTCAGGTGCGAACAACCACTTAGTTAAGTAAAATTAGACTACAATGGTGTTAGGAGACTTATGTATAGGATATTCACGCAATTTCCAGTGGCACTTGTAGGAGCTCTTCCAAAGCCGCTTACTCGTAATAGCAGTCATGCATGATTCATCCTCGTGTTTAAGGTAAGGCCTTATAAACTTCGGTATTGCGTGTGGCATAACCACGCCGCCAGCCTCCAAACGTAGTCTAATCGGTACCAAACCACTCTCTAAATCTGTCTTAAAATCATTAACCGATTCCCAATCAGGGAGAGTGAGATTAGCACTCGTTCTCATATGGAAATACTTCTTGTTGTTGCTGAATATATTTGTTGCATGCAAATGAAAAGTGTTCTGCCTTAGCTGTTCCAAGCTCTATATCATTGTATAGTGCAGTTAGCTCAAACTGGTCTATCTTTTCAGTAACCTGTACATATACACGTTATATATATACACATACACATACGTACATACATACATACTAACGTACCTGAAGGGCCAGGTCTGGGAGGTGACACTCAACCGAGTAAACGATATGGCCACCAACGTCTCCGGATGATGTCATATAGAGATTCGAAGATATTCCCTCTAGCTCGCACCTCGGACGGTAGTCATCCCGTGGGATGAGCATGAGCACCCAAACAAGTGCAGTAATGGATATTGTTAGAGCGGATATTGCTAGAAGCACAGCACTACAAAGATTGGCCATATCTCAAACCTTAGGTGAGTGTTTCTCAATATATAGGTGCTCCTTTAGATGGTTGTACGTTCACCCTTTCCATCTTTGCGCCATAAATGTATGTGTAAATATGTGTGTGTGTGTGTGTGTGTGTGTGTGTGTGTGTAATATTAGATAGACAGATAGATACACCCTTTCTAACCTGGTGCTATAAATGTATGTATGTATATATTATATATATAGAGAGAGAGAGAGAGAGAGAGAGAGAGAAGAGAGACGGTTGTACGTTCACCTTTTTTAGACTTGGTGCCATAAATGTATGTGTAAATATTAGGTATATATTTTTATAATATTTTAATGATAACTAATTTACTAGTAAAACATTCTTATTCTTTCTATTAATGTATGTGCAAATATATTAGGTATATATTTATCACATTTTAATGATAATACTTTGCTAGTAAAACATTTTTATTGTTTGATATGGTACTGATAACTTAAGAGGTTTGTAACTGCTTGAAAGAATATATTTAAATGAAACATTTGTATTTATGTTAGTTGTGGAAATTATAATTAGTTATTTTTAATAGTTGATTATGAAATAAATATAATAATTACAGTAAATTAAACAAATGAGTGGCAACGATTTATAGAACCACTTCATTTTAGTAGAACATATTTGCATGAGATAATTTAACAATACTTGATCAATCTTTATTTCAGATTTGTTTAAGATGTTTAAAAAAGAAATTATATTAATAACAAAACATTATCATACTTTAATTTTTAGGTTATTGTATAATACGAACATTTCCCAGGAAGTGAGATTTTTTTATCTTTAATATGAAACATTAGTCCTTTTGTATTAAGTTCCATATAAACTTTATCCGTAATAAATATACAATTCTTTATAATAATAATAATTATTATTATTATAATAAGTAATTACTCCTAACATAATTTCCTTAAAAAAGTTTGTAGTGTGAAGTGCAATGAGGTTTAAATTAACGGCAAAGATATCCATGTAATATGGGGTATATATATTATATTTAATTTTATTACAATCAGAACTATAAACACCACTAAATATATATTATATATATATATATATATATATGTTTAAAATAAAACAAAAGAATATCCTTGATTATGAAGCAAGAAAAGGGGTCTCTATACATGTAACACACACAGGTATCTCTATACATAATATATATATAATAATGGCTACAAAATATAATTTATTTTTATGGAACTTTTCACCATGGGACATAAATGTATAAATATTGTTTTATATCATTTGATTAGCAGAATAACCATGAATTGTTTTTCTTCTTATAATTAAAAAGGATGCACAGGTTACTGCGGTTATAAATTTTTCATACTTTACAAGGATAAAAAAAGCTCAAAAAACTATTTTATTAAATGCTTTAAAACAATTATTTTAAAAACCATGGCTGATTCATCAAACTATGTTACAGGTCAACTCTAATATATTATAACCTCTAATATTTTATTACTTTGCTAACATTTAATATAAATTTATAATTTTTAATTCACTAAATTAGGTTTAGGGTTTAAGGAAATCATGGAAATTGTGAGGGAGAAGGGAGGGATGCGGCAATGGTCCAGGGCAAGACGGAGATCAGGTGAGACAGTGGCACTGGTGCCTACAATGGGCTACCTGCACGAAGGTCACCTCGCATTGGTGTCTGAAGCAAAGCTGCGTGCAAACAGAGTCGTTGTCTCGATCTATGTCAATCCAGGCCAATTCGCTCCAGGGGAAGATCTAGATATTTATCCTCGCGACTTTGAAGGCGATCTCAAAAAGCTCCAGGTCAATTATATATATACACAAGAATGTATATGTTGAAACATTATATATGTATATACACAGTTTTATAAGAAGAATGTTTGTCTTAAAGAGGTGTGAGTGTTTGTTTAGAAGAGATTTGTATATATGTTTGTTCTACGAGAACATGAACAAAGTGATATATGATTTATGTCCAACATGCATATATTCATATATATATATTACACGTGGTCTGTGTGACGTGTTAGTGAACCAAAATGGCCAAAACACCACCCATAAGCTTGCATATACACATATACATGTATTTTAATACTTTCTTTTTTGCTACAGCCATTTGGAGTGGATGTGATTTTTAATCCATATGATCTGTATGCTCGAGCATCACCTGGGGAGACGAAGAACAGTGAGCATGAGACCTGGGTACGTGTTGAGAATTTGGAGAAGCCTTTGTGTGGGAAAAGCCGGCCTTTGTTCTTCAGAGGCGTGGCGACTGTAGTCATAAAACTGATCAACATTATTGAACCAGACGTGATCCTGTTTGGAAAGAAGGATTATCAACAGTGGCGAATTATTTGCCGCATGGTAAATGCAATAAACACCACACACGCACACACACACACACACATAGAGAGAGAGAGAGAGAGAGATTATACATTGTAATATGTATATATTCTGCTGTATGTTTACTATATTATACAGGTAAGAGACCTAGATGTCGGGGTGGAGGTTGTAGGTTGTCCACTCATAAGGGAAGCTGATGGCCTTGCAATGAGCTCCAGAAACGTTCGTCTTTCGGAGGCAGAACGGTCCAAGGTATTAGTGTGTGTGTGTGTGTGTGTGTGTGTGTGTGTGTGTGCGTTGTTAACATAAGTTCACGTTGTCTTTCGTAGCATTCTTTTATTATTCTCTTTTTATTACACATGCAGGCTTTGTCAATCTATCAGTCTCTAAAACAAGCAGAAAAATTGGTTAAGAGTGGGGAGACAGATGCGGAGATTCTCACAGAACAAGCGGTTGATGCTATCACAGCAGCTGGGGCCAAGGTGGACTATGCTACTGTAAGTATCAATATGATGCATATACATATGAATATATATCAATCTATATTTATGGTTATATATATTGTATATGAAGATTGTGGACCAGGACACTCTTGAGAAGGTTGATAAAATCTTGAACCCTTGCGTTTTTGCGATTGCTGCATGGTTTGTGTGTGAGGCTCATTGACAACATCGAGTTGCACTCGTGAGTCTTAAACATCAACATACAAAAAGTAAAGAAGTTTTTTCCTCTCTCGACACACACACACACACATACATACACAGACAACAGACACAGTGACAGTGCCTCTTCTGTACAGCTGACATTATTGAATGTTCACATAGAAATACCTCTCTCTCTCTCACACACACACATACACACACAAAGACCAAATGAGTGTACATTCCATTCCTGCTATTTCAGAATAAATGTAAAATTGCATTATGTATACACATACATAATCGAATGTTCACCGTTGAACAGATTGCCGATCTGTGGACACAGTTTTGAACTTTTCATTTCTTTGTTGCATTTTGTATAAACATACCGTATCTGGTCAGTACGTGAAGATTTCTTTTCAACTTATTACCATCTTCATGTTGCATCGTTGTATGCTATTTAAGCGTGCGCGCGCGCGCACACACACCACACTCACACAGACACACACACCTATAACACAACATATGCTAGATTTGAGTGAACATCATATATGATGTATAAATCCGTAACCATGATCAGTTTTCACAGCAGCAAGGTAACTCAGACAGGTTGTGGTCGCAATCAGCGCAGGTGGGATCGCAAGGGTAAGCCTCTGTCCTTGGAAATAAGTAGAGTGTGTGTGTGTGTGTGTGTGTGTGTGTGTTCTACTCATAAGATATTATCTCTCTTACACACACACGCACACGCACGCACGCACGCACGTACCTGTAGGAGGTGGTGGTGCACAAACGGGGAGGCGACCCATTATTACAGGAGTTTGTAGGAATAGAAACATAAACAGCACACCAAGGAGTGTGATGAGCTTGTACATTGCACCCATGGCTCAAATATCAAACACTTACATACGTATATATAGATATTATATATACACACACTTTCCGAACAATCTTTGCATTCCGCCTTTAAACACTTAAAAATTAGTCTGACTTCAACCTCTGCGTGCGTGCGTGTGTGTGTGTGTTACTGCGTGCGTGCTCAAACATTCTTTGCATTTAAATTTTTATACTATTGACCGACCTCATGCAAATGTTAAGTTCTTCTCGGTACGTAGAGAGAGAGATCTATAAGCGTGTATGTATAAAACCAATGTATACCAATATATGCGTATGCGTACAATATAACTGTATACATATGGTGTGTATATTCATATATATTGTACTCATATATTAAAATGCATAAGACTGCTTTTAGGGTTTTTGATGTAGGGTTTTCATGGGAGACGCAAGGGGATGGAGCAGCGAGGAGTACAAGGCGGCAGTGCTGGCGGAGAGGTATGTTCGTGCACGCACCGTGTATGGGATTCAATTCGCTCCCGGGCGGGATTCCCCGCAGTTCTTGGCCACGGCTACCAGTGATGGGAATGTCGGGATTCACGCCATTTCTCGATCCCCACATGTAAGTTCATCTTCGTCTTTTACTGCATTGTTCTCTTATTGCTTTTGCACAGATTTTGGACATTGCAGACAGCCCAAAAAAAGTTAAGTACACGCTATTTCATCGATATCTACATCTATATGCTACTGTATATGTATGTATTGTGTGTGAGATATAGCGTAAGACATACATGCATGTATTGTAGATAACACCCAGTTTTATATTGCAGCTTAGCAAAACCGGCCTTGGAACTTGTCCCACACAATGGTCCTGTTTACGGGTTACTTTCTTTTGGAGAGTTTGGAAATGGAATGCTTGCAAGGTAAATATAAACACATTTGATAATTTGGATGTTTCTGTAATAGCTTCATTTTAGTTCAGTTGTGGGATGATGGGAAAATAGCACTCTGGCGGTGGAATGACTTGTTCATGCCATCGAAGATGCTGGTTCGTGTGTTTGTGTGTGTGTATGAAGACTTATCTATGACACTAAGTCTTTCTACGGACAGATAAACTGCAACTATCAAATGGAGAACAGCCAATTATGGAGTTGAGAATTCCACAGCGAAGGTAAATTCTGATTTTTATGAGAGTTTTCCTTTATTTATTTCTTTATTTTTTACAGGGCTCAATATGATGCCTCTTGCCGGTGCCTGAAGCCAACTCCATCGCCGTTGATCTTTTGGTACTACATACCTATAAGAAGCAATAATCTTTCGCAAAGACTCTCTCTCTCTTCTTTATTCATATTTTCTTTTTTGAAAGCAGGGCAACTGTTCTGTGCCGCAGGGGATGGTTGTGCATATGCATGGGACATGGTAAGCCATATTCTTTTTTTTTTTTTTTTTTTTCATGTTTTATATGAATTTGAAGAAAGTCAGCACGCCCAAACACAGAAAAACACACACATACACACCATGTTGATGTGTTTTGGTTTTTTCCCTTGCAGGAAACTGGTCAAAATTCCATGGTTTTTCGAGGTCATAGTGATTACTTACAGTGCATAGTATCAAGGCCATCGCATTAAGCAGGTACTTTATGATTTTTAATAAATAGATCTGTTTATGATGTTTAATTGGTTGTCTTAGTAGTGTGACATAGACAGTATCTATATTGTTCGCAGATAATGCATAGTTATGAAAACTATATGTTCCTAATTCTCATGCATATATTATACAGATAATTACGGGTTCTGAGGATGGCACTGCGAGAATCTGGGGTACGTGTTGTCATGTAAGCATACATGTAATTCATGTATGTAGTTGTACTCGTCTTGAGCTTTGAACAGATTGCAGGTCAGGCCGTTGCTCAGCAGTTTTGGATCCTTGGAATGCTGTGCCAATTTTGAGAAAAGCAAGTGACAAACTCCCATGGGTCAGCTGCATGGCAATTGACGCTAGTGAAAATTGGATGGTCAGCTCTCTCTTTCTCATATATATATATATATATATACAAACTTTTACAGGCTTGTGGAAGTGGAACTGGGTGCATAATCTGTGGAATTTGTCAATGGTAACTTCTGCAACTCGTATAGCAACATCAGGATCTCCACAAGCCGTTGCTTTTACAAAAGATGAGGTAAGCTTGCTCTTTTCTACCTGTTGTGCGTGTATACGTGGCTATACATTATGGACGCACTTGTACATGTAGGTATATGTGTGCGAATTGTGTAAGCGGGGTATATATGTGCCAGTTGTTCTTCGAAAAACGAAGCATTATATGCATACATCTTTAGATATATTATGACATCTTTAGATATATTATGAGTACTCTGCAATACACTTCGAAAATGTAGGCTATATATATGTATAGTGCGTATAGAGTATAGTACTCTGTTTCGTGCATATGTAAAGGTTTATTTAGTTAAACTTATGTTTAATTTGTAGATTGTAATGGTTGGTAGTCAACCGCATATTACACGGTTTAACTTTGGCGGGAAGGTCCTTGCACAGGTCGCCTGTGCTCCCTTGTCTTCTTTTTGCGTTGCAGTACATCCATCCGGGTAAAATCTCTCTCTTTCTCTCTCACTCTCTCTCTTACATACATATATGTGCCGTGCATATATATGCAGGTTACAGCCATAGGAGGTTACGCAGGCATGGTAGATGTTATATCAAACTTTGGAAGCCATTTGTGTGTATTTTGCTGTTGAATGGGAAATGTTTTGACATATTGATAGTTTATTGTTTATATCAAATCGTGTCTATAGATGAAATGCATTAACCTGAAGGTCTTTTTCATTTATTTCCTCTGAATGCATATAAAATTGTTAAAATAATTAACTTAATTAATTAAAAATGATTAAGATAGGGGATGTATAACAGATAAAATGATACATGGCTCTTGACTATTAAATCTAGTTCTCAATAGACTCTTATACATACCATATTTTTGTTTTGTTTGAATGTATATATAACTAAAATCCAAAGGTTTTTTTTTGAAATGAGATAATACATATTTCTCAACTTCTAAATGATACATTAAAGGAACCAAAGCAATAAGAAGTTGTAATATTCTGTTTTGGTTATAAAAGACAATATAAAATATTATTATATTCATATATTTTTAATTGTTTGATTTAATATGAAATGTTTGCACTAGAGAATGCTGCATAATTGAATATTGAATAAAAAGAAATAAAGTATGTTTATTTTAATTTATAACTTATAACTATTATAAAATTATAAACTATTATGTGTGAGCATCTTGTACTAGTTTTTATATATCAAATTTTTTATTTAACTTGAATAACCATAATACAATATATAATCAATTAATAATTCGTGTCAAATTAATTATACACTATATTATGTAACATTACGTACTACAATACAAACAATATTAAAATTATTATAAAAATTATAATATATATAAACTCCTTAGAATTATTATTATTAAATCGGAGTGGCGCAGCGGAAGCGTGATGGGCCCATAACCCATAGGTCCCAGGATCGAAACCTGGCTCCGATATTGCTCTCTCAAGAGCACATGCTTCTTAGTCATGCTTTTTTATAAAACTAATAATCAGATTTACCAAGCCACAAATAATTAGATATCATACAAGGTAACTGCATATCTGCATAACTATCCGCATGTGCATATGCATAATGTATTCCAGCAAGTTACAAGATTTGATCGTATAACTTATATAGCTGTCCATGTATACATATTCCATATGCAGTGTCAGATATGTTAGATAATATACAGATAATGTCTAGTATACAGTATCCAACATTCACATCCATAACTTATATAGCTGTCCATGTATACATATTCCATATGCAGTGTCAGATATGTTAGTGGATAATATACAGAGAATGTCTAGTAGACAGTATCCAACATTCACATCCCACGATTGTCCACTGTCGTTAATTACATGGCCGACCTTGCTGACGTGGCAGTCGGTGCTTAGACGTGCTTTTGACGAACAATTCAAAAACACCCCATATAGTTTGTCCTCAAAAGTCGTACCACGCCAGATAAACTATTATATGTGTGTACGTATACACCCATATTGTATGGATTTTATATAGATATGCTAGAGGGATTTATGGAAGGCACGTAATAAAATAAGGGGACATGCTACAGAACCACAAGCTCTGTGTTCTGTCAGGGGTGGCATATACGTAACGCATATTCTCCAACATGTATGTATCGTGGCTGCGTGGTGCATGATGATGTTAAGGAGCCGTACGAAACCGTTGTAGATAAGGAGTATAAACAAATATAAATACTAAAGCGATTTCAAACATCTCCATTGATATCTGTAGTTTAACCTTTTACCCTTTTAACCTTTTAACCTTTAAATACTCCCCCTTCCATAACCCATCACAGAATGGATCCTTCCCCTCTGAAGAGATCACAGTTCCCCCCTACAATTGGCATGTATTCGAGAAGATCTTTCCGGGCGATCCGGAGAGACGGGAGATTTCTTCTCTTGCAGGAACAGAAGAACGCAGTTAGGATTGTTCGGGATTGTCAGGATGGTCGTCTTGTGCTTAGGCTTGTTCAGTCGAGCAAGACGAGAACGGAATATACTACAGATCATTCGGAGGATGTCTCTGATGCCTCTTCGTCACGTGGCGAGGTGATCAGCAGCGAAGATGATGATGAACCGGAGCCCGAGCCTGCTGCTGCTGTGGTACAGATGCCTCCACTGCATCATCTGAGCAAGACTTGGAGGGCTACACACTGCAACAGAGATGCGCATTTTGAAATGGTTTCCGGTGTTCGAGCTGTCTCTGTTCCTTACTGAAAGTGAATATCATTTTTGTTCTGAATTCATATGTTTAGTACTTAATGAATATTTTAGAACTATAACTGATTATTATTTTTTTTAGTTGGTCAACCTTAGTTGACTTTGCATGTAAAATCCACTAGAATTGCTTGTTAGCTGATAGTGTGTGCGTGATGTAAAATATATGTATGTGTTTAATTATATAAATATGCATTAACTAATATGGTACATGTTTTGGAATGTATCTAAATATATATAAAATACTTTGTTCAGCTTTGTATTCAACAAACTGCTTACAAGTGAACTTACAATAACATATACATGTTGTTCTTTACACTTTAAAATTTAAGTGTATAACATATCTTAAATTAATTATCTTCAAATTAAATTCAATATTTCAATTACTACAGTTAGAGAGAGCTTGTTCCAGTAAAATAAAATTTAATTTAATTTTAAACTTGTATGTAATATTCTAAAGTATATAGTTTCATAGTTTTTAACATTGAGTGAAACATTGTAAATATTATCTTAAGATGAACGCGTATATACAGAAAAGGATACATTGACTCATCTATCACCATATATTATAGCCTGAACTGTAAGAAGCTTTCCCCATTGAAAGCATATTCAAACACATACGCACGCTGAAAGCCCATATTAGTAGTTTAAACACATGTAATATTGTAGTTTCATATATATATACTATGAAACTGAAAGCCCATATTAGAAAGTCTATTTATATTACTTTAAACACATCTTATTGTAGTTCCATGTGTACTATGAAACTCTTAAGAACAATTACATCTAGATCTGGAACAGACATCCTGAATGTTTTTCACAGCTGCCTGATCGCAGTAATCGGAAGGATTTCCTGGAAGCCCATTGCAGCAGGCACACTTGCAAATGCTTGTCTCACAGAGTGCAGGGAGATCTTTGCATGATTTACAACTTGTTAAAGCAATATTGTTAGTGAACAGTACAAGAACAAGAAGCACCAAAGCAACACTCTTATAACTAGCCATTGTAGTACTTGGATATACACAGGGGTCGGTTTATATTCGAGATGTTTGTATAGGAAGTCAACAGGTTTTGCACACCACCAACTCTGACTTATGCGAATTTAAATAGTGACATTGTCAATATCGTGGCATGAAAGTACCGCTTGTTACTCGAAATTTTCTTTGCTTATGGACTTTGGTGTGTGTGTATGTGTATGTGTGCGTGTGTGTGTATGTGTATGTGTGCGTGTGTGTGTGTGAGAGAGAGAGAGAGGGAGAGTTCATAAGTCAATAAAGGATGCTTTTTTAACCAATACACACGCACGCACGCACACCAAAGAGGCCAAACCAAAAAGTTGTTATATATATATATAATTAAATTCAAAAGTGTCTATTTTAATCGAATTAAGATATGGATATAAAATTAAAAGATAATGGATAACAGTCTTATTGTAACAAAAGATTATTTGTATAATAAAGTAGAAAGATTAGAAAAAATATAATCTAAAATCTAAATCTTATTTATATGTTATATTGTTTTATTATGATTGTATATTTCATATTTTATATATGTTTCCATTTTAATAATATTTTTATCCCTTTTTAATACCTGGTAATACTATTTAGGATCCGGAACAACATTCTTAACAAATTAATTTATTTATGTTTTGGTATTTTACATTTATTACACTCCTATCTTGTATTTGTTTATTTAATAGTATTCATAAATTATTATAGTGTGTTTTGTTTACTTTAAAAAATAATAAAAGAAAAATATATAAGCAATTTAAACTTAAATATAGTTTATCTCTTTGTTTAGTGTGCTTCAATGTGCATGAAACACATGTTCGATATCAATACATGCAACAACATACACTCTCTTAACTGGAACTGGGGTTTCTAAATGGCGATGTTAGCAGCAGCAAGCAGACAGTACCAGTCCAGATTTGTTGAACAGCCACAATCCAAGGTACTAATGCATATTAGATATGAAATGCATACAAAAACACTGACACCCACAACGATTTTGGTGATCAGATTTGCCAAACAAACAATCTAAACAGGAACAAGAGATCAAATCTGTCATGGGTCCTCTCAAACACCACAAAATGTCATGCATCCTTCATAGAAAACCACGATTTCTTCACAGGAACAGACAGTTTCACATTCTTTGAGCGCCTGAAGCTCGCATGGCAGGTGCTATTCAATCCCCCGAAGCATAATAGTGCATCAAATGCAGAGATTGCGAAGCAGAGATTGAAAATGATACTCATATCCGATCGATGCGCAGTAAGTGAGGAAGCCAAGAAGAAGATTGTTGCAAACATTGTTGGGGCGCTGTCGGACTTTGTTGAGATTGAATCGGAAGAGAAAGTGCAGCTTAGTGTGACTACTGACCCTGAGGTTGGGACTATATACTCTGTTACAGTGCCTGTTAGAAGGGTCAAGCTTGAGTATCAAGAGTACTCTAAAGAGCTCCATAATGTAGAGCTCTCTGAGGGTCTAACTTGTGATATTGTGCTTGAGTATCCTCCAGAATAGAATGTTCAAATGTTATGTATATTATATACATATGCATGTCATTTATATACTGTAGATATGTGTGTCTCTTATACATATACATGTATGAATATATACACACACACACACACACACGTGGATTGAATCCAGAATTTTATTATTATTTAGTAATTATGTTCTTTAATTAATTAACTTGTACCCGTGCTTGAAACCAACTTCGTTGCCATATTGAAGGTGCCTTCATTAATTGTGTCTCTCTCTCTCACGTGAAAACGTTATATACTAAGTATATGTATAGATATTATATATATTAGATGCATATTTATAAAACTTAATTAATATTAAAACTTATTAATATTATTATTATATATTAATTCTTTGTGTATTTGGAAGAACGTATCCTGACAAGCGTCTGTTTAATTCACTCATTTGTGGTTAATTTAATTGCATCCATTGTACAACCCTTTCAAAACTTGTGTGTTGAATATATGTGTGTGTGTGTGTGTATAATGTAGTATATGTTTCTTTCTTAGCCGATTTTTGAAATCAATAATGTGATTTTAATATATAATTTATATTAACTGATATAATAATAGAATATTTAAATAAAATATATTTAAAACTCTGTGTAAATATGCATGTATTAAATATAATTAATATAACATAAATTTTAAAATATAAAAATAGAAATTTTATATAGTTTATAAATATATGTCTAAGTTTGAGATTAGAGATGAAAAGTTATTCACATAATTAAAATATATTAATATGTAACAGGCAGGAATTATAAGTTAAAAAAAAAAAAGAAGGGATTGTTGGTGGTATATGGTTTTACATGTTAAGGGTATCTATGCACAGGCCTTTAATTATATACAAATATGTTGTGATAGATACAAAATATTACTAATTATATGGTTTTATTATTATTCTTTCTTTTTTAACTACTCTTATATTTCTGTCATACATATAAATTAATCATATCTGTAATAAAAATTTAACAAATTTAAAATATTTAGTCTGTCCTAATTAAGAGGATAAAATAATTTTAAATATGTTTTTAATTATTCATATATTAAATGGTGTTTTTTATGAGTTATAACAGTTTCTCATAGTGTATTGATTAATTAAATAATTAAAATTTTACTGAAGAAAAACGTAGTTTTATGTTGGACAAATTTATAAATAAGTATATTGTTTGTAATTTCAAATCAGATTTTTTTAATATATATTATACACTTACGGTAACTTTCCTATTATATATAGGGAAAATTACATTTATACCATTGAAATTTACCACATTTACATATATACCTGGAAGTTTTTACATTTACATATATATCTTTTAAATTTCAATTTAAAACTTTATAAAGTTTAAAATTAAAAATTAAAAATCAATTTTAAAAATAATAAAATTTATAATTAATTTAAATTTATTATATTTAGGTCCGAAATATAACCTATTAAACATATATATCATAATATAATATAATTATTTTTTAAAAAATATTTTATTTTTTACTATGATAATTTTTTGACATTTAACATTTAATAAACTTTAATTATTTCATTTGCAATATATTATAAATTTAAATATATTTTAATTAATATTATTATTTTAAAAATTAAAATATTACAAGTGAAGTTTTTAAAAGGTATACATGTAAATTTAGAATTTTTAGAGAGGTATATGTGTAAATATAAAATTTTGAGGGTACATGCGTGAATATGAAATTTCAGAAGTATAAATGTAATTTTCCATTATATATATATATATATATATATATATATATATATATATATATACAGTTTTTTGTTCTTATTAATGACATTAAGGGCATCTTGGCACTGAAAAGATAAGTCATCCAATAAGCTAATTAATCATTATTTGGATATAAAATTTTATATATAATATATAGTTTTAACATATAAATCACACACACACTGTGTTTAATATAGAACATAACCTTGACTTTGCTTAAATCTCATATTCTTTTGTTCTTTTATAATAATTAAAGATACTAACCAAAACTTAATTAACATAATAACTTAATTGAATCTTACCATTATCTTGTGTTTGATGAACGCAGTTTCTTTAAGTACTTTAGTAAGATTCCTTTATACGTAATGTATCATAAACTAAAAAATTTAAAAATATATATAAAATAATTTTTTTTCTTATTAATAAGATACATATTTAATAATCAAGCGTGTAAGAATGTTATATCATGAAATCTAAGCCATCCAATGAAAACACATATATTATATCCTTTTTATGTAGACCTCTTTATTAATATATATAATATTTAGTAATTTAATTTCTTAAAAAGAATAAAAATTGAAATAAAATCTAAACTGTTCAATAGTACTTTAAACATATGATATTATGTCTAAATTATAGTCTAAACATTATTATTCCAATATAAAATACTTAAAATTACATGTGAAACTATTTGATAAAATAAATAACGAACAACCTTCTTAACTTAAATAAAGTGAAAACACGTCTCTCTCCTCAATCACGTTCCTCATTAATCCTCTCTCTCTCTCTCACACACACACACACACGTCAAGAATGTATGTGCCGTGCGTTCAAGTGTATGTATGTGTGTCCAAGTGTGCACACACAAAATATATTCATTAAATACATATTAACTACATCATACACACGCATACAAGCCTGACTATATATCATGTTTGTTTGTGTGTGTACAATATCTAAAAAACCAGTATTTATACACAGCATTATTTAATCAAAAATAGGAACATGAATATTTCTTTACTTGATAAAATACACACACACATACACATGTAGAGAGAAGGATGGATAATGTATACACACTACGGAGATCACACATTACTGTTCAAAGAAATATAATATATATTATGTCTATTAAGACAAACCTTTTTAAATATAAGATATAATATTTCTTATATAAAATTTAAATTATTTAATAAGATATATCTCATCGTTACCTTGAAATATAGATATTAGTAGCATATTCTAATTTTCAAACGTATTTACCTTTTGTATTAATATACAATGGCCAAATTTCAAATGTACCAAAGCACATACATTTAAATTTTTATTAATATGAATGGATTTTGGTAAGAGAAGTATTTCATTAATTTCATAAAATATTTCTATGTATAGTCCTATATGTAAAACCTATGAGTTACGTTAAATCACTTTTTAAAATAGGTTCGTTCGTATATTCCATTCTAACTTAACATCGCGGAATTTGTTTTCTTAAATATGATTCATATTTATTATATTTAAAATGGTTTAGATCTCATTAAATTCGTTATGTTAAAATTCAAATAATATGTCCGTTATTTATAAATATAAGCATACATAATGCAATACTATCAAATCTTATGTGCACAAGTACAAATTACAAATAGAAATGGAACATATATTTGGAACCGGGTAAATTCTGCTATATTGACATCATCACTTACACAAAGCTTGCGTGTTAACGCCATCAAAATCTCAAGTGTTACTTGATAAAATAAGGCATTTCATGTAAAAGACTGCATGTTTTGAAAAACAGTATGACAAAGGGCTCCAGCTTAATCCAGTTCTTCAGCTCATTGTTAGAGCTTAAGCTTCTATTTCTTAGAATTCTATCTCAAAGATCTTAAGAAAAACGAGGAAGATTATATCAATAAATTATAGTAAACACTAATTGCTGAGATTCAATAGCAGATAGCAGAGAGTAGCGCATGGATCAACATGAGGTCCACAAAGTAGTAATGCCCAATGCGGCCATGCCACTCTCTTAGAGCTGGTGGCCGACCGTAGTGTCCTCCATCACTGCAACAGTAATCGTAGTGCCATGGGAAGGTCATATCAAATGCATCCACTAATCTAGGATTCAAATCTCCCATTTTCTGCCATATCTCCCTCTGAAAAGCGCATTGAACGCCTCCATTTTCTGTGGGTTCGCTGGATCCCTTCTCGAGTTTTCTGCTGTCGCCACTGTTGTGCGAAATATGACTTTAGCTGGTTTTTCAGAATTAGGGTTCTTTGTATTTCTAACTAGACCGTCCCAGAAATTGGATGCTCTCTTTGCCGCCTGAGCAAACTGCCTGATATCTGTCCATTTCTTGCAATAACAATCACCAAGCTTTAGCATGGTATATATGTAAAAATATTAAGTTAAATACCAGTGAATCATGCAGGCCTGAGTTGAGTACGACGGCATCTGGATATCCACCTCGAACAAACCATTCCGACACAAAATCGCGATAAGTAGGGACGTCTATTGTTCCAAGACCCTCAAAGTTCAAGTTGGGATCAGAATGTCCATTGAATATACTCACCAACCTGATCATGCATATGTTTGATCAAGTTAATTAAGAATATTTATGATCACTAACCTTAACATTTGAGTTGAATCTAACGGGTTTGTGATGTTTGTTATGAATATTCTATCCACCGATTCTTGTTTTAAACCTAGTACAAAGTTCATTAGGTTACGGATGGTGTCCTGGTGATTCGAGTCGCCCCAAAATACAATCTTCTTTCCACTTAGGCATTTCCAGGCTTCTGTATTGCTCCAGATGTGGAATTTACAATGCGCTGAGTAAACCTATTAAAAATTTACATTAGTGGTGTGTGTATGTGCGTGCGTGCGTGTGAGAGAGAAGCCTAGGTATGTGCATATAGAACATCGATAGAGGATATGCCAGTCTCCTCTACACGCACACACACAAACAAGAAATCAACTTACCCATCCATTGCTCTCCAAACCACCTAATCGACCTGTACAGAAATCAGACTCCTCACACTGCTCATTTTCCGGAATACAACGGTACCGGCCTTCATTGTCAAACTGACATGAATCGTTAAATCTGGTTCTTGTCCATCTCCCGGACCATTTCATAACGGTTTCAAAGTCGGTAGCCCTACAGGAATCGGTGGTGAAAGATGATGGTGTACTAAACTGTCGGAGGCGAAGTTTATTTGTATGGTTACCAGCTCTTTCTGGACTACCCATGCATTCGGTATATGATCCATGCCATGAAGATTTGAATAGAGAAGAATAGACTTAAATGTGTACATCCCTGGGTATAACCCATCAACTTTTAACTCCACTAGGTATGAGCCATCTCCCATATCCCTAATTGGTGGACGCGATTTCCAATTTGCCCCTGAAAATCAGATGTATGTGTGTGTGAGGGAGATGTGTATACACATATGCATATGTATATACATACATCCAACGCTACCTGAGAGGTCTGTTTCATAGAAATCTCCACCGGAGCATCTCCTGCTTCCATTAGAATCATAAGAAACAATCCAAAACTTATATACCACATCTGTTTGCAAACTGATCTCGTTTCCATTTGCCGGCTCAGGGAGTCCAAAAAAATAAGCAGCAGTGGTGCTCACGTTGTGACATGGTTGCGTACCATTTTGATTTACCAAATTGATAATCTGATCTGCAGAAACTATTGAAAATATTCAAAGATTAATTAAAATCATAAGAGTTTTAATATAATTATAATTACCAAGCATACTTCTATCTTGTTGTAGTAATTCTGGAATTCTTTGCATATCTGTTGAACGTAGTAAGAACAGTACCATCCCAAGAGAAATTGTTGTAACCACTAAAGCTTTAACATTTTGTATATACGTCTCCATCTCTCTTTGTAACAGACAGGCATGGAAAGATTAATTCGGTTTTAAGAAGATGAAGTATTTTATGACTATGAAAAGTCATGTTAAATCATATTTACATATATATATTATATAATGGAATATGGAATATAGGATCACGTTCCAAACAAGTTTTGGTAATACTCAATAATTTAAAGATTTTAACAATTATTAATATAGCATAACGTACTAGACGTGGAAGGTACAAGATTAGATTACGATGACGTACTAGACATACGCAGATTATGATAACATACTGGACGTGGGAAGGTACACGTAACATGCTTGAAGAATAATGTTGGGCCACATAAGAAAAACCATATTGAATTATATACAACAATTAACTATTTAATTTATACAATTTACTCTAAATTCTGATGAAAATTAATTTTATATATATAAAAAAAAAAAATTAGTATATTAATAATTCATAATTTGTATTTTATATATTTATAAACCCATCGAGTATTAAAAATATCCATTGAGAATACTCTTGTCATTATTCTACATTTAAATTATAAAATATACCAGGAATATCCGTGAAGAGGATATTCTCTATGGCTTGGCATCAGCAAGGCAGCTTGTGAAGCTCTTTGGTGACCTTCAAATGGTGACGACATAAATAAATAAATAAATAAATAAATAATTTGAAATAATTTTCTTTTTTCCAAATTTAATTACCATATCCATGTTATAGCTTCCTGCATTGGCCACTTGAGGAATAAGCACACAATCAGCCTGAGAACGGAACATACATTTTACTAGTGAAAGAACATATGCACATTACTTATATTATATGTGAGTGTGCGTGTGTGAGAGAGAGAGAGAGAAGAGCTTACGCTCAAAAGCAATACTTTCCTGATGTTTCTTCAGTATAACTTCAAGTGCTGTTCATTTAAATTAAATAAATAATCAAAGTTTATTATCAAAGCTTCAGTACCTGTGAAACCTCAGTGCTGTGCCCTGATATATATATATGTTGTGTGTGTATTTATATATGCACATACAAAAAATTGTTTAAATTAGTAATTTATTTTATTTAATATATATTTTTAATCTTGTCTTGGGCCTTAAAAAAAAGATTAATAATACTTCTGTTCAGTCTTACTTTTTTTTCAAAAAACCTATATAATTGAATAAATATTAAATTATATTATAATTTTTAATCTAAATTATATAGTTTAATTTAATATTTAACTTAATAATAACTCTATATAATTTTAATAAACTATGTCAGTTCAACAATATTAAATTAGACAATTCCACTGTATACAATGATTATAGAATACAAAAATAAAATTGACATTTGTTATGGCATAAACTTTTGTATATTTAAATATGTTATTGTTTTTTAAATTTTTCATTGAAAAGATTACATTTATACTGCTAAAGTTTATCATAGTTACATATATATTCCTATAAGTTTTATATTTATATATATATCTTCTAAAAGTTTTAAATTTACATATATATCTTTGAAAATTTTCAATTATAATATTTTGACTTTTAAAATAACAATATTAATTAGAAATATAAATTTATATAGTTTATGATTTTAATTTGAAATATTATGAATTAACTAATTTTAATTAGAATTTATATATTATATATATCCCTAAAACTTCAATTTAAAACTTTATAAATTTCAAAATTAAAAATTAAAAAATAATTTTTTTAAAAATAATAAAAAATTATAACTAATTTATATTTTATTATATTTAGGTTCAAAATACAGCCTAAAATATATATATCACATTAATATAATTTTTTTTTAAATATTCCAATTTTTATTATGAAATTTTATAACATTTAACATTTAATAAACTTTAATTATTTCATTTACAATATATTATGAGTTAAATATATTTTTAGTTAATATTGTTATTTAAAAAGGTATATTTTCTTTTATATTTCTAATTGAAGTTTTCCAAAAATACATATGTAAATTTTAATTTTTTAAAGAGATATATATATGTAAATATAAAACTTTTAAGGGTATATACATAAATATAATAAATTTTAGGGTAAAATGTAATTTTTCCTTTTTTATTTTCCTTGTGAAGAGAATTATAACATAATCATAATTTAACATAAAGTTTATTATTTAAAAATTCTCATCAAATGAAACATTCATAAGATGTGTAAATTTATTAAATTTTATATGCTTACATAATAACTCAAATTATATAACATCTGGACATATGTTAGGAAGCAATAATACGATACACTTGATAAATGATACTTTCCAAGTTAAATAGTAAATAAAAATCTTATAAATTATAAAACTAATTTAATTTATACAAATAAATAATTAATTATTTTTAGGTGGCCCCCCAAGATTATTCTTCAACGCATTGTTGTTACGTATACCTTCCCACACCTAATACGTTACTAACAATCTTATACTCGTATACAAATTACTCTTCATGCAATTCCGATGGCAAATTAATCTTTCTATGCTTGTCAAAAGGTCGAAGAATGAAATCGTATATACCGAATGCCAATGTTTTAGTGGTTACAACAATTTCTCTGGGATTAGTATTATTCTTACTTCGTTCAACAAGTCTGCAAAGAAATTCAGGATTGATACAGAAATATAAAAATATACTTGGTAAATATAACTATATTAAAATTCTTATATATATTTTCAACAGTTTCTTCGGACCAGATTATCAAATTGCTAGATCAAAATGGTACGCAACCATGTCACAACGTGAGCACCACTATTGCTTATTTCTTTGGACTTCCTAAGCCCGAGAATGGAAGCGAGATTAGGTTGCAAACAGATATAGTACATAAGTTTTGGATTGTTTCTTATGATTCGAATGGAAGTAGGAGATGCTTCGGTGGAGATTTCTATGAAACAGACCTCTCAGGTAGGTACATGGTGTATATACATACGTGTATACATCTCACACACATACACACACGTGAATTTCAGGGAAAAATTGGAAATCACGTCCGCCAATTAGGGACATGGGAGATGGTTCATACCTAGTGGAGCTAAAAGTCGATGGGTCGTACACAGGAATGTACACATTTAAGTCTATACTTCTCTATTCAAATCTTCATGGCATGGATCGTACACCAGATGCATGGGCAGTCCAGAAAGAGCTGGTAACCATACAAATAAACTTCACCTCAGACAGTTCGGTACACCATCATCTTTCACCACCGGATTCCTGTAGGGCTACCGACTTTGAAACTGTTATGAAATGGTCCGGGAGATGGACAAGAACCAAATTTAACGATTCATGTCAGCTTGACAGAGAAGGCCGGTGCCGTTGTATTTCGGAGAATGAGCAGTGTGAGGAGTCTGACTTCTGTACAGGCCAAGTAGGTGGTTTGGAGAGCAATGGATGGGTAAGTTGATCTCTTGTTCTGTGTGTGTCGTGTGTGTGCGTGTGGGGAGGAGAGTAGCATATCCTCTATCGATATTCTATATGCACATACCTAGACTTCTCTCTCACGCACACGCGCGCGCACACACACCGCTAATGTAACATTTTTAGTAGGTGTATTCAGCGCATTGCAAATTCCATATCTGGAGCAACACAGAAGCCTGGAAATGCCTAAGTGGAAAGAAGATCGTATTATGGGGCGACTCGAATCACCAGGACACCATCCGTAACCTAATGAACTTTGTACTAGGTTTCAAACAAGAATGGGTGGACCGAGTATTTATAAGAAACATCAAAACCCATTAAATTCAACTCAAATGTTAAGGTTAGTGGTCTTAAATATACTGTAAATTAATTAAACATATGCATGATCAGGTTGGTGAGTATATTCAATGGACACTCTGACCCCAACTTGAACTTTGAGGGTCTTGAAACAATAGACGTCCCTAAATACCGTAAATATGTATCGGAATGGTTTGTTCGAGGTGGATATCCAGATGCCGTAATACTCAACTCAGGCCTACATGATTCACGGGTATATATACTTATTAGCTCATTTAATAGTAATTATTTTGATATGCCATATATGTATGCTAAATCTTGATGGTTGTTATTGCAAGAGAAAGACAGATATCAAGCAGTATGTTCAGGCGGCAAAGAAAGCATCTAATTTCTGGGATGGTCTAGTGAGAAATATGAAGAACCCTAATGCTGAAAAACCAGCTAAGATCATATTTCGCACAACAGTGGCACCTGCAGGTAAATCGAGAAGGATGGCAGGGAACCCTCAGAAAATGGAGGCGTTCAATGCGCTTCTTCAGAGGGAGATATGGCAGAAAATGGGAGATTTGAATCCTAGACTAGTGGATGCGTATGATATGACGTTCCCATGGCACTATGATCACTGTTGCAGCGATGGAGGACACTACGGTCGCCCACCAGCTTTAAAAGAGTGGTATGGCCGCATTGGGCACTACTACTTTGTGGATGTCATGTTGGTCCATGTCTTGCTCTCTGCCATCTGCTATTGAATCGATATAATCTTTCTGGGTCAAATGAAGCCATTTTTTCTTCAAGATCTTTGAGGTAGAATTTTCTATACAAATAACAATTTTGAACGGATTAATGTGTAACAAAGGGCATAAGATGGATAAGTTTTAAAATTTGTTTTATAAATCGTGATTCACATTGTTGAATTCGTTTTAAAAATGTTAAACAAGTTTACCGTTAATCGAGATTCATTGAAACCCGTGTAATTCACATGCATAGACATTTAATTCCAGTACCAAGTCATTCTCTTTAAATGCACTCGTGTTAAAGGTTTGACTTAAGCAAGTTGTTTATTAAAGTATAATCCTACAAATTAGTTCAAACATTGGAATCGTGATTAAAGGTAAAAGAGAAAGGATGGAAACATGTATACATCGTACAGAAAATATAGTGGCGATAGCAATTGTATCAGGAGTGATATTGTTCTTACTACATTTGTCTAGTTTCACGAGAATTCCAGAATTTCTACAACAGAGAGAACTACACTTGGTAATTATTTATTAATTTTAGAATCTAAACAGTAAAATAATTAAATTTTGATACAGTTTCTCCGGATCAGATTATCAAGTTACTAGATCAAAAAAGCACAGAACCATGTTGCGAGATGAATACTAGTGCTGCTTACTTTTTTGGGCTTCCTAAGCCTGCAAATGGAAGCCAAATTAGTTTGTTAACAAATATAGTGCACAAGTTTACAATTGTTTCTTATGATATCAATGGAAGCAGGAGATGCTCTGGTGGAGATTTCTATGAAACTGATAGCTTCAGCGTGCGTTTTGCAAGTATGCATTCTCTACACACACACACACAGTAAATGCATGACACACTAGATCCGAGAAAACTCTAGAGTAGCAAATAGCTATTTGAAATGTATTGAGCACCTTCAGATACTCAATGTAATATGCACGCACACACATGCCCAGGCACATAGACATACACACGCCTACACGTGCAGGTCCAAACTGGAAATCACGTCCACCGGTTAGGGACATGGGAGATGGCTCATACCTAGTGGAACTGAAAGTTGACGGATCATATCCAGGAATGTACACTTTCAAGGCTATACTTCTTTTTTCAAATCTCCATGGTATGGATCACAGACCAGACGACTGGGTGATTAAGAAGGAGCTGGTAACAATACAAATAAACTTCACTTCAGAGAGTTCCCCATGTATAGGCCACCTCCCACCACTAGCTTCTTGTAAGGGTACTGACTTTGAGTCTGTCACAAAATGGTCTGGAAGATGGACGAGGAATAGATTTAATGATTCGTGTCAGCTTGACAAAGAAGGCCGATATCGTTGCATTCCAGAAAATGAGCAGTGTGAGGAATCCGATTACTGCACCGGTCGACTTGGTGGTCTTGAAAGTAACGGATGGGTAAGTTAATCGTGCATGTGTGTGTACGTATGTGTTGCATTCTGCATGTTTGTTAACAGGGTACACCATGAGCAGGAACTTGTATATTTAATAGGCATATATACTTACAATGTTATTCAGTAGGTCTACTCAGCACACTGCAGATTCCACATATGGAACAAAACAGAAGCCTGGAAATGCCTGAGTGGAAAGAAGATCTTCTTATGGGGTGACTCCAATCACCAAGACACCATCCGTAACCTAATGAACTTCGTGCTAGGGTTAAAACAAGACTGGGTGGATCGAATATTCATAACAAACATAACAAACCCGTTGGATCCATCTCAAATGATAAGGTTAGTGTTATTTAAATTAAAAATTTATAACACACACAACACACACACACACACACACACACACACACACAACACACACATATATATATATATATATATATATATATATATATATATATATATATATATATATATATATATATATATATATATATTATCAGGTTGGTGAGTATATACAATGGACATTCCGATCCCAATGGGAATGAAATGGGTCTTGGAGTAACAGATGTGCCTGAGTATCGGACCTACGTGTCAGACTGGTTTGCACAGGGTGGATATCCAGATGCAGTGATCATCAACTCAGGCCTACACGATGGACTGGTACAAATATAGAGATTAAATAGTTTAATAGTTATTCATGTTATACTAACAATGCATCGTAATATGATGTATTACTAATATTTTGTGTTTGTCATTTTAAGAGATGGGGCAATATCAAGGAGTTCATTCAGGCAGCAAAATCTGCAATCAACTTCTGGGATACACTACTAAGAAACATGACAAACCCTAATGTGGAAACACCACCTAGGGTTATACTCCGGACAACAGTGGCACCAGCCGGCACATCGAGAAAGATGCCAGGAAACCCGCAGAAATTAGAGGCGTACAATGCTGTTCTTCAGAGGGAGATATGGCGGAAGATGGGAGATTTGAACCCTAAACTCGTGGATGCGTATGATATGACTTTCCCATGGCACTATGATCATTGTTGCAGTGATGGAGGACACTATGGTCGCCCACCAGCCCTAACGGAGTGGTATGGCCGCATTGGGCATTACTACTTTGTGGATGTCATGCTAGTTCACATCCTACTCTCAGCCATTTGTATTTGAAACTTTATACACATTCTCTCTTTCGACGAAGTTTGTAATAAATGTCTTATAGTTATATGTTATGTTAAATATTTAAATTAATCATAGAGTTATATGTTATGTTAAATAATTAATTTAATCGTGGTAGCACTGTTACAAAGTTACAATTAAAATGCCACATCATCAGAAACAAACGGTCAGATTTCCTTCACACTTGGTACATGTATGCAAAAAGATTAACCTGTGTTTGTCTCCTTAATACCTTTTACTTTTATAACATTATTAATTCTTATCCACTAATGCTATAATTTATTAAAGAGTTAATTACAAAAATAAAATATTTTAAAAAATTATTTTATTTTTAAATATATATTTTAGAGAATATATTTTTTTTAAAACAAATATTATTCTAAAGAATATTCCTTTAATATTAAATTTTTTATCAATATATTTATTTTATTTAGCTTTTCATATTGTTAGCTTGTTCAATTTATTTTATTTAGCTTTTCATATTTTTAAAATGTTAAGTACAACAAATTAAACTTTAATGAACATTGAACGATACATGAAAATAAGAATATAAAAGAATTCTTTAATCTTACATATTAAGAATTTACATACATATTAATTATTAATATTTTAACATATATTTTAAAGAATATTCTTGTTTTAAACATATATTATTTTAAAATTTTTTCTTTATATTAAAAATATTAATTAAATAATTAACTTATTAATTATTATAAAAATAAAATTATAGACATTCCCATTTTAATTACAACGTTCATTTCAATAGTATTTTTATTAATCGGGATTAATTGAAACCCAAGGCACATGCATTGCATTTTACTGCAAGTTAAATAAAATATTTATTAAAGTCATTCCCTTGAAACGCACTCATGTTAAAGGATTGACTTAAGCATGTTATCCACCTTAAGTCCAGTAATCTAATCCTCCTGTTAACTATAATTTAGAAGTATAATCATGCAAAGCTAAATCATAAAATACCATCTTAAAGGTGATTTAATCTTCCTTCATGGGAAAATATATACATCGTACCGAAAATATAGTGGCTATAGCAATCTCTTTAGGAGTGATATTGTTCTTACTAGATTTCTGGAATTTCAGAAGAATTCCAGAATATTTACAAACAGAGAGAACTATACTTGGTAATTATTTATTAAATTCAGAATCTATAAAATAATATGTTTAATTTTCATGCAGTTTCTCCGGATCAGATTATCAAGTTACTAGATCGAAAAGGCACAGAACCATGTTGTGAAGTGAATACTAGTGCTGCTTATTTCTTTGGGCTTCCTAAGCCTGCAAATGGAAGTCAGATTAATTTGTTAACAGATGTAGTTTACAAGTTCACAATTGTTTCTTATGATACCAATGGAAGCAGAAGATGCTCTGGTGGAGATTTTTATGAAACCGATCTCTCAGGTACACACACACACATAGAGAGAGTAGCAAAGACAGGTAATATAGCTATTTGAAATTTATCGAGCACCTTCAGATACTCAATCTAATCCCAACGTCACACATACGCACGCACGTACAGACACACACACCTACACATACAGGTTCAAACTGGAAATCACGTCCACCAGTTAAGGACATGGGAGATGGCTCATACATAGTGGAACTGAAAGTTGACGGATCATATCCAGGAATGTACACTTTCAAGGCTATACTTCTTTTTTCAAATCTCCATGGCATGGATCACACACCGGATAACTGGGTGATTAAGAAGGAGCTAGTAACAATACAAATAAACTTCACTTCAGAGAGTTCCCCACGTATACCATTGGCTTCTTGTAAGGGTACTGCCTTTGAGTCTGTCATTAAATGGTCTGGAAGATGGACGAGGAATAGGTTTAATGATTCGTGTCAGCTTGACAAAGAAGGCCGATATCGTTGCATTCCAGAAAATGAGCAGTGTGAGGAATCCGATTTCTGCACGGGCCAACTTGGTGGTCTTGAAAGTAACGGATGGTAAGTTAATCGTGCATTTGTAAGTGTGTATGTACACCATGACATATACATGCGTATATTTAATATACATGCATGTAAAATATAATGTTATTCAGTAGGTCTACTCAGCACACTGCAGATTCCACATATGGAACAAAACAGAAGTCTAGAAATGCCTGAGTGGAAAGAAGATCTTCTTATGGGGTGACTCCAATCACCAAGACACCATCCATAACCTAATGAACTTGGTACTAGGGTTAAAAAGACCGAGTAGAACGAATATTCATAACAAACATAACAAACCCGTCGGATTCATCCCAAGTGATAAGGTTAGTGATATTTAGATTAAGATTTATAACCTAGGTTGGTGAGTATATTCAATGGACATTCAAATCCCGATGGGAATTATATGGGTCTTGGAGTAATAGACGTGCCTGAATATCGGAAGTATGTGTCAGACTGGTTTGCCCAGGGTGGATATCCAGATGCAGTGATCATCAACTCAGGCCTACATGATGGAATGGTACAACATATAGAGATTAACTAGTAGTATTAATTAGCTATATCTCTTCCATGAACTGCAATATATATGCAATATAGTAATAATATACTTGGTATGTGTCATTTCCAGAGATGGGGCAATATTAAGGAGTTCATTCAGGCAGCAAAAACTGCAATCGACTTCTGGGATACTCTAGTAAGAAACATGACAAACCCTAATGTGGAAACATCACCTAGGATTATATTCCGGACAACAGTGGCACCAGCCGACGAATCGAGAAAGATGCCAGGGAACCCCCAGAAATTAGAGGCGTACAATGCTGTTCTTCAGAGGGAGATATGGAGGAAGATGGGAGATTTAAACCCTAAACTAGTGGATGCGTATGATATGACTTTCCCATGGCACTATGATCACTGTTGCAGTGATGGAGGGCACTATGGTCGCGTTGGGCGTTACTACTTTGTGGACGTCATGCTGGTTCACATCTTACTCTCAGCCATTTGTATTTGAAAACTCTCTCTACTGACATTTTATATGGGGTCTGAAGTTTATAGTTAATTATATGTTAAAATTTAAATTAATCAAATATTAAATTGTTAACAAAGCAATCAATGGTTCACAACATCTTTGTGAACTTCATGGTCTTAAAAAGTAAATACATACTCTCTATCTTAATAAATTAGAATATAAATTATTTCTTAACCCTTGAAGTTATTTATTCCGATCCATTTTGTTTAACAAGAGATAATGTTATAATATTATTAATTATTATACTTGCTCTTGTATTTGTTCTAAATATTATAAACAATTTCCTAAAAAGATAATTAAAAGAAGTTCTCACTCCACCCATCTGAAAGTTAATATTTCATATAGTACATATTATTAAACATGTTTAATTTATTTTTAAAATTTGAGAAGACTATTTTGTGTGATGCCATACAATTTTATAAAGTTCGGTATAAATGTTCATACAATTTTGTTTTGGTTTGTAGAGGACATATTTATAACATAGAAATATTCATTACATATTTATTATAATTATATACATATTTTATATTTTGCATATTAAGACAAATAGAGAATTGATAATAACTATGTACATATTTCATATTTTGTAGATGTCTTTATAAATTAGGAAAAATAAAGAATTGGTAATATGAATTTTTTAATAATATGGTTGGTTATGTCATACAATTAAAGATTTTTTTTTCACATGAAAAAATAAAAGTAGATAATTATAATAAATACGTAGGTTACCTTAGTAATAAGTTATTAAAGATTAAACATGAAAGTTACTTATGATGTGGCTAATTTTATATTTCTAACACTCTATTATTAATTTATAAGATTAATTCAAATACTTCTGTATATATAAATTTTGACTTAAATATAAAAGGGATTCTCAATTTTTATTTCTTATGTGTTCTTATGTTTTTTTAATTTATATTATTATTGCTTATAATTATTTCATAAATTTCACTTTCTAATCTACTAAACTATATAATCATTTTTAATCAGTTCGGCAAAGGTATAAAAGCTTTACAAGTAAATAATTTTTTAATTTTTTATTTTAACAAGGCCATGGTAAAAAAAATAAAAAAATTATAAAAACTAAATATATGTAATATAATAGAATATTCTGATTATGTAATATATGTTATATAATAAAATCTAAATCATCCAATTAAATTAACCCCTTTATTAGTGAATTTTGAAATTATTTTACAATTATTCATCTTTAACATATACTTCATAAGATATTACTAAACTTTACACCAAAATAAAATATATACTATATAATATATAATTTAAAATACTTATATAGAAGATTTTAAGATATATTAATAACACAATTAAATTAACCCCTTTATTAATGAATTTTGAGATTATTTTACAATTATTTATCTTTTAACATATACTTCATAAGATATTACTAAACTTAAAAATATATACTATATAATATATAATTTAAAATACTTATATAGAAGATTTTAAGATATATTAATAACACAATTAAAAAAATATATGAATATAAACAAGACTTAATAGTTAAGATACATATATTCAAGAACAATAATAAACTAAAACCCTCACGTGTTAGATTCGGTCAATGTTACAAAAACGAACAACCTTCTTAACTTAAATAAAGTGAAAATACCTCTCTCCTCAATCGCGTTCCTCATTCAACTTGTTTATGTAGTGCAAAAAACTGGGAACTCGCCCATTCTCCACTTCCGACTCGTCTTCATCTTCTGACTCAGATCTTCCATTCTCAAGTGCACCGCTGCAGCCAAAACACACCTCTCTAATCTCCCTCACACACACACACACACGTACGCACGCACGTCACGAATGTATACATCGTGTTCGTTTGTGTGTGTACGTATGTAGAAAACCATCTAAAACATGAGTATTCTCTACACACACACACACACACACACACACACACACACACACACATATATATATATATATATATATATATATATAGATTCTTGTGCGTCTAGTGAGCTCTACCTGATTAAATCGTAGTTCTGATCTATTTGTTCCTTTAAAGCTTTCTCCCTCACTCCCTTTATATTCAGCGACTTGCAAAACTCATCAAACTGCAGAAACATAACAATATGATATACATATATAACACTAAAAGGAGAGTACCTCTTCTTTTTCACAGTAAAAGGCCCAGCGAGTGGAGTCCTCGCTCTCAACAAATATACGTGGCTCTCTAGGGAAAAACCAATATCGGTTCAGATCCCGGTCTACTCCCAAATAAATGCTCCTTAATGGACACCTATTCTCTACTTCCTGAATGAGAAAAAGAAAAGAAGAAGGAACACATTACTTTCATAATCCCTCTGTAAGCCACACTTTCCATTTACCTCTTTTCCTTTCTTATTATTTACAGGTTTCTTCTTCCTGTTCATAGTACAAGAGCGTCAGGAAACAAGCATACATACGCAGACATATGAGAGGGAGAGGGAGAGAGAGAGAATGCATAATGTATACACACTACTGAAACCACACAGTTAAGAAGCATGTTCTCAGAAATATATATATCAAGACAAACCTTTTGAATGATTTGAGCATTCCCTCGATCTGCTCGCCAACCGGAGACTCATCATCCTCTTCCTCTTCCAAATCGACTGTGGAGACTTGCTTGTTCTTCTTGCTATCTTTCCTTCGTGGAATATGCTCATCCAGCTGGCCTCTGATGACACTCGAGTTTAAGCTCCATTCTGTTAACTCCTGTAGTATGTCCAGCCTCGCTTCGGGTTCCAGGTCTGAGTAACCTCCCAACCGAATACTCGTAGAATCTTCTTTCGTCTTCTCCGAGCCGTTCAGCTCAAGAAGATCAGCGAGATCGTCCGTCCACGTCTCCAGCAGAATCTACATAGGAATTATCAACTCCATACGTAATACTCGCCATGTACGGCTATAGCTGCTTACAATTATAGAT
Source organism: Selaginella tamariscina (assembly GCA_003024785.1). Lineage (NCBI taxonomy): Eukaryota > Viridiplantae > Streptophyta > Lycopodiopsida > Selaginellales > Selaginellaceae > Selaginella > Selaginella tamariscina. The sequence continues at coordinate 375,395 of PUQB01000070.1, forward strand.
TTATAGCATGCATTAATATGCTAATTGTTGTATGTACTATATATAGTACATATCATACATAATGGCTACTTTACTATGTAGATGGCACAGTAAAATGTGTGTACCATCTAAGAATTGAAACAGATAATAAAGAAGTCTGTGCGTAACTTAAGAGTATACGTCAAGCTGCTTATAGGCCATGATCGTACTAAGCCTTTATAAGCATCTTGCCAATGAAAAACTTAATGATGATGTGAACTCATGTAAAAAAAACAACATATGCGCACATACATGATAAATACATATCAAGTATGTTCCATTTATTCGAAAGTGGTTTTTTGCATAATGAATTAGCAAGACCATCTAATACCCTTAAAGATTGATGTATGTGAAAAACTTAAATGTTAAAGTTTGATTAAGAAATATAAAATACTAACCCGTAATAAGTAACTACAGATACATAACGCCCACACACACACCATACCTGTAATTTGCGCTTAGCTTTCTTCTCTTTACGTTTCTGGAGGAGCTTCTCACTGAGATGCGTGTTGGTAAGGATAATTGCCTTAAGGAGGGCGTGATGAACTTCTTCCAGAAGGGAGCAATACCCCTCCTTGTAACAGATCGCCTGCTGGAAGTCATTCAAAGTGTACGGAGAGATTTGCAACGCCAGACTATATGAGCTGCAGAAGTCCCATACCATCAGAAGTTTGCCTACACATCGAGATGGCACGAGAAACTCTGAATGTGGTGCCGGCCTTCCTGGCTTTGGCAATAAATTGTCCTCAATGGGGTACTTAATCCGCTGTTTTCCTGTTTCACAAGTCCTTAAAGTTAGAACTATCACGTGCTCCACACACACACACAAGCGAATACGAATCATATTGACATATATGTCACCTTCTGGAGTAAGTTTCATCCGCTTTCTGCCGTTCTCAATATCATTCTCGTCGGGGATTTCTTTTCTTTTGAACCCATTACGTATCCCGTTTCCATTTTCGTAAAGCTGCATATGAAAGCTTCCCAGTAAATACCATAGGTACTTACCTATACATATAAATATATATAAAACACTCAATTGAACTAGACTTTTCTTGCTAAACGCGATCTATACTAGTTAATAGACACGCATGTAACACACAATACGTATATACTTACATCACTGTCACTAGTTTCCTCTTCCGAAGGATGAAGTGGTACGTGGTGCAAACGAGCAAGATGGTCATGCACAGCCCATCGAGACTTCTTACTCACGCCAATGGTCGCCGACTCACGTATAAATGACTTCAAGAGTGTCTTCGTAAGTGGGTGTTTTTTCCTTTTCAAGCTATGTATGGTCTCCGTTGATGTACATTTGACCCTGCCGTCGCCCTTAAGCCAAGCTACGTCGTATGAACAGTTACAAGACGCCAAGCCATCGCAATCCTCCCTTTGCTGGAGTATTCTTGTGATTTTGCACGTTGCTACAGTGCCATCAGTCACTCCGTCTAGTATTTCGCCTTCTACAAAATGATCCTTATATCTCCTGTGTATTTTGTCCACAAGGTCGCTTACACAAAGCGGGCCTGCAAACAATCAATAATAAGCTATACATCAACTGATGTATAAAAGCTAACTTGTTATTATAACATACATTCGCTTTCTAACCACTAATATCGTCTTATTATTCTTCGAAAAGTCAAATAGGCTTAATGATGGCTATCAACAGCTAAATAAAACTAATATACCATGTATATAAAACTCGAAGTAACATATCAAATATATATACAAGCATACATATTATCCAACACTTACGCGCACACACATTACCTTGTATATCGTGTATATGCATATAAATCTCTATATTCACAGCACGCACGCACGCACCACATTTTACTTACTGAATTGAACCATGCGAAGGACGGGTGCAACAAATTCCTTGGGAAAACTCTGCACCTGGACACTGGCCTTGCTCTCGGACAGAAGAGCCTGTTCGTAGCTTAAGTTTGCTTTTCCAGTTACCTTGCATGCCCATACTTTCTGCCGGTATAAATTAATTCTCTTCAAATACTCCCTACACAATCAATATTAAGTCAATACATCAAATCAAAAACAGAGTAAAGATAAGAAACGGAGACATTGCCCTAGAAAATATCTAAACAAGAAAATCATCAATCTCATATCAAGAAAACCATCAAGTAAATACAGAACATTGCCCTAAAAATACCATTGAATCAAACCAAAAAACCTATGAAATATCGCATCGAACCGCACTATTATCGAATCAAAAGAGCGAAATCGCACAGTTTCGAAATCGCAGAACATGAAAATCGCAAGAAAACCATTAAATCTCGCGAAATTGAACATAAAATCGCGCAAGAAATCGCAAAAATACTTACTGATAGTCGCGGAAAATCTCTTTCGTGAACCGAATCTGGAAAACAGGCTCCTCCGGCTTCAAATCCGGAGGAACTTCCGCTAGTGCAAATGCCGACCTTTTCAGAAGCGGCATTACGCCTTCCTCCTGTCGCCCTAGGGTTCCTCTCCCGGAAGAACACACCCGACTAACAAATAAGGGAAAGTATAAAAGGAACCACGAAAAAAGGAATTAAAAAGAAAAAGAAAATAATTTCTATAATCCAAAAATACCAGAAATTTTCTCTTTCTAGCTTTCCTGTTATGTTCTTCACCCGGCGGCTGTGAAGCGCGAAATTCCTCTTTGCGACAAATAAACAATTTAGCAGCCCTAACCCTTGACTGGATTTGACGAAACAAACCTCTAATTAGACCCTTCTCTCTCCGTTTTACACGTGTGCTTCAACAGTACATTGTCTCTCGAATTAAGGGCATATTAAGGGCAAATTTATAAGGGCGGGAACTCTCCTAGGGTTAGGTTGCCTCTGTTATTAGGGTTCTTGAGGAATGGTGCCGGTGGAATGGGTCGATGCGGGGGAATGGGAAGCAATTGAGGCTGCATTCAATGCTGTGGAAGATATCCGATCGTCTTCTTCTCAGTCCGAAATAGATTTTCTGACTGCCGTGAAGAATGCAAGCCGGTAGCAAAAAGGGCGCGTAGGCAGCTGCCTCCTAACTGGTTTGATCCTCCTGTTAGTAAATGTAAGTAAATGTAGATGTACATATACACAAAATGTATGTGTGTATATGCACACACATATACATACTCATGCATATATATCTCTAGTAAATCTCACAATGTATATGTATAATTGTACGTTATCATACATTCCAATGGAGTCATGTATATATGATATACTGATCAATATATATATCATCAAATGTAGATAATATATATGAAATTTTGACCTATGAGTGTGTATACACATATAGAAACGTACATATATATGATTTGTAAATGCATATCATACACTCACACGTTGAATTAGGTGGACCTTGCAAAAACATACAACTGATACATACATATGTTTAATAAATGTATATCATACATTCATACATTATTGATGTATACACATACACACAACGCATGCATCTATATTTCTGTATCAGATGTGGCAAGGGCGAAGCTGCCGAAGATGGTTTTTAGAGGGAAAATTGTCTACTGTAGGACATATGAAGAAGTGGAGAATGCTGCCTGCGAATTGATGGGTACTATTTCATGTTTGAGGGAAGATGGGAAGCAAACAAATGTAAGTTTGGGGTTTGATATCGAATGGAAACCTGCATTTCAAAGAGGTAATGGATTGTGTATATGTACATAATAAATATTCTCATGTATATACATACATATATAAAGCTGAAGCATATACAGATGTATGTCTGTGTACACTCTCATCTTTGTGAACAGGAGTTGCCCAAGGAAGAGCAGCGGTTTTACAACTGTGTTTAGACAGCAGTCGGTGTTACATATTTCACATCTTTTACTCTGGTATGCCTCAAGTTCTGCAAAATATCCTTGAAGCGGAAACCATATGCAAGGTAACCATTACATATAGATGTAAAGGTGAGTCTAATCGATACAGAGTACCTAAAAACGCACACTATCCTTACGACATATTTATCAACTATATCTAGAAAGATAAGTACATAAATCTGTATGTGTATGCGTTTGGCATACTTGTATGAGGTGTCTGTGTATAATACATAGAAAGTTTGTTAAATATGGATTCTGTATATAATCCAACATATAAATGCACAACACACACTTTATGAAGGCACGAGACACACAAACAGCACACACGTTATGAATGCACAAAACACACACACACACACATTATGAATCCACAACAAACATTATGAATGCACACCGCACACACACAAACGTGTTTTTATACAGGTTGGTGTAGGGTATACATGGAGATGTGGATAAACTTAAACTAGACTACAGTGTTAAAGTGGCTAAAGTAGTAGATCTTTCTGCAATGGCAAATCAGAAGATGGCAACATTTGCAAAGAACTGGAGCCTGTCCAGCTTGGCAGAGAAGCTGACGTGTAAGGTTATCGATAAACCCATGGACATACGCTGTGGTGACTGGGAGGTGCAACCTTTGTCCCCTCAGCAATTAACTTATGCTGCAACAGATGCATTTGCCTCACTTCATCTCTATCAGGTCGACACTAACTATAATATATATTTGCATATTGTCCTGTCTACACATTACACACATGCTTTAATTCTTTACTAAAGTTAACAGACATTTGTAATCATGAGCTATATGTTTTGACAAATATGCGTTTTTGTTTATTTAGGTGCTGTGTAGTTTATCTGATCCTGTTCCAAATGGAAGTTAAACAAATCTATCGAAGTAAATTTAAATTAATGATGATTAAATTAGTAAGTTAATGGCGAGTACCATCCAGGAATGGAAGAGGGAAATCCAGCTACGAGTGCTCCAAGGAAACCACAGCAATAAGCTGTCATATGCACCTCTCACAGCTGTTGGTGAAATCTGAAGAAGAAACTGAATATAAAACATATACGAACACACACACAATTCATCTACCTATTACGTGTTTGATCTTTATATATATATATATATATATACGCACCGCGGAGACATATAGGGAAGCAAGTGTCCCAGGCCAATTCAGGAAACGGCAGTGAGCATCATCTTCAAAGTGGAGGACATCGCACTAATCCTTCACATTCATAGGCAGACTACTAAGTTGGAAAGCAAGGCAATGTCCAAGACCATCGGCAATCATACCACTTGCGGAACATCCGATGAATGCACCTCCTCCTGCAACAAGACAACTACATCATATATTCTGTGTGTTTAATAAAATTAAGTATTATTTTATCAACATTATTTACCTTGAGATATAACACTTCGTGCAAATCCAAGGTCCTCAGCAATGTCCCGTAGAGGAACATTCACTACCCTGAGATTTCAAAAGAAAGTAATTAGTTAAATAAATAGCTAATATTCTAGAAATAAAAATATACCCAACATGGGTACAGATGCAACAGTGGCAACTGCAACATGAGGGATTCTGTATATAATCCAACATATACCACATTATGAATGCACAGCACAACACACACGTTAGAATGCGCAAAGCACACACATACACCACACAGACACACACACATTATGAATACACAACACGCACAATATGAATGCACACCGCACACACACATAATGGTGTAGGTATACATGGAGATGTGGATAAACTTAAATGTTAAAGTCGACGTGTAAGGGATCTTCACCACTTCGTCATGCTGTTCCACCATGGGAGCTCTCGCTTCCCTATTTAACAAACTAATTATGTATCACACACATATATACAGACAACCTCATACATGTAAAATTATCTGTGTTAAATATTATAGATATGCATAGTTTAAGATAGATGCTTTGTTGTATGTATGCCAAACGCATACACATACAGCTTTATGTACTTATTATGCTAAACATAGTTGACAAGTACGTCGTAAGGATAGTGTGCGTTTTTAGGTACTCTGTATCGAACGTTACATCTTTTATGTAATGGTTACCTTGCATATGGTTTCCGCTTCAAGGATATTTTGCAGAACTTGAGGAATATTCCGACTGCTGTCTAAACACAGTTGCAAAACCGCTGCTCTTCCTCGGGCAACTCCTGTTCACAAAGATGAGAGTGTACACAGACATACATCAGTATATGCATATGTATGTATGTACATATATACTGAGCCCATACATAAATACGTAGACGGAAAACCTTACCTCTTTGAAATGCAGGTTTCCATTCGATATCAAACCCCAACTTACATCTGCTTGCTTCCCATCTTCCCTCAAACATGAAATAGTATCCATCAATTCGCAGGCAGCATTCTCCACTTCTTCAGATGTTCTACAGTAGACAATCTTCCCTTTTAAAACCATATTCAGCAGCTTCTCTCTTAATACATAGACACAAGTATATGCATGCGTACATTGTGTGTATGTGTATACCTCAATAACATATAAATGTATGAATGTTTACTAAACATGTTCACCTAAATGGACGTGTGAATGTATGATATACATTTACAAATCATATATATGTACATTTGTATATGCGTGCTCATAGATCTAATTTCATATATACGACTCCATGATATGTATCATGGGTATTATGCATATGTGAATGTATGATCTAGATTTACTAAAGATTTATGTGTATCTTAATTCGAGAACAAACTAAAACAGAATGCTGTCGTTTGTATTATAATGGTTATATACAGCAAAAACGGAAATCAGTTAGTGTCGGTCTCGTATCCATCCCCTGATAGGAATATGTCCGGGACAGTCAAAAAGAAAAACAAACTCTGCATATATGTGTGTGTTCAAGGAACATCGGACGGAAGCCCCGTCGTCTCGTCACTACAGTAAGAAAAAAGATTTATATATTTATAAGAAAGGTAAAAAGGTATACCTACCTGCTAGAAGCCTCAGCCATTGACAGATTTTTGGTTGGAGTAAGATTTAACATCATCTTCTGGATAATCTATAAATAACCTAGTATTATTCTATCATCTCTCTCTATCTACATGTGTAGAGATGAATTGATGTATAAATATATATGTATGGCACGAGTTACAACTAAGTGGCTGTATGCAAATGTGTATATAATACCTGGGTTGGCCCGATTAGACTGCCACCATCCTGGCGAGTACTACCGGTTTCTTTGCTCTGTACTATCTGAAGGAGGTTCAGACTGTCACCATCCTGGCCAGTTCTGCCCGTTTCTTTGCCCTGTGCTATCTGTGCTCTTCCATGGCCCGTTTCTTTAATCTTGGCTTCTTCTCCCTTCAAACGATGGACAATGTTCATGAGCTCCGGTTTGTCACTATTTTTAAAAAAAAATTATTAAATAAAATATTAATTAATATAAAAATACATTAAACATACCTTTTGTTTAGAGCTATTGTGAGTAGACAGGGTAGAATCTCTTTGAGCTTGAACCAGAAACTCTCTTCTTCAAAACAAGCCATTGCCTCAAGGGCTGGAACAGCTTCCTTCAGGATGGCCTCTTGTTAACGTCGTTTAGTGTCGAATTCCCCATTATAAATAACACAGAGACGAAGGTATTTATCACATATCTGTAGCAAAAATTATTTTTTTTTGTTAAAATTGTGAACCTGTTTCTCTCTTCTTGTCATTAATAAAATGCGTCTGCTTTAGGAAAACATCCAACTTTGTTTTCTTATTGCTGTAAGAAACATCATTCTCCTTGAATTTTCTCTTATTTACCCATTTTAAAGCAGGAAAAACGAAATTGAACTCAAATGAAATAAAAAAAAGAATGTTAATTACATCGTTAACTATCTCTATGTTTATATTGCTCCTATCTTTATGCTACTCCTAAGCATGGAGATAGTTAATGATGCAACTAACATTCTTTTCTTTGTTTCATTTGGGGTCATTTTCATTCCTCCTGCTTTAAAATGGGTAAATAAAAAAAAATCCAAGAAGAATAATGCTTCTTGCAGTAATAAAAAAATAAAGTTAGATGTTTCTCCATAGCAGATGCCTTCTATTAATAACAAGAAGAGATAAGCAGGTTCACAATTTTAATAAAAAAATTGATTTTTGCTACATATATATATGATAAATATCTTAGTCTTTGTGTTATTTATAATAGGGAATTCGATACTGAACGATGTTCAACAAGAGGCTGTCTTAAGGAAAGCTATACCAACTCTTGAGGCAATGACTTATTTTGAAGATGAGAGTTTTTGATTAAAGCTTAAAGAGATTTTATCTTGTCTACTCACAGTAGTTCTAAACAGAAGGTATGTTTAATATATTTTTATATTAATTAATATTTTATTTAATAATTTATTTTTTTTTAATAGTGACAAACTAGAGCTCATGAACATTGTCCATCGTTTGAAGGAAGAAGAAGCTAAGATTAAAGAAACGGGCGATGGAAGAGCACATATAGCACAGGGCAAAGAAACTGGCAGTACTGGCCAGGATGGTGTCAGTCTGAACCTCCTTCAGATAGCACAAACCAAAGAAACCGGTAGTACTCGCCAGGATGGTGGCAGTCTAAGCGGGCCAACCCAGGTATTATATACACATTTTCTAATGCACAAAGCCATTTAGTTGTAACTCGTGCTATATATTTACATACATATTTATACATCAATTCATCTCTACACATGTAGATAGAGAGAGATGATAGAATAATACTAGGTTATTTATAGATTATCCAGAAGATGATGTTAAATCTTACTCCAACCAAAAATCTGGCAATGGCTGAGGCTTCTAGCAGGTACCTTTTTACCTTTTTATAAATATATAAATCTTTTTCTTACTGTAGTGACGAGACGACGGGGCTTCCGCCCGATGTTCCTTGAACACACACATATATACAGAATTTGTTTTTCTTTTTGACTGTCCCGGACATATTTCTCTCAGGGGATGATACGAGATCGACACTAACTGATTTCCCGTTTTTGCTGTATATAACCATTATAATACAAACGACAGCATCCTGTTTTAGTTTGTTCTCGAATTAAGATACACATAAATCTTTAGTAAATCTAGATCATACATTCACATATGCATAATACCCACAAATGTATCCATGTACGTATGATACATATCATGGAGTCGTATATATGAAATTAGATCTATGAGCACGCATATACAAATGTACATATATATGATTTGTAAATGTATATCATACATTCACATGTCCATTTAGGTGAACATGTTTAGTAAATGTATATCATACAGTCATACATTTATATGTTATTGAGGTATACACATACACACAATGTACGCATGCATATACTTGTGTAAGAGAGAAGCTGCTGAATATGGTTTTTAGAGGAAGATTGTCTACTGTAGAACATCTGAAGAAGTGGAGAATGCTGCCTGCGAATTGATGGATACTATTTCATGTTTGAGGGAAGAACAGATGTAACTTTGGGAATCTAAACCTGCAGTAAGGTTTTCCATTTACGTGAGCTGTGTATATGTACATAATGAATATTCTCATTTGTAATGTTAATATTCTTAGAATATCCAACCTAGGGTTGTAGTTGCCAACGGCCTGGCGTTTTGAACCCGCCCGTTTGACCTTTCCTCTTCTAGCGACCCTATAAACAAACAAAGAGTGTTTGAAGGCTCTTCTCATGGCATTTCATAGTCTGATATGAGCACAAGCTCCACTTCCTCTCCAGATATCAATCCGTCCACTGTTGGTGGGCTCATTTGTAGGCAGCCCATAGCAAGAAACATTGAGAATCTCGGCCTCCGGCATGCTCTAGACACTTCAAGCCACTGCAGGAGATTCTCGCAGGGACTTTACTGTAAGTCCCCGAGCAGCTGCAAGTGCAAGTGTGTATTCAGAGCCAGAAGAAGCCGAGGTTTTGTGGATCTCCCTGCAAGGATAGGTGACCAGGATTTCTCTCACCATGGAGGACGAGGAAGATTGCCCTCTCCTTCTCCTGCACACAGGACGACTCTTCCTAAGAAGAACGGGTACCATCCTGGGCCATCTGTAGAACTTATTACTTGCAAGCCTGAGAGTAGCAAAGGTGTGCTTATTGAGAGTTCATCCAGCAGCGGATTGAGTGTCATTGCACAGGACCACAGTGTTGGTTCTTCTAAGTATGTTCATCTCTTGTCCAAGGAGCGGCGTGCTGCAGGTTCCTTTGTAATGCGTTCCTTCCTTTCAAGTTTTATTTATTTAAGCTTTCGTTTTTAATATGTTGTGTGTTTTAACAGATTCACTAAGATCTTCACCACTTCGTCATGCTGTTCCACCATGGGAGCTCTCTCTTCCTCATGTTGCAGTTGCCACTCTTGCATCTGTACTCTTTGGTTACCATGTTGGGTATACTATAGAATATTAGCTATTTATTTAACTAATTACTTTCTTTTGAAATCTCAGGGTAGTGAATGTTCCTCTACAGTACATTGCTGAGGACCTTGGATTTGCAGGAAGTGTTATATCTCAAGGTAAGTAATGTCTTAAGTTTATTAAACACACACAATATACGATGTAGTTGTTTTCTAGCAGGGCTGTTAGTGAGTTTGCTCCTGGGAGGTGCATTCATCGGATGTGCAGCAAGTGGTATGATTGCAGATGGTCTTGGGCGTTGCCTTGCTTTCCAACTTAGTAGTCTGCCAATGATACTTGGAGCTGCTTTATGGTAATAAAACGTTTATATATACATACATCATGCGCGTATACACACGTTTACACATGGACGTATTAGTGCGATGTCCTCCACTTTGAAGATGATGCTCACTGGCCGTTTCCTCGTGGGAATTGGCCTGGGACTCAGTGGACCACTTGCTTCCCTATATGTCTCCGAGGTATATATTATATATACATATAAAGATCACGTACGAATGCGTGTGTGTGTGTGTGTGTGTGTGTGTGTGTGTGTGTGTTGGTATATGTTTTATATTCAATTTCTTCTTCAGATTTCACCAACAGCTGTGAGAGGTGCATATGGGAGCTTATTACAAGTTGCAGGCTGCTGTGGTATCCTTGGAGCACTTGTAGCTGGATTTCCCTCTTCTTCCATTCCTGGATGGTACTTTCTCTCTCTCTCTCACACACACGCGCACACGCACGTATACGTCCGAGTATTTAGGTGGAGAGTTTGTTTCTGGATTGCTATGGGGCCAGCTATCTTGCTTGCAGTAGCAATGCAGTTCTGTGCTGAGAGTCCTCGCTGGCTTTTCAAGGTTTACTAAGGATTATACTATGTAGTTTTTAGATAATTAACCAGTTAAGTATCCAGAAGCAACAATATGACAAGGCTGAGCGTTCCCTACAAAGACTATGGGGCTCCATGCATGTCAAGGAAGCCATGTCAGACTTGCTACTGAAGGAACAGCTTGAATATAGCAGACACCATTCATGGTGTGATTTATTCGATCGTCAATACTCCAAAGGTAATTTTATTCGTTTAAATTTATTATTAATGTAAAGTAACCTACGTATTTACCATAGTTACCTTATATTAGTACTAATAAGTGTAAGTAATTAAGGTATATACGGAGGCTAAACCAATAATAAATTATTTTAATTACAATATTAGCCTCTGTATATACCTTATTTACTTACACTTACTAAAGTAACTTATGTATTTACTGTAGTTACATTACTCTAATACTAGTAAGTGTAAGTAATTAAGGTACGCTAAACCAATAATAAATTAGCTTAACTATAGGATTAGCTTCCTTATATACCTTATTTACTTACACTTACTAAAGTAACTTACGGATTTACTGTAATTATCTTACACTGATAATTATAATAATGAATTAATATTAAATAAATTGATTTTATATATGTTACAGTGGTTTTGATTGGAGCTGCACTTTTCGCATTTCAACAGCTTGCTGGAATCAATGTTGTTTTCTACTTCTCATCAACGGTATTTCGTAAGGCAGGAATAACATCTGATGTTCATGCCAGTATATGTGTTGGAGTTGCAAATCTCTTTGGTAAGTAATATTTAACGTAATTAAACTATTTTAGTTTAATTGTTTAATTTGTGTATTTATATATATATATATATTATTTTTTTTCAGCATCTTTAATAGCAACATTCTTGTGGACAGACAAGGAAGAAGACCTTTACTGATTATAAGCTTCTCCGGCATGGTTGATTGAGACTACAATAATTTAAATCATAATAAAACAATTAACAACATATATTAATTATTAAAACTATTTGTTATACTCCAGGCAGTTGCAATGGCGATTCAAGCATCAGCAGCTGCATTCTCAATGTTAGCACCTTTTCAAGGCACTTTAGCAGTCATTGCAACTTTAATGTAAGTCACACACACACACACACACACATATACAGATACATACATGCATATATACATACATACACATACACATGATATAGGTACGTGGTTATGTTTGCTTTGGGAGTTGGACCAGTTCCAAGTCTTTTGCTACCTGAGCTCTTTGCTGATGGCATCAGAGCAAAAGCTATGGCAATAGCGATGTGCATTCACTGGGTATGCGCGCGCGTGTGTGTCTCTCTCTCTCTCTCTCTCTCTCTCTATATATATATATATATATATATATGAGAGAGAGAGAGGCTAACATACATATTTTTGTGCAGATTGTCAATTTCGTGGTTGGTTTAACTTTCTTACAGTTGTTGCATAAGTTTGGTGCTGCTGCGGTATATTCCTTCTTTGCCGTCGTGTGTGTTGTTGCTGCTATTTTTGTAAGTCAGGTTATCTTCGAGACAAGGGGAAGACTTTAGACGAGATACAGGCATTGCTACTAGCAGAATCTTAGATAGGTCAGTATAACTAAATCCTGTTTGAAAGAGTGATGTGTGTGTGTGCGTGCGTGGTGTGTGTGTGTGTGTATATATATAGGAAAGTACAGAAGTTTGTTTATGTATATCAAATGGTGGGAAACGATGTCAAACTACAAGCTCAAATTTAAACACAAATTTTGTGTACCTTCTTGAATATGGAAAACTTTCACCATTTACACGCCTTGTAAGTTTGAGAATCATACTTTTGTTCCCTGTCGTTTCTTTGCTCCTTCAAGCTTCTTCCTTCGCCATTCCTCAAGAGCTATAACAAAGAGACATAAATCTGTGTGTGTATGTGTGTGTGTGCATATACACATGTATAACACACAATATACATTAAGTTGACGAACATTACATGTCTGTGTGTTGTGTGAATATTTCAATATATATATGAATTTCACAGACTATATATATATATATATATATAATATATTATATATATATATATATATATATATATATATATATATATATCACCTTGTTGGTTTATTTGATTATTGACTTCCTTGAGTTCTTTAAGCCTCTGTGCAAGCACATCGGCAGCTCTTTGTCTAGACTCTCCAACCTCTTTGTTCTTGGCTGCTTCCTTGTTAGCCTCCTGTTGAATCTCCTTCACCTGCATTATAGTTCCTATACGTATATATATGTGTATGTATAATTCATATGAAATGAGATACTGTTGTCTGTGTTTAGATGTACAGTGTGTATAATATATGGACACATAGATACATACATACACATAGATATATACATACATACTCGTCTCATCAGCTCTTGTGGTTCAACAGCTTTTCTAGCCTCCAAGGACTCCCGTATTCTACGAAGCTCCACTTCTGAGTACTTCATAACTGTAACCAAATTCAGTCAGCACTCTTCTATGACATATATATTAAATAAGAACATATCTACCACACACATATGTGTAGATAAAACATTAATCCAGCTAAGAAAGCTATGAAAGAGCCCTCTCTGCAGATATATATATATATATATATGTATGTATGTATGTATGTATGTATGTATGTTGAGCATGCGTACACACATCGATAATGCGGCAAGTCACAAGGTATGACACGCACTCTCTCTCTCTCTCTCACACACACACACACACGTATGTGTGTTTGTGATATCTATATATATAATTATATATATATATATATCAAATGAGAATACATGCACACTAAGATATATAGAAAGACAAGAAAATATAAGTACATATACATAAATGCATATAATCAAGAAACTAAATCTTTTATTATTTCTTACCCTGAATTCCACCCCGAAAATTATGCAAATAGCGCGGACCCAACACACTATGAAGAACATACAAAACCGCCACAAGATTGACGGTGCAGATGACCATTGTAACCTTCCTATACGAGCATCTCACGGCTCTCTCACCTCCATTGTTACTGCTCACTATCTGTGCCATCACAAACCTAATCTTTCTTCAACCCCAATTGCCCGATCTTCTTCATACCCACAAATCCCTCTCTTCTTGTGATCTTCACAAATCTGTGAAATTTCTACATCTAATCGCACTGATTTTCTATCTCTCTTCTTCAAGAAATCTTCACAAATCTGTGAAATTTCTACATATTTCTCCCCGAATCGCACTGATTTATCATTCTTTCCGTGCGAACAGGAGTTGAATTCAGCCGCGATACACACAAGAAATGCGTACAGATTTTGCCCTAAACACACAAGATGTCAACTAAAAACATTCTAGATTATTCCATAATTTAATTTAAGATTCGAACGTCATGCTAGAATATTCTATCATTTTTCAGATTACGTCAGCGTGTGTTTTACGTGTAAACACACGCTGACGTAACAAAAGTCCCGCCAAAGAAGATCCTTGATGCTCAATGCGAATCTTCTCCGA
>PUQB01000070.1:395000-597035 GCA_003024785.1 Selaginella tamariscina
TGCAAATTACATACTTAATTACCAGGTTAATAATATTATTACTATATCTTTTACACACACACACACACACACACACACACACACACACACACATATACATACATCAGGTGCAAAGATATCTGATGCTCGCTGTCCATTAGCTATCATAGCAGCAGCAACAAAAACTGCCTTGGAGATTTTACTTGAAAACATCTCCATAACGTAAGATATGCACACACCACCAAAATCATGTCCCACGAGTATCACCTATTATTAAAATGTTAATTATTAAATTATTAGTATTAAATTATTAAATGTTATTAGTATGATTCATTATTAGCAAACTGACCTTTTCGTTTTCTTGGAGCTTTTCAAAGAATGTGACGAGAGGTTTCACATAGTGAGAGAGTGTTGAGATGGTGTTGGGATCTGTGCCGTCGATTCCGGAACCTGTTAAATCTACGGCTGTCGTTTTGAAGCCAGCTTCTTCTAGCAAAGCAATTGATTTATACCAACACCAAGCTCCGTTACCTCCACCGTGAACTAAAACAATGTGCTTTGTTTCTATATCATCCGGTAAACCTGGCTGTTAATTAAAACCTGATCAAATTCCTTGTCTGTGTGTGTCTGTGTACACACACACACACACACATATATATATAGACACACACACACACACATAGAGAGAGAGAGAGGGTAGACCGCTATGAATTATCACGCGCGCGCTCGCACACACACACACATGCATAACTAAAAGAATCGAAACATTATATGAGCTATGATTAGTTGGTACATTATTGATAGCATATAGTGAATTATTTCGAGTATAAGTTGAAATAATTAAATTGGATGTTGCATGACAATATTGATATAATCACTTAATATAATCTTATAATTATTACAAAATGTGTGTAAATGTATATATGCATACTGTGTATGTGTGTGTTTTCTTATATATACATGAATATACTTGGATATGATGCATGTGTATTTAACCTTTTGGTACAAAACAAACAATATTAATATAATCAATTTATATTAATTACGTGTGTGTGTGTGTCTCTCTCTGTCTCTCTCTGTCTCTCTCTCTCTCTCTCTCTCTCTCTATATATATATATATATATATAGAGAGAGAGAGAGAAGAGAGAGAGAGAGAGAGGAGAGAGAGAGAGAGAGAGAGTACACCACATGCATAAAACGCGCGCACACACACACACACACACACATGCATAACTAAAGAATCGAATGAGTTGATGATTAGTTACATTATTGATAGGATATAGTGAATTATTTCGAGTATAAGTTGAAATAATATGTAACAGAAAAAATACACACACGCACATGTGTAATATGTATATATGCATACTGTGTGTGTGTGTGTGGTTTCTTATATATACTTGGATATGCTGTTTTGGTACAAATATGCGTGAAACAAACAATATACAAAACAATATTAATATAATCACTTATTAATTATTGTATACCTTGAATCCATTGATTAATTGATGCGGAGGAACAACGGGATCCGTGACAGATCGAGGCCTCGTACTGGCACTTCGGGGAAGCTTTTCGGGCACACCAATTAAGTTGGGATTGTTCCTCTGTGAAGCAGCTCGTTCTAGTCTGATCGATTTCTGTTGCTGCTGTAACGCAAATGCCAGCACTTGTCTCTCGAATAGCTCCTCTTCCATAGCCTTCTGTTTCTTCATAGCTGCCTTCGATTTCCCCTTCTTGCTGTTCTTCTTCTTCCCATACACAATCTTCGCTATTTGGTTCCCCATTCTGTCTCTCAAATACCCAGTTGGAATGTCTTTAGAATTTCTGCACACCCATCAAACTCATTGATAATTGGATTGTTTCTTGACACCCACTTGAAATCTGATCCACAAATGGGAAGAATTTGACACCCACAGGGAGAAATCGATCTGAAATCTTTGCTATCGGATACCCACTTGAGAAAACTATACAAATCGATCTTTTCTGCCAATGAATCGCTCAATTCCAGTAGAAACTCGCTAAAACCCACTGAAATCTTTGCTATCAGTGCATACCCACTAGAGAAACACTATACAAATCGATCTTTCTGCCAATGAATCGCTCAATTCCAGTAGAAAATGAAGAAATCTTTGCTATCGGTGCATACCCACCTGAGAAAAACTATACAAATCGAATTTTTGTGCCAATGAATCGCTCAATTCCAGTAGAAACTGTGGAGAATGGGAAGAATTTCTTCGATCTACTCTGAAATCTTTGCTATCCACTTGAGAAAAACTATACAAAGAGCATGATCGAGTTGAATAGCATTCATTACAATAGAAAGACCCGACCTAAGCAAATGTTGTGTATAGGCATTTCTTACAGTGTTTTATGATAACTAACACTAACGACGGATTAGTACATATTAATTATTTAATTAATTAACCACGCATGCAACAAGTTTTCTTTTCACAAGTAACTAAACAAATACTGACTCGCTCCATATTCTCTCTGGGTGCATTACTGATAATATCAATATTATATTATATTATACATAGTGTGAAACCTTGTCAAACTCCATCATATATATTTACCAAAGTCAAGTTCTTTCCGCGTATATTATCTTGTATGTACACACACACACACACCACACCATATATGTGTGTATGTATAATTAAAATTAATATGTAAATAGGACCTATATATGTGTGTATGTATAATAAATAATATAAATAGGAAAATTGTCTTTATAACACACTTATATATACGCACACATGTATATAGATTCCACATATACACACGTATTATATCCATACATACGTATATACAAATGAGTCTTGTGCCGAACAACTGTGATGTATATAGGCAAACTAAAATTTAATATAATTATTTATAAGATTATATCATTGATTAATATTTGTTTATGAATTATATATTATATATATATATATATATATAATATTATATTTATATATATTATATATATATAATATAATGTGATTAAATTTTAAATATTATTAGAAATATCATATAAAGTTCCTAATTATTGTTTTCAGAATTTATTTTAATTTTACTTGTTTATAATAGTTATAACTTATAAGTGTCTTTACGTAAATAATAAATAAATAAATAATAAATAATAAAATATAAATATATATATATAATTTATACAATAAAATGTATATATACGTATATATTATAAATTAATTGGTTATATATATTTTACTAGGAAACATTCTGGGGTGGATTATGTATAGGAAGATGGAAATGTGTTACCGAACTCTTCACAAGCTTTGCATGGGCCGTACACTGTAAAAGACATCAGTCAACACGGTCAAAGCGCGGGCCGTACACAGTCAAAATTTATAGTAGGCCACACTGTGAAAGGAACACAAAAGCGACAAGGAAAACTACATTGACGTGAGCGTATATAATATATATATATATATACCAAATGTCAAGCTTCTGAAAATGAGAGCCATTACGTTTTTCATTTATACCTATTGAACTAGTTTCTATTAGCAATATAATTTTATTTAATTTAAATAATATTAATAAATATATTTTATTCCAATTATTGTTAGATTTTATACTCATGTTTTTGTCTTTTAAAAACGTCCTTATTTGAGATGTCCTCAACCCCTTGGCAAGAACATCTAGAAAGTCTCTATGAGACAAAAACACCGTAATTTAAATATATACTAATACACACACACACACACACACACACAGAGACACCGCAAAAAGTATGTTGGGTCAAAAAACGATGTACAATCGTGTGCTCTATCATCTAAAGTATATGTATATAAATCACTTACCATCATCAATTAACTTTGCTTGAATTTTTCTCAAAATTCCAGTGTTTTTGTGTAAGCGGGATCCGAGGGGCTTAATGGCTTGCATGAGTTCACGTGGTCCGTCCCATCCAATACCTATGTAAAACCAAGTTTGCATAAACAGCATATATACGTGTGTGTGTGTGTGTGTGTGTGTGTGTGAGCGAGAAAGAGAGAAAGAGAGAGAGAGAGAGAGAGAGAGAGGGAGGGAGGGAGAGGGAGAGGGAGAGGGAGACGGAGGTATTTCAATCTATGTTAGCTCTTACTATTATGTAGAATCTAGTTTTCCTAATGTAGGAGTTAAAACTATCAGCTTGTAGCACGTAATAGCATAATACAAAATATCGGGTCGTATGCTCTCTCTTTAATTAAAGCAGATAAGTTAAGATCAGATAGCATGATAGTAGAACAGAAGAAACTAATGTTATACATACGAACATATATTTATATTAATATTGGCCAAGATGATAAAATGGTGACTGATCAATACTACTAATATAACATATAAGATGTAAAATTCTTATATGTTAGTTTTTGTAGCACGTATGTGCTCACATCATAGGTTCTCATACCATGTACATTAGTATAATAATATAATACATACCACTAAGTCACCATAGCCGGGATATGCAGATTCAATGGGTACCACCTCCAGTCGCAATGCCCATCCACCGTAGCCTTCCACCAAAGGGGTTACCTTCGTCTGTCCATCAATTTAATATTAACACACGCACGCGCGCGCCAACACACACACACACGACAGCATATCTCGTAGACAAGATAAACAATAATAAGAATATTAACGTTGTAAAATCTAAGTTAAGTGATCTTTGGTTATTAATATATATAGTAATACGTGGTAACATTACTTACTTCACTAAAGCTTAGGACTTGTAGTGTTCCTCTGTAGTGTAAATTGCGGATACAGCGATTGAGCTCTTCTAACCTTGGAGACCCACTTCTCAGCTCCGCAACCTAGCAATCAATACATTAATGAATACAATACTAATAATATTACATATAAGCAATTATAAATTTAGCTGAATACGTTATTAACTACATTTAAGTGTGTATATACAATAGTAGACTATATATGACACATAAAAATATACATCTCTGTACACTATATTAGATGCGACATATATACTATAATATATGCTATAAGTTTTGTTAGAAGTTACGACATTCATCTGTACTGTGCACCATATCTATGCTATACAGGAAACATATATTTATCAGAGTACTTTTTTATGGCATAACGATATACATCTGTAAGTACACAATAGATGTACTCCATGTATACATGTATCAGTAGTGTATAGTGCGTTGTACAGACTAGTTATTTTATTATGTAAAATAGTCGTCCTATACTACTACATAATTAATTAGTTTATAACGTACAAACCATTACATCCACAAAAGTACAACAATATGTTACAGTGTGTGTGTGGGTGCGCGTGCGACAACTTTACTTACTAATATGCATGCATATAATATTTACCGAAGGTGCAGGACGGAGAACGTAACCCATTCGCCACGGCATGTCAGCCAATCTACTTCCAAAATGTGGACAACTATAAAATACCTGCAAAAGTAGAAGGTATTACATATACGTATATATTAAGTATTTATTATAGGTAATAATTTAGAAATTTACGAACAACGCCAGCAACTTGATCTGTAAGATGTGCTCGTGACTTATCCTTGGAAGCTTGTAATAGCATCTGTGTTTAACTACCAGACCTCCCATGCTGCAAAACAAACAGAACAGTTCTTTAGAAGCGTCCTAAGCACGCGCCCACATGCAACTATATTTATACATAAATGGGGAAATTAATTTATTGTATCCTTTAGCTAGAGAGAGAGGGAGGGAGAGAGAGAGAGAGACTTAGTTTACCATGACTTGACGTTGATAATGATTCATCATATTAAATGATAGAAAAGCTTAACAAACCTGTGGGAGATGAATACAACCGGACGTTCACCTACACCAGCCGCCAGTAGTTTATCAAGAAGCATGGAGCTAATCTCCTACATAAACAAGATTAGGTAGTTGATCACATCTAGTTGGTAAGAATGCATACATATATAAGTGAAAAATATATTTGATAAAATTTTAAATTTTAAATTTTAAATAATGACTGTTATGTAAGAGAGAGCATATGTAGAAATATATCATTTCCGCAGAGAAAATATTCTACTCAGTAAGCAGATGGATCCTGTCTGTGTGTGTGCGTGCGCGCGGGTAAAAAGTTAGAATTCACATATGCATGCATGTTTTAAACTCTATTCAAACAAATAGAGACATATGAATCTTTGTAGTATTACAATATATACACCTATAGATGCATACATCAGTTATGTATACTTACGCATCTATTGTCTATAGTGATAGAATTTACCTCGAGAGGAAGAGTCGCTCCGGACCACTCAGAAAAATTTGTCTGCATAATCAAAAAGTGTATAAGTAATAAAATGATATATTTGCTAGGGAGCCTTTAACTCCATGGTAGAAAATACTTTGTAACATGCATACGAGTATGTACACCCATATGTAGGTTTGCATGACCAGACAGGCGATGTATTATACACACACACGTATGTACCTTGTATTTCAGGCTAAGTAGGCGTGTTCTTTTGAGATCGTGTGAGAGCCACTCTGATGGCCAACAGGTCCCTTCACGCCCAGCTTGTTCATCAATTTTCTCCACTAACCCACCCTTCCCTGTTGTAGAAGTCTTATTGTCTGCCACTCTCCATGTTTTGATCGGTCCCCCAGCGAGCCCATGTATAAAAACGACGTCCAGCACCGGAGATAATACATCACCCGACCCCAATTCCTATATATCAATATGTTTATCTCTCTCTCTTGTGTGTGTGTGTGTGTGTGGATGTGCTTGTAGTTTAGCATCCCAGAAGAAATATATTACCATAATATCAACATATAACTAACAACACAGTAAAAACTGAATACCATTAATGATAGTTATGAAATACCTGATGAGTGTGTTGTACTGAAGAAGATTCTTCCGAAGTTGATTCACTTTCGGAGCTTTTCTTCCAGAACTTAGACTTGAAGTTTAACAAGAAAACCATATCCTCGTACCTTATAGTAATCACATATATGTATAAGTGAACAGCTAAAAAAATAGCTTATTAACTCTTATACATATGGGTAAGCTTGTCTTATGGGCATCTTTAAGAGCTATTAGAAATATATTCATAGTATTAATGTTTTAAAAGTAATTGAACCTAATCCTCATACCGTGGCCAGACACCTTCGACAAGCTCTCTACCAAAGCCTTTGAGGTTTTTCTGCATCCTCGAGTGCGCAATGTTCAGCAGCGTCATCTGTGCATAACTCCGTGACTTCAAGTCATTACAACCTGGAATCCTATTGACAAAGTAACACGTAATGTACTTGTGTGGTTGTGTGTGTAAAGATTTCATAGTATTTATGTAGACATAATGCATCTTTGTATGCATTAGTGTAGACAACTTATTATTGTATAGCCTACGGGGATGAACAGCAACGAGATGGACGTAGATAGATAGATAGACGGATATAACTATGTATGTCTGTCTTATCGTACTATGTCGTTGTGTACACATCTTTGTCTAGTTGAGCACAGATGGTGTATATATGTGTGTGTGTGTGCGCGCGCGTGTGTACATGTACCTTCCAACAGCACATTCCTCGAGCCACGAACACCAGTTCTCATCCTCACCAACAATCTTTGTAACTTGTGGGTGTTGTGTGAGAACCGTCAATAGACGAGCAGCATGCTTTCTCATGTGAGAAGCCAGATCCCTCACTTCTGCAGCTTCTTTATCCTATAAAGGTATAGTTATAGTGGCATATTATATATGCACTAAAGAACTTCTACTATCACTACAATAAATGAAAGTATCATCGACTTTAAGTATATACACTAATAGCTACTTTATACACATATAATAAGTTATTAACTAGCAATATAGTGACGTTATTAACATACCTTCATAGTTTGTGGTCTCCAATCTTTCTCAGCGGACGCATCCAGAAGACACCATTGTTCATAATCGTCAGATAGCATCAACCTTCTGAGCAAAATAAGCCCACCAGATTCAATAATTCTTCTTTGAAACGACTGATCTTCAGCTGAGATATCCGTCAAGGCCTTGAGGGCCTTAATCACAGTATTTGCAGCATCAGTAATGGTAAATTTTGCTGGTGGAGGCTCTTTTGCACCGTTCTTCGCTGGCAAACTATAAATACATGTCAATATCACAGTGTGCATACCATGATATTACGTATATAATATCCATATTCCCTTATCAAACTGTACTAGTTTTATCTCAGTCCCATCTTTACATGAAAAGATTATTTAGAACTTTTAACAGTCTAACTTAGATTAACAGATTGAATCAAGCTTCTTACCATAATCATATAAAGATAGTATAACGTTATTATATAGTTATGTTACAGTATTATTTATCGTCAACTTTTAGCATAGATGCTATTTGATTACTTATGTTCATTGCATACAAAGTACATATACACATACATATAGTAAATTCATGTAATGTATAGTAACATAAGAAGTTAATGAATATGACTAAACGTATGTATATCGTTAATAACACACACACGCATGCACACTTACGGAGCAATTTCTGGTCCGAAGAGATCTGTCAATGGCAACTCTGCTGCAAATTCGGATATTGCAACCCCCGCTCTTGCCTCAAGAGAGATAGTTTTTGCTAATTGAGAAGCTGCTGAGCTTGCTGATTGCATGAGTTGAGACTGCAATAACAATTTTTTTTAGTGAAGTAATGCAGTATAATAACCTTTTACCTGAAGTAAGCCTTTTGCCTTGGCTTCTTTCCTGATAGTGGCAGGTGATTTTCCATGCTTGATGAGATCCAGCAATAAGGAAGCAAGAAGAGCTTGTGAAACAGGAACCGCATTCGCCCCAAGCTTCTGAATAACCCTCCCAAGTACTGAAGAAGCACGGCTCTGCGTCTCTTTGTCCGGATTGGGGCTAGAAATCCACCGTAAGAGAATGGGAGACCACTGCTTACTCTCCTCCTCCTTCAGGCCCAACCCGTTCTCTATAGCCACGTCCAAAGACCTGTATAACACCAAGTGTGTGTGTGTGTAATTCATGTGTGCTACTTACAATAAAAGTATATGGTGTATAACGCGTGTATATTATGCGATGATATTAATATAATCATGTATATGATATTAGTATATTGCTATATAATAAAGACGTGTATATAGAGCTGATATATATTATTATGGAAATATATTATACCTGGCAATCGACTTCTGTATGCTTCCAATATCATTGGTCGTCTTTGCAATCTCCCCCATCGTGGGTAAGGCGCTTTCAAACTGGGATGGGCTCCCTTCCTGCGTGATGTACATATGCATACGTATCTATAGTCCGTCTCCACACACAAACACACACACACCTTGAAACAGGCAGTGAAAGCCGATAGTGCCGAATCAGCAAGTGAAGAATCCCGGTGGTTACAGGCCTGGACTGCCATATCAAGTAAGGCAGAGCTCCACATCTGAAGAACTTCTTCTGCAACATAGTATGCACAGTATGTATTGTCACAGAGTTGCGACGTACACAGACACCCACACACATACACACCTGAAGGGATCTTCTTATTCTCCAGGAGCAAACGAATTGTCTTTGAACCGTGCCATTTCACAGTTCTTTCGGGGGCTAGCACAGCAGCAAGCAAAGCCTGACCATCTTTGTCTAATCTCGAAATATGTGCTCTATTTGCTGCAGAAGCCTCTGCCCATGTAGCTAAAGCCCATGCCGCTAGCGGAACCGAAACATACCTTAAATCAATCAAGCAGATAGAATTAGTAATATACCAGCTTCTCTGTATGGTTAAAAATTCTTCGTATTTAATAAAACTTGTAGATTTACAAGATTGTAACAGCATATGCGTCTAATATATTCTAACGCAATACCGTATATATGGCATATAATATAGCATATGAACTTTACCTCCCTTGCAGATCGTCCCAAAGGCCGTACCCAACCAAATCATTGTCCTGGTCCTTGTCCAATGCGAGTGTCAAAGAGTTTGCTTGGTTCATAAGAGGAACAATCACCTTCCTTTCGTTCTGCATAGTAAACACATGAATCAACCACACAGACACGGGTATGCATATAGGTAGCAAGTACATGTAAGTATTTGCATGTACAAGTAATATAAAGTAAATAGATAGAAAATATTAAGTAAATAATAGTTACTTGCCATGATTCTCTGTAATGCTACCAATCCCGTTGTACCAACGAGCTTCATTCCGATTCCTTGTCCACTGCTTCTGTCATTTCCATCGTCTCTAGAATCATCGTCCAAATGTAAACCACCTTCCTCAACAGCTGCTAGAGCAGCACCAATATCTGAAGAATTGGCACTGCCTAATATAGAGAAACATTAATCATCTATATACATCAAACACACACACACACTCTCTCTCTCTCTCTCTCTCGCGCACACACACACACAACTTTCAGATTGTAGACATCCTACCTGGAAGAGAAGGCCGGAAGTCACGACCATCCACCTGTTCCTCGCAGCCCGCAGTGACAATTTCCATAATCGCTGCAACCAGCTGACTTTTTCCGCGTGAGCTCCCTATGTCTTCTAGCTTCTTCCTATGCTTGTATGTCTGAAAGAAAATGCAACATAAGAACTCTGTTGTGTTTGGGTGGGGCGCGTTAGAACGACGAAAAACCGATAAGACAACCATGAAACCCGGGGATTTTTCAGACAACAAAGGAGAAAATGAAAATATCATGATAGGAACAAAATAATTTGTGTACATAGAAAAGCCTAGTCAACATAACCCGATGAGAGAGAGAGAGAGAGCCAATAGCATAAGAGCGAACCAAGAACATCCCACTGAAACTATAGAGATATGTAAGGTGTGTAAAGAGACTGTGCTCCATTCTTACTCATTAAAGACCTGTTCTTATGAAAAAGATGGCATACCTGGGGACGAAAGTTCGCAGGAAGAGAGGCAGAAAACTTGAGGAGATTGGGGAGAGCATGAGGTCGAGCAAGAACGCTCTCACAAGTTGCCTCGTCCTCGAGGAGATAAGAAAGAGCTCGTGCCGCTTCTCCCTGCGTTGCAATTGAACCCGGGCCCTGGGTCTTGGCTGCCGTCTCCAGAAGCCAGTCTATGACCACCCCGTCACTTGCACATACCACTGCTTTCCTCCTGTCACCACCTGCTGCTGAAACATCTGCTATAAACGCCGCCACTTTGGCTCTCCACCATCCCTTAGTCACTCCTGCATCAACAGGATAGTGTATAGTTACTACTATATCGATATAGTCCCAGTGTGCTCAATGGGTACACACACACACATTATATATATATATATGGCCCATGTGTGTGTAAGTGTTACATACCTTCACCGTAGGATTCAAGCACCGACTTGAGGCTTCGAATGAGAACAAGTGCAGTGGCTACTGCATCAAATGCTTCATCCATGGTGGTACTAAGCTTGTTTGAGAGCGTTTGGAGCGTGGAGATTATCATCTTTCCAACTTCGGTAGCGACTTTCTGTAGAGAGGAAAATGAGATGTTTTCCATTTTGTCACTCGGCAGCATTGTCCCTGCAATCCCAAGAACAATGCTGTGATTGCATATGGGAACACACCCCACGAATCCCGTCTCCGTGCCCGCTCCTGCTCCTGCTCTTGTTGCGGCTGTAATATAAAGAGCAGTTACTATAAGTGTAAAAATGAAGTTTCATCCATGACAACAACTCGAATATAAAAGTCATCTCTCGTTTCTCTAGCATTATGCGTATTGCATGTATGTGTATATACACCGAATATATAATGAAAACCAAAAACGCTACGACAATCTCCTAAAGGTTTGTAGATTATACATATATCATATGCTACATATAGATAATGCGCACAGACCTGTGTTTCTCTAGCATTATGTGTATTGTATATACACCGAATATATAATGAAAAACCAAAAACGGTACAACAGTCTCCTAGATCTTTGTACAAATGTGATTATACATATATCATATGCTACGTATTAATGCCCAAGGACGCCTACACAACACCTGTGGCTCCTCGAGACCGTCCAGAGGACTGGTTTGAGGTTTGGACAAGCTAAATGCACCATCGCTGTCTGCTTTAGATCCATCCGCCTTCTCTGAAAGGCGCTGAATGGCGACAAGACGAACAGAAGTGCGGCCGATGCAAAATTCAGTGGATGAATCTGTGAGGGAAAGGCATCGAATTCCTGACCTTGATGCGGAGCGGCTGCCTGAGAAATACAACCTAGAATGCAAACCTGGGAAGGCGGACCTGTACTTGTTGAATTGATTCTGCGATATGCGCCATATCCCGGCCACAAACATCCGCATTGGACAGCGCCTGCATCGGCTCTCAAGAACCCTAATCCTCTGTGACTATAACCCTAACATTATACATTATATATTTTTAATATATTTATATTTACCATATTATCTTTATCAATCAGTAAGTATGTACGTTATAAATATAAAGATTATAGAAATATTTGAATATATTTTAAATTCAAAAACACGAATTGACATAGAGGCTCCCGCCAATAGTATATTCTTAGAACATACGGGGAATATTCTGACAATGATTTTAATTTTAACCCTGTACTTTAGAGGAATAGTTTCTAGGGCTTGGGAGGTGCGTGGCGATGGCGGTGATTCAGATGAATAACACCTAGGGCGTGTGGCGCATTGTATGTGGATCATCGAGGGCGGCGGGGTGTGCGAGCCATGTCCGATCTGGACCGGCAGATTGAGCAGCTGAAGCGATGCGAGCCGCTCAAGGAGTCGGAAGTCAAGGCGCTCTGCCTCAAGGCCATGGAAATTCTTGTCGAGGAGAGCAATGTTCAACGAGTAGACGCTCCTGTCACGGTACGTTCTCGATCTTAGGCTTAGATATACACAATTTGCAGCTATAGTCTCAGATAATATATAGTATCTAAGACACATATAAAACAATAAACCCATGACTTAACAAAACGTTTGTCTAACTGTATGTGTCATTATAATTGTGCGTGAGCGTGTGATTGTTATGAAACAGTAACCGAGTGAGCACCGATTATATAAAACACACACACACACACACACACACACACACACACACACAATAGTCAAGAAGTTTGATGGAATTTCTTAAGATATATCTGTATACTCATTTGATACCCATATACACATGTGATCTGAATTTTCTCTTTTGTTGTCATAAACATTTATATCTAAGTTCATCAGAAGATTTTCACTTTTCTTATGATTTGTAATTCTTGGGCAGATATGTGGTGATATACATGGGCAATTTTACGATATGAAAGAGCTGTTTAGAGTAGGGCGACTGCCCACAAACAAATTATCTGTTTTTAGGCGATTTTGTGGACCGAGGTTTTTACTCTGTGGAAACCTTTCTCTTGTTGTTAGCTTTAAAGGTAGCTGATTTTGTTATTTATCTTATTCTCTTCGTATTTATTTCATGCTTATTTTTCTTGCAGGTTCGTTATCCGGACAGAATTACACTTATAAGAGGAAACCATGAAAGCCGGCAAATTACGCAGGTGTGTGTGTGTGTGTGCGTCTGTACTGTTGCATATATGTAGACATATGTATGTATAATTAGGTTTATGGTTTCTACGACGAGTGTGTTCGTAAGTATGGATCAGTCAATGTTTGGCGGTATTGCACTGACATCTTCGACTACTTAAGGTGAATTTCTCTCTCTCACACACACAGCTTTCTCTAAAATCTATTATTTAATGTAGTTTATCAGCACTTATTGAAAACCGAATATTCGGCGTTCACGGGGGTCTTTCACCCTCCATCACCACAATTGACCAGGTAAGCAAGTCTATATAAGTCAATGATTAAGTTCTCATATTGGTATAGGAGTAGTAGTTATAAGCCGGCCATCCTTGGACTATTGACTCGTATGTTGGTTATATACCCATTTTGCATATACAATGTATATATAAGATTATTCTTTATACACGTCCTAAAATACATTATATAGCATAGATGTGTTTATTTCATTAACATACTTAACTCTTGATTAACATAATTATTGTTCAATTATTTTTAGATCAGAACGATTGATCGAAAACAAGAAGTACCACACGACGGGGCAATGTGTGATCTTCTATGGTCGGATCCAGAAGAGATCCAGGGGTGGGGAATAAGCCCACGTGGAGCGGGATTTTTGTTTGGTGGTAATGTGGCACAATCTTTTAATCACACTAACAAAACAGATCTCATTTGCCGTGCTCATCAACTTGTCATGGAGGGATACAAGTGGATGTTTAATAAACAAGTTGTCACCGTGTGGTCCGCTCCAAATTACTGCTACAGGTAACACGCATACACGCACGCCTGTGTGTATATGTGTGTATCTATACAATGTTATATATGTATTGTGTGGTTTTCAAGAAATTTAAAGAGAAACGGGTGTTTTCTATCTGGTTTCAGGTGTGGGAATGTAGCAGCCATTATGGAGCTAGATGAAAATCTGAACGCGAAGTTTCAAGTCTTTGAAGCGGCACCTCAGGTATTAATTCAATTAATTAGCTTGATTAAACCAAGTATATAGAGTTTAATTTTTACATTCTCAATCCACACACACACACACACACGCATATTTAGCTTAATTATTTGGGTGAAATGCAGGAAGCAAGGGGGGTGCCATCCAAAAAACCAGCACCGGATTACTTCCTTTAACGAGCGGGTTTTGTTGTTTGTTATATTTATACTATTTTGAGAAGGCAGCGTTTGTTTACAAAAGGGTACGTGTGTAGAATGTAATCTCAACAAACAAAGTCATTCTGTGTATACTCTCTCACGCGCACACACACACATACATTTTTTGTGTGTGTTTGCATTGTGTGTGTGTGTGATTATGTTGGCATTGTGTGTGTGTGTGATTAAAAAAAGAGCAAATACTAATACTTTCTAAATTACTAATGAATAATTCACAGGTAAAAATGCATTTAATTCACTAGCATATGCCAAGAATCTAAGCCAGTAACATAAACCAAGAATATTCGCTTGTACACTGGTTTTCTACTATATCTGCAATTACACACACACACACACATATAGTATTTGTGCACTCAGCGCCCATATACTTGTTTTAGGGGTTTATATATAATTTATAATTTCCTCTTAAGTAAACTCTCCTATATAAACTTCCCATTATATATTTTATCCTTACACAACGAATATTCTACGGGTATGGAAAGGAATCTGACACAAAGGAGCAAAAAGCAATTAAAAGAACGTATGAACGTTCATATTTAACACAAAGGAGAAAATAAAGGTATAAAACTCAGACCTCCATACCTTTAACAAAAAAAAGACTCCACCGGTAGCAGTACACACTCTCATTACAAAGAACTTATTTGAAATCTCCCATTTCTTTGGCTATCTGTATATATAAAGCATATTAGTCTCTCTCTCTCTCTCTCACATATACACACACACACACACACACACACGGAGTTGGTCACGTACACAATCACACCAACCAGAAAGAGGATCCGTGTACAATGATGTACATATGTTATATAAATAACATACAAACACGTGTAGACTGGACTACTTTGGAATAGTAAGATAAATGATAAATATACACAGCATAAATATATGACACACACATACGCACGCACGCACGCACGCACAGTAGAAAAGCAAACACTTACGGACTAACATAGTTGTTCTCAAGCACTGGCTTTGTCCTGGTTGCTCCAGCTGCCGGTGCACGGCTGCCTCCAATAAGAGCCGTCTGTAAGCTCTCGCCGTTCTCGGAACAAAACTCCATCCTGGATATCCTGGCCTTCTTCACCATCCTTACAGCAACAAATCCAATTAAAATCGCCAGTAAACCCAGTCCTAAACCCCCTAAACCAAGCCCAAGCCCAAGCCTCAAGCTTTTCGAACTTGTCCTTCTATGCGTCCTCGAAGGCGTAACTGGACTAACCGAGGTAAGTGGAGAAGGTGCAAAGCCAGGAACCGTAGAAGGAGCTGGAGATGGAACAAGAGCAGGACTGGGAGCTGGAGATGGAACAGGTGATCCAACCACGGCAAGTGAGGAGTCAACAAGCTGATTTAACTCACACACATTCTGTGGGGAACTCACATTAAAGATCTTCCAGTTGCTCTGCTTCTCATCATACAATGCACAGAATGCCCTTGCAAGTGTACGGGAACGTACTGGAACTTGAACAGAGATTGTTGTAGGACCAGAGAACACATTTACTTCCTGTGCAGCTGTGTTGGTCAAGTCGTTCCCTTCATAAACCTTGATTCCTAGTACCTGTATACATTCACGCTATATTAGTACATATTATTAAGTATAAGAATTCATACTTACAGGTGCATCAAGAGTGTAGTTCTCTGGGAGAGGAGCAGGATATGAAGAGAGAAACTGGCGATATACAAGGACCACATACTTGCTTGTCGTTTCAACCAGTGATTGAACAGGGATGTTAAACTCGTTACACACTAACCCATGTCTTCTAAGGCTGCCTGATCTAAGTCGGACCGCTTGAACACGGACATTGTTACCATTGCTATCTAGTGTCACATTGTAAATAACACCTGTTTTGGGTAATGGGGCGAGCCTCTGAAACGCCTGTGTCCGAATGGAGTCGTCTAACTCTTGTAGTGTTTGCTGTGCCTGTACTCTAATGAGAAACCCAACAAGTATTAAGTTAAGTATGTTCATTCTTGATGTTCCTTCTCCTCAATTAGAGGATTCATATGATATCTATCCACAGTATACCATGGTCCTGTTTGGAGTTTATACTATTGCTATGAGGATTTCTTCAATACCATGTTGAATTCTACACAAACTTGTACAATTTGATAGTTACCTGGAATGTAAGTGGATTGAATTACATGCAGGTCAATGGTTCTTTGATACAGATCCACAAAAAGGACCTATACAAAGAGAGAAGAACAAATGGTCAGAGCTAGAAGGAAAGCAAAATAAAGAGTTTTTTTATTTACCAAGCTGTGTTGCTTGCTGGTTAATGGCTGGCCTGAGAATTTACCGCGATGAAAACTCCAGCATTTACTGTAGCTCCACGTGGAGCTCGATCGAGATTAGCAGTGAGGCAAACTTGGTTAATTGACACAACAACTATTTAATTCAGCTTAATTAGTGGAGTATCCATTCAACAACTAAAACTCCAGCCGAAGTAGCTAATAACTCGAACAATTATAACTGTGGTAGAATAAAAGAATATAAATATTTGAAGTTAAAAATTTAAATAAAAACTTACCCATTATATGTATATATTTATTATATATTGTTCCTGATGTTGCACTGTTATGTTGAGCTTCAAGGAACTCTAGCTTCCTCTCCAGTGCTGAAAGCTTGTCGTTCAGAACTGCAAGCTTGTTTCTGGTCGTTGCTTCTGAAACAAAGAATATATTCAATAGAATATACATACAGATATGTGTCATACACATACGTATGTATGTATTCTTAAAACAGAGAATGTTAGAATGATACTTCACGTGTCATAAAAGCAGTATTTAGTTCCCCTTGCTAGAGAGAGCTCTTCTATATCGGCTATATCAATAAAGATGAGATTCCAGTATATTAAATATGAAAAGAGCCATGTGTGTGTGTGAAGATATCTGTATATAATATCAATGTTATACATGCCATATCCCATAATTTTGCACATATACTGAATACCACAGTATATGTATGTTAAATGCATGTCAATATATATTTATCGACTTTGAATGTGTTTATGTACGTCTTATATCAGAGAATGACGAAATCACTATCATAGAACACACACACGCACCCGCAACAGTATGTGTCCATGCGTGTGTTTGAAGGAATGTAGCCAGATCTGTCTATGTTACTCACCGAATTGTAGCAGAAATTCAAAGAGCTTGCGCACATTAAGCGCCAGCGTGCCTGTGAACTGTCGATTCTCCCAATCCGTCTGCACAGCAGTTCCCAGATTCGCCACGCCCCCACGCCCCGCCATAGCTCAAGAGCTTGCAAGAACCCTAAAACTTATATATATATAAATTACAATTGAAAGGTCCATTGTTCAAATTAAATGGATATACCTAAAATATATTTTTAATAAAAGAACAATTTTGAATTATCAGAATATACTTAAAAAATCTATATAAAAATAAAAACTTTAGAATAAGATTTAATTGAAAATAATAATGAAATTAAATTTACGTTAATATAGAATTTCTATTTTTATATTATTAATTTATTATTATACAAAATTATAAAATACAAAAACTATTATTATATTATTAATTTATTAATATACAAAATTATAAATAATGCAGTTTATTGGTTAAATGGTGATATATAGATAAAAATGTATATTTTAAATTTATCTTTTATTATAATTTTAATGTTTAAATAATAATCTTAACAATTAATATTATTTAATTTAAAGTAATGTATTTGCTAA
Organism: Selaginella tamariscina; assembly: GCA_003024785.1. Classification (NCBI taxonomy): domain Eukaryota; kingdom Viridiplantae; phylum Streptophyta; class Lycopodiopsida; order Selaginellales; family Selaginellaceae; genus Selaginella; species Selaginella tamariscina. The sequence continues at coordinate 413,304 of PUQB01000070.1, forward strand.
GTTATATTTTCTTCAAGTGAATGATTAAAGTGAGCATCAAATATTTTAATATGGCAAATTGTTTTATTTTTTTTTCAAAAATCATATAAATATATACTATCATAACATTATATCAATTATTACACTTAGTGAACACGATGCCATATCATGTACATTTATTATATATATATAAATACACACGCACGCACACATACACACATTCATACGCACATAATTGGAGACGTACCATCAATCTCTTATGTGAGAATTGACGCAGGCAACACTGCAGTATTTAAACTCGTACTTGTAAAATGGGACCTTGTTTGCTAGCGAGCTCGAACAGCATGAGCAAACCTCTGAAGACGTGCTGTTTACTGGGATTAACATTCTCTTCTCAGCAGCTGCTGCCCTTAACTCCCTCTCTTTAACCTTTGCAATCTCCGCAGCCTAAAAGAAAACATAATATAATCTCTCTCTCTCTCTCTCTCTCTCTCTCTCTCTCTCTATATATATATATATAGACACACACACACACAGTTACCTCCTGGGACTAGGTGCTTTTGTAGACTCCTTCAATGCCTGCACAAAAGAATAAAAGAGAAACTGATAATATCGAGATATTGTTTATCGAGACATAAATTATAAATACAAAGAGTGTATATACACAGTTCCACACATATATGATGAGAGAGAGAGAGAGAAGACATATACTATAACTACGTATATACACTGCTTGTACCTCTGCTGCCTTCTGTTGAGCTTTCCTTTCCTTCTTCCTCTCCTTCTCTTTGGCTCTTCTCTTAGCATTCTTCTCTGCCTGCGAACATACGATGTGATAGTGCTGTGTGTGTGACACATATACTTATCTTGTATATAGTACGCCAATGTATTTATACATATGTATATACCTGTTTAGCGGCTTGAGCAGCTTCCATCTCATCAGTAAGTGCACTGGGAACACCAGCAGCATGCCAATCCCACATATCCGAATGAGAAGCCATGAACTTACGGAAATATTCCTGGTGTCTCTGTCTGTTGCAGAAGAATATGCTGTTTTGCCTCGCCGTTTAACGCAAGGATCAGCACCTTGTTCTAACAGCTCTGCAACTAGCTTCGCATTTCCTGCTATTGCAGCTTCATGTAGAGGTGTCAATATTTCCTCAATATCTTCTTTTTCAACATCCACATTCGGTGGTACCTGGATTACCACACACTGTTATATAATATAATATAATAATATTACATAATCGTGTATTTTAATATAGATATATCATTCTTGTTGAACTTACAACACATGTCTGTGTATGCGTGTGCACACGTGCACGCCTCTTATGTGCATGTAGGGATGCATATCATACCTCTTTAGTTCTCTCATCTCTGCCGCTAACCTTGTCCACATTTGAAGATGGCATCTACAACAAATTAAGAATAAAAGAAGTGTTGTCATGTAGACTTAATGAAGACAATCCACATCCAAGTTTAAATTTATATCTAATCTCCCTCCCTCTCCACTCGCACACAAATTCTACCTCAGTATTTGCAGATGGTGATACAGCAGCCACTTCCACCACGCTGGTTTCCTTGTGATTTAAGCTCGATAGAACTTCATAAACTCGTCTTGCTATATAAATACAACTATAAGTCCATGATACATTCATATAGAACAATATGTTACTAGAAAGCATAGGTACCAATATTATAAAGCTTATATTGTTAAAATATATAATAGTTTTAATACCTTCTTTGTAAGTTGGACGTCTAGTTGGAAACGGTATATGCCGGATGCGAGCATCATGTCGATCGAGTAAGGGGTTTTCTCCAAAGACAGATTGGCTGTTTCGTGATGGTGCAAAGACGAAAACACAATTAGCTTCAAGCAGGTACTTGCTCCATGATTCCAATAGCTTTTTATTTCCTGTATTAGAAAAAGAGTCAGTTAACTATAGTTATGTTGTAAATCAATATATACCATCATACAAACATCATGTATATTAAAGTTGAGCTAATAATATCCATCAGTCTGTGTTCGAGTAGACTTGTTTGGAGTATAGTGGTGGTAAGTAGAGTGCAGAAAGCACGTAACATCATACACGCACTGTCACACGCACTAAACTTGGAAGAAAATATTTACCTTCTGCAATGCCAGTTCATTGTAGCGCCTAAGTGAAGCTCCAGCTGACTTGGCGGCTCTCCCAGTTGCATCTCGATTTGCTTGCTTTCCACCAGCTTTCGCACGTACTACATATCTAAAATATGCTAATTAGAAATTTCTTTGGTAAGTATATTGTGTATGTGTGTGTGTGACTGTATGTCATTCATCTAGAGAAAGCATAAACGAACCTGTGGTAAGTTTGATGGGCTTGGACACTGCCAGATTTCATATCAACAACAACTCCCGCAAAATGTCCTCCAACCGCAAGAAGAACAATCCAAATAACTTTGGGTAACGAAACAAGTGCTTTGATTCTCGAAATTATTTCCTCTTCTGTGTTTGCTCCAGTTTCTTTACTGAAAACCGAAATTAATTTCACACACACGCACATATACATACATACATACATATATATATATATATATATATATATATATATATATATATATATATATATATATATTTAATGCACACACGTTGGATCACATGCACATATACACACACATACGCTACATATAGAAATGCATCTGAGTAATATGACAAATATTTCATGTTCACCTTTGTGCTATCTACGTATGTTTCGATACGCAGTTTGAGCCCAAACAGACACTTTCAGACATGTAGAGGAAGACGTGACAAACTAAGGTGTGTGTGTGTGTGTGCGTGTGTAATATGCGTGTGTATGAGTCTGGTACCTCTTTTGAATGATGCAACGCCAGATTTGAACAATCGATCCAGACTTCAATTGGACAAGGACGTGATTGCTAACACCAGCTTCTCTGGGATTCTTTTCTTGTTCTTCAATCTCACTGTCCGAGCCGGATACACTTGAGACATCGAAGTCTCTATCTGCATTTACGTGATTCTCAAACTCTTCCTCATTGAAACACGGCTTCCCTGCTAACTTCCGTTTTACCTAAACAATTTTACAAAACACTTAATACTACTAACTTTCTATACCATATAAATATATAGTATTTTAAGCTATATCTAGACACACCCTCAGTGTTCGGTGTTTCTACACACACATCTGTATGTACCTTATGCAATGTACTCGTGTGTGTGTGTGTGTAGAACTACACATTCGACTTTTCCAGACGTATTGGTATGCATACAAATACACGCACGCGCACAAACACACACGCTAGCATACAAGCAACGTAATATATATAACGACGTGACTGCAGATGTACAAAATGAACTTGACCATATAGTTGTACACCTAAATACATTATCTACATGTTGTGTGTGTGTGTGTGTCGCGTAGAACTACACAGGCGACGGCATGAACATTTGGTAAACACCTGCATTATATATATATATATATATATATATATATATATATATATATATGGTAATTGTGAAATATAAGACGACATACATTTAGGCGGTGAAAATCCGACTTGAAGTGCGCTCTCTGGTCCTCCCCGGATTGAAACTTCATCCCGCAGCTTAAGCAAGTCCATGTCTTCAATCTGACAGCTTCAGAATCCGATTCTGAAGCCTCCTCCTCAATCTGCAAGTTCGATACCTGGATTGAACAATTCTCATCCTGGCGCACAGATGAATTAGCTTCTTTCTGCATGTAGACCCTCGCTTCCTCGAAGAAATCTAGCCCCACGCTGAACAGCGTCTCAGGACGAGGCATTTTCAACTACCCTAAAACCCTTTCTCAAGAACCCTAAACAGAGTAGACTTTAAGTAATGTTGTAATTCTGAATAAGACTCTGTTTCGTAACCAGAAAGTTGCGCGTTCGAGCCCCGTAATGCAATCTCGTGCTTCACAGTCCTAACCGTATTTTATTTGTGTATTATATCATAATTTCACTTAAACATGTGTCGTCTCTTGGTATATACCCTTCTCAAATAACTAACAGAATTATTAGTCACTTATCACGGGGGATTCTACGGTTAATACGTGTTTTTCAACTTTACGTGGTAAACTTGGTGGACCAAGCAACACCCCAAACAAAATTTTGCCCTGTATTCCCCAATGAAACAAGTTGTTACGACACACACGCACGCACGCACGCACGCACGCACACGCACCTTTCTTCGCCTGTAAGATGCTAATGTGAGAAGAGGTTCTGCAGCTAAATGTCTTGCTCCTGTTCTTTGATTCACAGTGATCATCTTGCATCGATTGCATCCTCCCAATCACCTGTTACATATGCATTTATGTAAGAGTATGTATACATACATATACACACGTATATGTGTGTGTGTGTGCGTTTACCGGGAGTTGGATGTCACCAATGGAGAGCATATGCCAAGTATCTTCTTTGTAAGGAGCAGAGCCTGATACAACAAGGTTTGGCCTGAACTGCATTGCATCGACTCGTCCATCTGGAAATAATCATTTATATACACATGGCACATATATGTACATAGCAAAACTCTCTCTCTCTCTCTCTCTCTACACATACATACACAGAGCGTGTGTTTATAACTATATGTGTGATTACATCTTGACACACCACACTGCCAAAATGAACAGGGTATCACACACTTATATTGAATATATATTTATATATTAGATGTTTAAAGTAATTCTCTCTGTGTCTCTTGTTTTCTGTCTGTAACCACAGAGTAGTTTCATGCTAATATATATATACACACACAGACACACACACACACACACACACACACACACACATACACATAGGTAATAGAAAGGTGTAAAAAATACGCATGGAGATGTATGTATGCGTGCGTGCGTGCATAACAGACCAGTGCTTGTTCGGGTATTCAGATCCTGCAGACTTGCTTCTGATAAAAGTAGAAACTGGCCTTCATTTGCGAAGCTAAAGACCTCACGATCCTCAGAGTCCGATGGAATGGAATGCTCAGGAGTTCTCCATTTACATACTCTAGTTTTCAACTCCTTTCCTAAGCAATCTGCAATCGACCCCGAGAGCTTTGGTAAACCATTTAGTTACATAGGATCCATAACCCTTCGATGTAGCCCTGCATTAACCAGTTTGTGTGTGTGAAGATAACATTATGAGTTTATATGATATGCATGTATATATACCACACACACACACACACACACACCTTTCTCCACATAAAAAAACTTCTCCAGATACTTCACACCTTTCTTCCAGGGGTATTTCCAGTTTTTGATCAACATTTGGGGATCGAACAATGAGTTTAGCATTCTCAAGATCAATAAATGTACTAATCAAGCACATCGATGGAACCTGTAAAATATCATACAGATCACGCACACGCACACGCACACGCACACGCACACGCACACGCACACGCACACGCGCACGCGCACACACACCACAGACCTTCTTCTGTGTTAGCGCAACATTGTTGATATCGCATACAAGCCATTCTCTATCGTATAGCAATCCTGTAATCAAGAAAATTTTAGATTCACTACATGTGTGCGTGTGTGTGAAAAGCTTACCAGAACTAACCACTGGCCACGAGTCCACGTTAAAACCAGCGCATGACTTGATAGGATATACAGTGATGGATTTAAGGTACATCCTCGTCGAGTGTTCAAAACCTGCATATAGAACTATATTAATATGGTAAACCATAGTTAATCAGCGAAATAATGAATGTACTATATCATGAATTATCGTTTACCTTCTTGCTGACTAATATTTACGGTATTTTGTTGATCTAAAAAGTATTTCCTAATAAAATGGAGAAAACTCTGCAAAAGCAAAACGTAAATCTCTGTCGTATATTTGAATAAAATAAACAAGCACTACATATAAAAAGTATATGCTTGTTGAAGCATATACTCTCACCTGAGAATCTTCGAGAGTTGACATGTATCCAAAGGAGATACGTACGGCTCCAGTTGGTTTTCCTGATATTATGTCCCGGTCATCCCAACAAACGTGACCTGCCTGATCAAATCGTATATATTTGAATCTGTATGTATCATGTGCGTTTTTACATACATATAAGGGGGAGCCATGTCACTTACCTCAAAGTTAAGCTGCATATCTTTGTTGGAAAGGCCAAGGTACTTGGAGCATGCTCCAGGATTACAAAAGCAGCCACTCTAGATAAACGATGTCAAGTTGTTTTATTATATATGTATTGCCCAGTATAGCATATATTTCTTAAATACCCGTAAATGAATTTGGCACAAAGAAGCAAGCTTTTCAACTTCACGATGACCAATCCAAGACCCATCACCACGCTTCAAGTTGAATGTAATAACAGGCCCTTGAACCGGAAATTCCTCCATGAAACTCTGAAAATCCATGAGACTTCCTATGTAAGTGTGTATATGACTGGCGTGCGCATGCATGAGTGTGTGCGCGCGCAGACGTGCGCGTGCATGCGTGGATGTGCGTGCGTGCATGTGTGTGTGTGTGTGTGTGAGAGAGAGAGAGAGAGATTGTTACCTGAAAAACACCATGATTACCATAAAGACAGCAGAGAGGAGCACCATTAGCATGCTTCATGTCCCGGAGTGCAGATGCTGTGTAATGTGTAAGAGACCAAGTATGTCTGAAATTCATTAAAATTAGTTATCCTTCAAGCTTCATACACACACACACACACACACAGACCTCGCAATAGAAGTTATTCCTATTCTGTTGATAGCTGAGAATCCAAAACGAAGAGCCCCAATACTCAAGAAAGAAACGGTGCCATCTTCGAGGCGCTGCTCTATATTTTCTCTCCTTTTCACATAATCAAAATCGGCTATAGAAACTGCGACTGTGCCTGCACATTCGAATCTTAAGAAAGTGATATATAGACACTTGCACCTCTGTGTAGATAGACACACACACACACACACACACACACACACACACACACACACACACACACACACACACATATATATGTGTGTGTGTGTGTGTGTATGTATATGTATATATATGTATGTGTGTGTGTGTGTGTGTGTTGTGTGTGTGTGAGTGAGTGAGTGAGTGAGCGCGCGCGCGTGCGCATGTATGTAGGTGAGAAGCTTGAGCCTTACCTCCTCCAAAGTAACTAGTTTTCAGTAACTTGGCAACCTCTGCAGATAAGAAAACGGAACTATAAAAGTCTACGTATTAAATGTAAACACACAAGGTTTACCTCGACGAACTATCAAAGCACCAAGTCCAGTGGGATAACCAAATATCTGCAACAGTTTACAACGTCTGACAAGTTCATATTTCGCATATCAAAGGTAAAATTATTGTATCGCAGCAGATATATAAATAAACACTGTGTTGTGTAATCTTGCTTACCTTGTAAAATGATGTAACTAAAAAATCTGCTGGATATTGCGTCAAGTCTGGAGGACAAGTTCCAGAACTCTTGGCTGCATCAAGCAGGACTAACCATTGTCCTCTGTTTCAATTTCAAAGAAAATTTGAGTAGATGTGTGTGTGTGTGTGTCTGTTTCGAATATGACCACGTTATGTTTACCTCTCATCCATGAGCCGGCCTTCTTTTATCCGTTTAACCAACTCAAGCGAGAACAACCAGAAAAGTTGCACTCAGTTGGCATGGCAAATAGGTTGTATGATTCTCCTGCGAATTTGAAGAGAGTTTAGAATATTATATACATCTGAACCACATGAAGCGCGTGCACACGCACACACAACCATTGCTCTCCTGGCACATAACTTGCCTCCTTTGTCCCGTGCTCCTTTTCATGGTTTCTTTCTGTCTAGAGATTTCCACAGCAATTGTAGTTGCCCCTTTAGAAAGTGCATACTCTCGAATCCCAAGCACACTGTTGTGGTTTTCCAATGTATAAAGAAGTGACTGCTCAAGGTCCAAGGAAACGCTTCCCCAACAAGTTTAAGTGCAGCAGTAGCACCTGAAAGTAAGAAAGTATGACAACTGAACACACACACACAGACAAGCAATATACCAATATATATGCGGTTCATATCATATACGGTTGTATGTATACAAGGACATTATAGATTATATGAAACCTGAAGTAAAAATGCAAACATAGTCCTTAGGCGAGGCATGAAAATACTCGAGCACCTGGCAAAAGCAGAAATGTCCTTAAGTCGATCAACACACACCTACCCACACACACATGCGTGTACCTGTTGCCTAGCAGATTCAATCATCTCCGATGTCTTGATGCTGCTATCACTTTGACTGTCTGTGTAATGAATGTAGTAAGTAATATATATATATATATATATATATATATATATATATATATATTATATATATATATGTGTGTGTGTGTGTGTGTGTGTGTGTGTGTGTGTGTGTGTGTGTGTGTGTGGACTATGCGTCTGTGTTTTATATGTATAATCTTACGTGGGTTTCCATAGAGGTGAAGACTGTAATCAGTCAACGCCTCGTGAATTTGACTGTTAGAATAGAGAGTTGTACCCGCATGATCCAAGTAACTATCTCTGCAACATATATATTCAATTTATAGTGGAATTAAAATATATAAACATGGAATGTCACCTTCTAAACGTTGGAATTCTGAAGCTCGTAGGCGATCAATATCGCTGCTCCATTCCCATATCCATAGAAGTCTCCAAAATCTCTGCAGGAACTTGTGCTTCTTTGATTATCAGATTTCCTCCATCCACCGACATAAAACAAGCGCTTTGCAGCAGAGAAAAACACCAGAATCAATCCCAGAATCCTGGAATAGAGAGTAAAATTCCCTCATTTCTGTGGGCACAATGTGCTCCCGATTTTAGAAAATATTTAGGGTTCTTGAATAGAATATACTAAGAATCTGTATAGAAGAATATACTAGAATATCTAAGAAATCTATGATAGAATATACTAAGAATCTATTGTACATTTTAGGGTTCGTGCTATGGCAGAGCCGAAGCAAGGCTATGCGCGGGGGTATCCGAATCCACCTGATCCTGTCAATCCAGATCCGCAGACGCTTCGGGAGCAGTGGCGGTATGCTATTAGGATGTTTTCTAAGTATTATGGTCTGGTAGGCGTGGGGGTCGGCAATCTGTGCAGGCGTGTTCTTTCTTTCGGTGTGGGATGGTATATCAAGGGCGGAAATCCACTGGAGGGCTCGCCCAAGAAGGAGGAACGTAGACGGACTTAGATAGCTTTTCTAGATACTTTGTATATAGTGTGGGGATTTTCTAGTCGTTCAAATCGAGCTTCAAGTTGGAGTTACTGTGGATTTTAAAGGTAATCATAAATGTATATCTCATCTATATCTACACGTTTGTGTGTCCTGTGTATATTCATTTGCTTTATGTGTATGTATGTGTGTGATATGTGGTTGCATAGAGAGAGAGAGAGAGAAGTTTCATGTATCTTATATAATTGTGTGTGGTGTGTTGTGATTTTATTTTTCAGCTTACTCCTAGAAAAGCATACACTAAACATATGCGTGTGTGTGTGTGTGTGTGTGAAGTATTCTGACAAGCGATTTTTATGCAGATAACGAAGAAAATGGTTATAAAGAACAGTGGGATACTCTCGTTTTCTGTAACAACAGTGAAGTCGTACGTGTGTGTGTGTGTGTGAGAGAGAGAGAGAGAGAGAGAGAGGATCTTGTTGTTTTATGTTGCCTTTGTATGCTTTTATAGAAGTTCTTTGCTTTGGCAAGTTTTCCAAGTCCTTCGTGTATAGAATGCATACGCACACGTATCTATTTACTGATACATATGTGTGTGTATGCGTCTGTATATATATCTACAACAAAATTAATATATTTATGACATATGCCTGGGAGTTGGAAACCAAGAATTCACAGGTATTGACTGACGGCCACCATATATATATATATATCTCTATATATAGAGAGAGAAAGAGAGATATAGATATATATTCCCTGGATATTAGGCAGCCAGCAAAACAGTAAACACACACGGTGCTCGTGAAAGTCTAGTGGACCTCTTCCGCCACGTGTGGATAAAGACCAAAACAGTTGGCCAAACATCAGATTCTTAAGCATATTCTGGGAATGTATTTCGGATATGCTTGTGGGGTTGACGGAATATTTGTCGGATCTTGGAAGACGACGCGACAGTTAAAGAGGAAAGGGAAATACGTTGCCGCCAATTTTTTTGTTTCCTCTAGGGCAATAATTTCCTAGGGTTCTTGGGTGTTCGGGATTGAGCGATCCGAGTAAGACATCGATCTTTTGGCGCGGTTTTTCTTGCAGTAGAAATACAGATGCACGATCTTCTCAAAGTAAGAATGAGCGGTTCTTACGAGCAGAATGAGAAATTTGCGTTGCAGAAAGAAATGCAAGCCACAAATCTTCTAAAGAAGGTGCTCAAGCCGAGGAATTTGACACCAACACCGGCTCAGAAGAAGGAGAATGTCCAATCCAGAAGAAGCTCCTCAGCGGCGGATTCAAAGTCACCAGGCGCTTGCAGTTGGCGCGCCCACCACACACGCCGGGTCTTTCCGGTGCAGATTGCATCGGACAACCGGGAGATCACACGGTCTGACCCGGCCGCTATGCCCAAATCAGACGGGTCCAAGAAGCCGTTCAAGGGCAGCAGCAGCTACACGATATCGTCGGTTGACATTCAGCATCCTCCCAGGCCAACGGTTCCACGGCCAAATGCCTTGTCTACAGCTGCTTTTGGTAGGAACAAGCACCGCCACAAACCCAGCAGGCTCAGCCGGATGGTGAAAGCTAACTCAGTTTCTACTGATGAGCTCGCCCACACGGAACATGCCGGCAACAACATCATATCCAGGAGCGAGTCCGTTAACGAGTAAGTTCGATACATACATGTCGCAGTACAAGTTCATGCCCAGTGTTAATGTTTGACTCTGTAAGCATCTTATATAGGTATATACACCACGTACATCCGCACGCGCGTGCAGACACGCACACACATATTATACACCATATAGAACATAGAAAAATCCTCTTATGTTCCAGGAACTCTGTTAATGTCCTCATTTTTGTTGTCTTCTTCATTTTCTTTTAAACTTGACTTCTTTTTCCCCATATACCAGCATGTATCATAGATGTCGCTATACATGTTAATGATGCCTCATTGTTCCAGTGATATCGTTTGACCATTGTATAATATGCATGTTGTAAGTTCTATTATAAAAAATAAACCGTAAAGTTCGAGTGTAATCCCCCAGTTTTTATTGTCCTCTTCAAATTTTAGTAGCAAAATGTTATCCCCATACAGTTACACTGTTCATTGGTTAGATTCATGTACTGATTGAATGAATGAATGCTCAGTATACCATTCATATATACAGACGAAACTTATGTGTTCTTAACTGTTTTATCCTGATGAATTCTCTCTCTCTCTCTCTCTGGCACGCACGCGCACGCCCTCACATACACAGAATATGTATGGAATATGTTTCTTATGTAGTTTCTTGTGATTGGCAGTCACATGTCAGGGTTTTCGGTTGATGACATGTCAGCTGACAGGCACGGGCATTTACAACATCAGCAAGTTCGCAAGGATCCCGATATATACGCTTTTGACTCTGGTATTTCTTCCCTTCTGTAAGCTTGTTATTACTTGAGTTAATATAAGATAGTTTTTGTAAGGATTAAAAGGTCTAAGTGAGTAAGGCAGAGAGCTAACAGTTTGCAGCAGAGTTATACGCCTTCGAGCAGGCTAAGGGACATGAAGGAGGAAGTGGTGGTTTAGAGAAGAAGCTTGATACCGAGCAACGTGGTGTGACCGAGATATACACACGTCTTCAGGAGACTGCTGATATTCTGAGTCCTCGCGAGCTGCGTGAGATATATGAAGAGAATCTCAAGCTTGCTCGAGGCGGTGAGGTATATGAAGAGACTCTCAAGCTTCCTCATGGTGGTACAGTGAAAGAGCCGCACGAGCGTGTACTTGAACAAGGTAGCTTTTAGTGTGTGTGTGTGTGTGAGTGAGAGAGAGCGAGAGAGAGAGTCCTCTTGAACACATTATCATCTAGTTTATATGTGTTAGGTGGTGTTGAAGAGGCAACACAAAGACAAGAAGCACAAGTACAGGTACAAGAAGTCGAGGAAGTGCCGTCTGAGGAGGCAATTGGAGGGATATTGGATCTTCTTGTGGTCGAGGAGAGTAAGGTGTACGTGGAGCCGCTGAGGATAATCGACTTCAAGCAGGAGTTCCTGGCGGATTCAAAGACGTGCACGACCTTCCTGGTGCAGTGGGAGAGTCTGTCAGTGAGGGATGCTACGTGGGAGAGCTCGTACTTCTTGAGTGGCTACCCGGAGCTCCTCAAGGACTACCTGCAGCGTCGGTCCGAGCAAGGCGACAGCATCGAGTTCTTCAGGGCTATGGAAGACGTCAACAGCATCAAGAACACGGTGCAGTCTACGCCCACCGCGCCCCAAGCAGGAAAACGCTATACAAGAATCCAACCACGAAGAAGAGTACAGTGAAGCATATACCCTGTGACAGAGTTCAAAGGCGAGGGTATATCCCGTGGGATCAAATTTGGGAAGGGTTTCAACGGCTCCTGTACGGACTTGCCACGTGGCGAAGCTTACGTGGGCGGGCATTTTGAATGGCAAGAACAGAGGCTTCTCTTGTACCAGGGCTAGGGTTGAAGCAATCGCAGAAGGAATGCTGCTCTAGGCGGTCCTGGCGCGTCTACAATTCCTGGCAGGATTGAGGTCAGTAGCGCTAGAACGATCTAGAGCAGGATTGCATTGTCTAGGGTTCAATAGCCGGCTACGCGGATCTCGCTTTCTTGTAGCCGATCTGATTCACCGCAAGAATAGCTGAGAATCATCCGCATTGTTCTGCTTGGTGAATCTTAAAAGAGGTGCAAATTGATCAGGTTCTTGGAACAAATTGCAGCTTTGGATGCTCTGTTTATCGGTTTACTCATAGCTGCGGAAAAGGTCTCCCGATAAGCTTCGGAACTTGCGGCTATACAGGATGCCGAGTACTTGTCCGCTAACGCTCCATGTGGAGCTCGGACCGTTGCAAGGTACGAGCTTTGATTCGGGGAGGCTGAAGCATGTAACTGTGGGGCGGACGAAGACCAACAGATTTCAGATCAAGGACGAGACTATCTCGCAGAAGCACATGTCGATTGACTGGGTGAACGATGTCTGGATGGCTCAGGACTTGGGTAGCTCCAACGGGACGACTGTCAACGGTGTAGACATCGGTGTGAAAACTCCATACAGGGTGTTCACGGAAGATATAATACGGATTGGGGTGGATACCAGGATTCGGGTTGTTCTTCATGATGGGTCGGGTCCTAGAACGTTAGCCACAGGTTTGCAACCGCTGAAGGAGGAGGAGGAGACTGAAGAAGAAGAACAAGTAGAAGGGACGCAGGCAGGTGTAACTCAAACTTTTGAAGCCGTAAAGGTGACAGAGGAGCATCACATTCGATCTTTCGGAGCCGCAAAGAGGGCAAGTGAACATTACACTCGATCTTCGGGACCAGTAAAGATGGATCTAGTTCGATCTTCTGAAGCAGCAGAAGAACAGCACATTCGGTTTTCCGAAGCACGGAAGCTGGCAGCTGAAGACCTTGCTCGAACTTCTGAAGCAGGAAAGGGGGCAGACGCATCTCAACCTTCCGAGTCAGGAATGACAAGAAGCTCACGGAGACAACTACCAATGGAAAATTTGCAAGTGGTAGCGGAGGCAGAAGTGGTTGAGGTACCAGTAGTGAAGAAGGAACCAGAAGAACAAGGTGTTGTAGGTGAAGTCGCAAAGAGGACGAGGTCTTCAATGAGGCTGACGGAAGTTGGGAAGCGGACTAGGTCTTCTGCTCTGGTTCCTGAAGCAGGAATTGTGACGACAGGTAGAAGAGGGAAGTCTACAGTTTTACTGGCTCAAACCAAGTGTAAGAGCTCATGTTCACGAGGGGGAATAACGCTCAGGGACTGGTTCAGACAGGAAATGGTGCGGATACCCACGATTCTGCACGAGAGAGCCGAGGCGACTATACGTGAGATGGAAATCCATGCCGAGCAGCTCAAGAGCAACTTGAAAACTTTGGGGATCAATCCACAGAAACTTTGCTGACTACACCGCCAGACAGATTAACTGGCATATGCTCCAAGTATCTCAACATTCTTTAGGTATGCTGCTGTCATTCTTTTTGTATAATTCCTAACTTGAATCACATTAGTTTCTTACTTAACATATGTATATCTACTATTATATTGTACAAAAACATGTAAGAATCCTTTTCTCATCGTGACTATCGCCTTCGACACCTTGACTGCACTCTCCCCAAAGGAATTTCGCAAATACATCTACTTCTCACAATACAATTTTCTATCAGTTTTGCACATACTCTTACTTGAACACTCGAGTCAGTTTTGTAGAAGTGCCGACCTCAACCACCTCAACCTCTTCCTCTTAAGATTTTGAAAATATATTCTTTCTTTGTCACCTTGGTTTCAATTCGCACATGAACTGGAATGAAAGGCGCATCAAGTACATCCCGGGTTTGTATCCTTAATAAATCTTCAACATTTGGATTATACACAAGAGGTATATCCCTCGGGTTAAGTGTTCCCCTTAAGTCTTGAAGATAATCAAGAAATGAGGAATATGCCCGGTCTCCATTAAACACAGCAAGCAGGATTAACTTCTCACGGGCCTGGTTGACAGAACCATACGATAGAAAAGTTGCCCGGTAAATGACTCCGCCGTAACAAATAACCATGCAGCATATCCAATGAAATCTGCATTCCATCAGCGAAACTTGAAAGATACTACCATCTAATCCCACTGTATAATATTTGTGCCCATCATTACAGTGGAAAACGATTGTTCCGGGAAGCATATTGAGCAAACGTTGGAAGAAGGCCTGATCTCCTGGTCCAGCCGCAAATTTCGAATGGTCCCCCAACCAGTCGCCAGGAACTATGTTCCACTTCTTCGTACTTTGGCACCGTGAGATTGCTTCCTCTACACGCTTCAATACCTTTTTCTGTTGCTTTATTTTCCCTTTACCATGATGCTCGTCCGGGAGCGGTTGAGCTTCGATTGTCTCTGACAACGACACGTCTACGGGCAGTGTTCCCCAAGTCCTCAGGTAATCCTCTCTGCGTTCCCGTGTGGTATAACCATGGTTCAACTTCTTAAGTTGGACTGTCCTTGTCACGTGTCCGAGGCAAACCTGGATATAATTCCATATATCCATTGCCTACACATATATATACATAATTGTCATTCCACCTAGTTCAGAAATGTTATATATTTAATAAAAAATACATACAAAAGATTTCATGTAACTCAGAAACACACACAAATGGAAAAATTAAGCAAATAGGTATGAAATAAAGGTAATGCATGTGTGTGTGTGTGTGTGAGAGAGAGAGAGAGAGAGAGAGAAAGAGAGAGAGATAAGAATGCTTACCGGAGGCTAAGTGCCATAACAGAGTGCACCTCCCCAATTGCAAACAATACAATAGAAACCTGTCTCTAAATGCAATGGAAATCCAATGCAGCCCAATGCAACACTGGTCCGTAAACCCTGATCTCCTAATCCCCAAACGCTGTTCCCCAGGCAGTAAACCCTGATCACGCCAGTGAAAACCCTGTGAAGTAATATCCCTAACTTTAAAATACTAAGTTTTATAAATACATCTACATACACGGCGTAAGTACCCATTGCAGCCCACCAGCTTAGACGAACACTAAGGCCCAAGGCCCGCTTCATCCGTATAAAACTGGCCACATGAACAAAGTTAAATGAATATACAAATGTACATATATATCAGTTCACATATATATATATTTCAAAGTCAATATACTACATGGAAACCCACCTCAAAACAATCTCATCGTGATGCTGGCTTCTCTTGCTCCGCTTGCATCAAAAGGAAGCACTCCCTGCCTTCCTCAAGAAGGCCTGCATGACTACAACCAGTTAAAATACTCAGGAATATGAAAACCCCAGAGTTTAAACTCAAACAATCCAAGTGCTTGCCTGTAACAATTAATGTGAGAAGTGACTTGCTTTGGGCATAACCCGTAGTCATGGTTATCCACAGTAGTACACTCAAGTCAGTAATCCTGTCAAATAGCTCTCTTGACTTGTTCATTTGTCCGTGACCTGTAACCATTGCCGTTGCAGCAACTGCACTATCATGAACTGTTACATGGAAACCCACCTGAAACAAGGTTTTCGATGGCTGAGGCTGGACAAGGGTCAAGAGACATGATGGTAGTGTATCTCCTCCTTCTCATGGTGGTTGCATCATTGGTATAACAACAAGAGTACTCAATTTCTATTGTGTCCATTGCAACAATGGATCTTGAAGAGAAAAATCTTGAAAAACTGCCAAGAAATTAAAAAAGAACATTATCATAGATCATTTGAAAGCATCAATTAGATCTTTACCTTTGCAAGAACTTGACATTGCTGATTGATAAAATCTACACACTTGCGCATCTCGCTGCATCTCGTAACCCTCAGTCCACGTCATTCCAAAGTAAGGTTCTGGAGCCATTAATAATATTTCAACGGCTCAGATCCATGGTAAAATGTCAAACGAGTCACTATCGTACGTATGGACCAGATAGCTAATATATAATCTACAGGAATATTCTCTGAGCATATTTATATATTGCTATCATATAAGCATATTTTATATATTACTGATCCTGGTGCTTAACTCAAGGGGAGGGTTATTCGGCTCAAGCATTACACTCATGTTCCTCCACTGGAACGTGTACTTGCTCGTGCGTGCAGCATTTATGTATTGGACTCATGAAGAGTCACTTAACAATGGGAACGATGAAAAGATGAAATGACATCATCAAAACATACATGTATACATATGCACACATATATAGGTGTGTATGTATAGGAGATTAAGTGTGACGTGATGTTTACATGAAAGATGAGGTTTTTATTACAAGAAAATAATAATGATAACAAGTTACTAGAGGAGTTAGGAAAGAGGGGGACTACGAAATCCCACTAAACTTTCAAATTTATATATGAATATACATTTATATTAATTTGATATGTTCTGTTATGAGTTGACAAGTTAGTTAAACAAATTGCTTTTAAAACTACAAACGAATTGAGTGAACAGTAAATAAAAAAACATTCATGTATTCAAAATAAATTTATGGCCTTAGTGAAGATTGAACTTATGTACATCGACAACCTCAACGACTATCAAACTTGCTCATTTGGGTCTTAAAAAGTGGGGTTGCACATCCTTGGTGTTAAGGATAGGGATGGTCGTTTGAGGTCCTAACGAGGTTCAAACTCATGGCCTTGGCAAGGGGATGCACATCTTTGGTGCTGAAGATGAAAATGATCATTTGAGGTTTCAACAAAGATCGGACTCATTGTGGATGTACATCCTTGGTGCTGAGGATAAGGATGGCCATTTGAAGATCGAACTCATGGCCTTGAAAGGGGATGCATTGTCCTTGGCATGGAGGATGGTGCATCCCCTTCTAAGGCCCCTGCATGTGAGGATGAAACTTACAAGGTTGATGCTCCATCCTCTGGATTGAGGACATGCATCACCTTTCTTAGGCTACAAGTTCAATCCTCATTAGGACTCAGGACATCCTCTAACCCCTCATAAGGGTATGATAATGCCAAGCATGGACATCACCTTTTAGGCCTAGAGTTCGATCCTCTGCCTTAGATAGGGGATGCCTATCCTCAATGTTTAGGCCTTGAGTTTAATCCTCTAATATTGGAGTCTTGGATAGGGATGCATGTCCTCAATGTCCACAAGCATCACCTTTTGATGTTGCAAGTTCAATAATTAGAAAAGAAATGCACTATCTTTGGCGCTAAGGACATTTTTAAGGATGATAATTTAATTATCAATGGGACCTCAAACATCCTTTTCGAGCCATGAGTTCGATCCTTGCGGGTTGGGCCTTAGATAGCGAATGTATGTCCTCAATGTCTAGGCCATGAGTTCGATCCCTGCGGGTTGGGCCTCAAACAAGGGATGCCCCTTTTCATTGTCAAGGACTTCCCATGCTTTAATAAGGATTAAACTCATAGCCTCCAGTTTTATATGTATTTGTTGTGTATGTTGATTAATTCATGGACCAACATGTTATAATATAATAACATTAATAAAGGTTTTAACCGTGACAAAACTAGGTATAAACTTCATGTCCTAACTATATCTTCCCTCTACAATACCTTGGAATGTCTATTAAATATTCCATATACCTTGAAAGTCTTGGACATCAATATATTTTTTTACTTTTGTTTTTTATTTTTATTGTTTGAACTCACAACCTCGGTTGTTTAATGCTCCAACAAGAATCAAACTCGTAACCTTGGATGGGGATACTCGTCCTTGATGCCAAGGACGGTGGATCCCCCTTCTGAGGCCCCTAGCAAAGATCAAAATCACAACCTTAGACTAGGATGTTCGTCCTCGACAATGAGAATGGTGCATCCCCGTTCAAGGCCCCCAACAAAGAATAAACTCTTGGTCTCGAACATGGCATATCAAGTTCAAACAATAATTGAGTTAAAAAAATTAAAAAAAACAAAATATAAGAATATTTTTTATTTATGTTATTTATATTTACTTTCATAATACCTTAGAATTTTTTCAGAACTTTTCCATTGGAAATGAAATTTAAGCTTGCAAATACTTAGGTTTGCTATGCTTTAAACCTTTATTAATCTTTTCATATGGCATCTCAAGTTCGATCTTCATTAGGTACATTTTAATCCACGAGGATTAATTAAGTCATTAAGTTCAATCCTCTCACTAGGTGCATCCCATATCGAGGCTTCCAATAAAAATCAAACTTATAATGTCCTATTTAAGGCCCCAACTAAGTTTAAATGTCTTATATGAGGCCCTAACTAATTTCGAAAGTCCTATTTAAGGCCCCAACTAAGTTTAAACTCACAACCTCAGAAGGGATGCATTAAGGATGGTGCATCCCTATTCAAGACCCACAATGAGGATTGAACTTACAGCGTCAAATAGGGATGCCCAAGGCAATGGTGAAGCTCCTTTGAGGCTTTAATAAGGAATAATCAAGGATGGTGCATCTTCGTCTAAGGCCCAACAAGGATCAAACTCACAGCCTAGTAATACTTTTGGTGCTTTAAGGTTGATGCATATATATTGTAGGTGCTGGATAAGGTCTAGTTTTGGTTTTTCTTCTTCATGAACAGTGAAGTCCAACCATTTTGGTGAATATTCACATTTTCTCTCTTGGGCATTTGTAAGGGGTATTTTGTCTTACTTCAACATTGTTGTTTCAGAGGTTCAATTTGGGCTAGAGGGTTTAAGAGTGTAATGGTTGTTGCTTATGCAAGAAATGTGGTTATTTTTGATATTTTTGCATCTAAAACAGCAACTCAACAAATCCTCTTATTGTTAAAGGCTTGTTTTTTTGGTTTTGTTATTATATTGACTCTCTTTGCTTCTATTAGGATCTTTCTTCCCTCATTGTCTTAATCTTTTGCTACTTATGAATCATTATTAAGTTCTTATATTAGGGAAGATGTGTTAACAACAAGCTTCTCTTTTGTAAGACCCAATGGAAACACGATATCGATTCATACTGACTCACTTAACATATGAACAATCATCTTTTATGGTTTTTAATTGGTTGTATTATTCAACTATAGTGTAGTGAATTTAGCAATTGATCATGTGGATTATTGTAGGATGGGGTAAGCCATTGTGTTGCTAGCTTTGGCTGGTTTACCAAGGTGATTGAATTTGCACAATAGCTTATATACTTTGGTTTCTAAATTTCTTTTTAGATATAGTTTTATGTTGGTGTGGGTTAGGTGCTTTCCAATGTTCTTGTGGCTCTTTTGTGGGGGGTTGTGTTTCAGATGATTTAACCATCATCTTAAGCCCCTATGGGTTTTTGCCAGCTTAGATGGTGTTTACATGTTTTGTGTGTGTTGGTTGGTGTGGGTTTGTGAAGGATTGACTTGTGGGCTTTTTAGAGATTGGGTTGGGTGCATTTCTAGTACCATCTTGGTGTGGGTGGTATGAGTTGGTCACATCTTCCTTTGTGATATTTTTCACATGTTTCACTTTTTTCTACAAATCTCTAGGTTAAGGAATATTCAAAAGGGGATATTCTTTGGGAGTATGTTATATTTTGCAATGTGTTCACAATATATATAGTCTCCAAGAGGTTTAGTTTGTGATTGCTATTGTGCATACAAAGTTTTAAGCTTTTCATTTGGGTTTATTATGTATGTTTGTAGACCACAACAATATCCCAATAAAGATTGGTAAAGATCTAAAACATGAATATTTATGAGCTTGAACTTCATTTTAAGGGTATATAAATATTCTTTTGATATTCTAAGGTATTGTATAGGTAAGATATAGTTAGCATATATTATATTTTTGTTTTCTCATTCTTTAATATAATTATCATTTGAACTCGTTGCTAAGGATAGTGCATCCCATCCAAAGCCTTTAATGAGGATCAAACTCACAGTCAAGGATGGTGAATCTCGTTCAATTTAGAACAATGCATCTTATAATTTGAGCCCCCAACAAAGATCAAAATTGTAATCAAAGATGGTGCATCCTTGTTTGAGACCCTAATGAAGATTGAACTTGCAGTTAAAGATGGTGTATCTTGTTAAAATTTTAATTTGAAAGGCCAACACTTAATTACCAAGTGGTTATTCAATGTTATCACCTTATATAAATAACACCAAATCTTCTAGAATAATCTTAACAACCTTTAGAACCAGACTCAAATGCCTTATTAAGCAAGAGACTTAAGGTTTGACCTAAGTCTCTCTATAGAGTGTTTATCTTTAGAACCTTGAAGTATAACTCTAGTAGACTTAGGATTTTGCCCTAGGAGACCTAAACACGTTCATGCTCTACATTAAAGAGATGTATATCCCTTAACAAGGCTAAAGCATCATCATAACACTTTAAAAAATTAATCTCTCCCAAGAAGAACCCTAAAAAGGTAACTTGACCCATGAATAGCCCTTAAGAATTTGTATTAATATTTAATGATTACACGAGTGTTCCTTAAACAAACCCATAAGACTGATTGCGCAATCCCAAAGGGAACCATGCATGTGTGTTTATAAAAGCCATTGCCTAAGTTGTTTAACCCTTAAACATGTTCACACACCCCAAGAATAAGTTTCCCTGGCCATGCATGCCAACATACACATTTGGTCAAGAGACCAAACCTCTCTTGGTCAATTACATAAGGCTTATGTCTTCACCAATTCCTAAAAAATAATTTTATTAATATCATGTATAAAACACAGGTGCACACCAAGAGAGACTATGATATTCTTTTTATATAATTGTGAAGTATAATCTATAATCTACAGTTAACATAACAAGTGTCGAGCCACGATCCAGGAACCAGGAAGCAAGTAGGATTCCAGGGACAGGAAGGCTTGACTTAGGAACAGGACGGATCCAGGATCAGGATAGGATCCGGGAGCAAGATAGCAGAATAGGAACTGGGACCTCAGGAATCAGGAGTAGGACAGGATTCAGGAGCGAGACAAGAACAGGATAGGATTCAGGAGCAAGACAGGAACCAGATAGGATCTAGGAGTAGGACAAGAGCAGGAGGCAAAGGAGCAAGACAAGACAAGAGCAAGACAAGAACAAGAATGATCGTAGAAAGACTGGTGTTGATAGTAACTGATTGTACAACAATTAGGTCGGAGCTTTTATGCTCACAACTCCAAGCTAATCTAGTCATGAGTCTAATCTAGTCATGAGCTAAGAATAGTGTCCCTTATCCTCTAGGCATATCCTGTAGCATATCCTCTAGGCATATCCTATAGGAATATCCTATAGGTATATCCTGTAGGAATATCCTGCAGGCATATCCTGTAACCCGTATCCTGTATCCGAAATCCTGCATCCTGTATCCTGTATCCGGAAACCTGTATCCTGTATCGGGTTGACAGCACCTCCTCCCTAAGGACGAGTTCCACGAGTCTTAGGACCTGGTTTAGCAGGATAATGCCGATGGAAGGCAGCAACTTTGGAAGAAGCATGGAGTAAGTTGGATGCAGGTTCCCAAGTGCGATCGGTAGGCAAATAACCTTTCCAATCCACCAAGTATTGAAGTTGGCGGCGATGAAGACGAGAATCAAGGATGGCTGCAACTTCGTACTCAGGTTCACCAGCAATGACCACAGGAGGGGGAGGAGAAGAAGCACGACCAGGAAGAGAAGAAGGATGATACGGCTCCAACAAGGAGGTGTGAAACACAGGATGAAGTTTCACCGTGGATGGTAACTCGAGTCGGAAAGCTACAGGATTTACCTCCGCCACGATCCTGTAAGGGCCCAATCGTTGAAAATCCAACTTAGAAGAAGGCCTGTTGGTGCGAATGTGTCGACGAAGAAGCCACACGAGATCACCAATCTTGTATGCAGGTGCCGGTGACGGTGAGCATCAGCATGATGCTTGTACCGTTCCTGTGCCTGCTGAAGATGAACCTGGAGATCATCCTGTACCTGACGAAGATGCTGAGACGATCCTGTACTGCAGGAGCGGAAGAAGGAGAAGCAGGAGAAGCAAAGTCAAAACGTGGATGGTGGCCTGTAAGAGCAAAGAAAGGTGTCTGGCCTGTAGATGCGTGAATGGAGTTGTTGTAGGCAAACTCCGCCATAGGAAGAAGGTCCAACCAATTATCCTGTTGGTAACTGATGAAGCAACGAAGATATTGCTCCAAGGTCTGGATTGTGCGTTCTGACTGTCCATCAGTTTGCGGGTGATATCCTGAAGAAAGATCCGCTTTAACCTGTAGACTCCGAAGAAGCTCTCGCCAAAACTTGGACATGAATTGTGGACCTCGATCGGAAACAATGCTCTCAGGAAGACCATGATGTCGGAACACCTCACGGATCACCAACTCGGCAGTTGTCTGACCTGTAGCTGTCTTGTTGCAGGGTAGGAAATGAGCCTGCTTGGTGAAACGGTCAACCACCACAAGAACTGCATCGAATCCACGAGAAGGAGGAAGATCTGTGAGGAAATCCATAGAAATGGATCTCCAAGGAGTAGAAGGAACAGGAAGAGGACGAAGAAGACCAGAAGGTGCATGATGAGGCATCTTCGACCTGTTGCAGGTGTCACAACTCCGTACAAACCTTTCCACAAAACCCGCAACCCAGGCCACCAATAGTTGCGAGTCACCAACTCAACTGTCTTGGCCACACCAAAATGTCCTGTAGCCGGGGTATCATGACAATCCTGTACCACACGAGTCCTGCAAACACCAACAGGAACGTACAGGAGACCTTCCCGGTACAGGAGTCCATCCTGTATGGTGAACAGGTTGTAGTCTGGACGGGAACTGGAGGAAGAGGAACTTGCAACGTCAGGATGAATGTGTGAGAACACATTCTTTGCCAAGTCGTCTGTAGCCAACTGCGAACGGACGTCTTGTAGGAGAGTTGAATTTGCTGGAGCCTGATGAACCTGCAGTGCCGCAAGCCGGAATCGATCAGGACCCAACAACACTTGCCTTTGACAGTCAAATGCAGGATCGCCCGGGCTTGGTGCAAGGTAGGAGCGCCTAGACAATGCGTCCGCCTTGCCATTCCGAAAACCGGGCCTGTAGACGATGACGAAGTCAAAACGTGATAGGAACTCCGCCCACCTAGCCTGTCGCCGACTGAGAACTCGAGCCGTTTGAAAGTACTCCAGGTTCTTGTGATCCGTAAGAACTTGTACAGGATGTGCAGCACCTTCCAGGAAATGCCGCCACTCCTCAAACGAATCCACAATGGCCTTGAGTTCCTTGTCATGAATCTCGTAATTGATCTCCGCCGACAGGAATTACGAGAGTGAAAAGCTACAGGATGAAGCAACTTGTCCTCTCCAACTTGCGATAGGACGGATCCTACTGCAAAATCCGAGGCATCTGCTTCAACGAAGAAAGGACGAGAAGGATCAGGATGTGCTAAAATCGGAGCTGTCGTGAAGGTGTCCTTGAGTGTTGTGAATGCATGTTCCGCCTTGTCGGACCAAGAGAAAACCTCTGTGCGCTTGGTGAGTTCCGTGAGTGGAAGTACACGCTTGGAGAAGTCCTGTATGAACGCCTGTAGAAGTTTGCAAAGCCAAGGAAACATTGTACATCTCGTACAGACTTGGGCCTCTCCCACTCCACGATGGTCTTCACCTTGTGCATGTCCATGGAAACGCCAGCAGGAGAGACGATGTAGCCCAAGAACTCCACAGAATCCCTATCGAAAAAACACTTCTCCAACTTCGCATACAGCCATGCTCACGAAGCCGCTGTAGAACCAACCGTACATGCTTGTCATGTGCCGCCTGGTCCTTGGAGAAAATCAAAATGTCGTCGAGGTAGATCACCACAAACTGGTCCAAGAAGTCACGAAAGATGTCGTTCACCATGTGTTGGAACACGGCTGGGGCATTGGTAAGGCCGAAAGGCATCACCGTGTACTCGAAGTGTCCATACCTTGTACGAAAGGCAGTCTTCCACTCATCGCCGGACGAATCCGTACAAGGTTGTAGGCCCCTCGTAAGTCGATCTTCGTGAACACCTTTGCTCCTCGCAGCCGATCGAGAAGTTCCGGGATCAATGGCAACGGGTACCGATTCCGAATGGTAGCTTGATTCAAACCCCTGTAGTCCACAACCAAACGTAAGCTCCCATCCTTCTTCTTGACAAAGAAGATTGGCGCTCCTGCAGGGGACTTTGAGTGACGAATGAAGCCGGATGCCAAGTTGTCCTCGATGTACTGGCGAAGAACCTCCAACTCTGTGGGTGACAATGCGTAAATCGGTCCGAACGGTGGGTCTTTCCTTCTGCAAGATCAATAGGACAGTCGTAGGACCTGTGAACAGGAAGAACTGTAGCCTTGTGCTTGTCAAAAACGTCCTTAAAGTCGTGGTACTTGGATGGTAGAGAAGAAGGAGGAGAGGAGAAGGAGTAGGCGAAGGAGATTGAAAAACAGGAGAGTCAGACACAGGAAAGGTAGAAGAGGACGTAGGAGTTACTTGAAAGGCAAAAAGGTGGAAAGGAGCAGGATCAGTGGTAAGTTCATGCATGGTAGTGGTAAGAACTCGGAGAGGAGCAGGAGGGAGCTGTGACTGAAAAAGAGGAAGGATCTTGGGGGTGGAACAGAAAGAGTAATGAAAAGAAGCAGGATTGGAAGAAACCTGTGTGGATGTTGACAGTGTACAGGATTGGAAGAATCCTGTACAGAAGTCCGTGGTTGCACAGGAGTGAGGGAGCCTGTGAGTGTGCTGATGAACCAACAGGAGGTGGATCCTGTTGAGGAGGAACCTTCGACACTGATACAGGATTGGAAGAACCCTGTACAGGAACCGCAAACTTACAGGAGTGGAGAAAGCCTGCGGATGTGCTGAGGAACTGACATGAGGTGAATCCTGTCGAGGAGGAGTCTTCAACACTGGTACAGGAACAGGCACGGTCAATCCTGTAGCTTGTACTGCCTCAGACACCAAGGATGTATCCTGCACGCAGGAAGGTACAGGATTGATCCTGGCTGCTGGAGAGGAAAACGTGAGCGTCCTAGACCTCCAGTCGATCTGCGGATTTGCAACAACGAACCATGGCATGCCAAAAATGATGGGAGTCGACCGAGTCTTGATCAAGTTGAAGGAAATCGAACAGTTGAATGCACCATGATTGCAAGAGAGAGGTGTGGTAGCGTGGGTAACTGCGCCAGAAGCAATCAAACGACCATCGGCCACCTCTACAGGAATGCACGCTTCAACTTCACCACCGGAATGCCATGCTGAGCTGCAAAAGTGTCATCCATGAAACATGCATTTGCACCAGTGTCTAACAGGGCAAACTCCTTGAGCTCTCGATTATTGAGGCGAATGTGTACAGGAAACTTGAGTGATGGAATGGTATGAGCAGCACCAATGGAGCCTGCACCTACGTCCAACTTCGCGGCTCCTAGACGAAGTGGACATTGAAGTTTTCCGACTGAACTTCAGCTTCGGCTTCACGCGCCTTGAACTTCCTGGCTTTATTAGGACATTCCGCCACCTTGTGTCCTGCTGCACCACAATACAAGCATAGGTTCTCACCCGTCGACGTTGCTTCTCAGCAGTTGAAAGTGGGCCACGCTTGGAATTGTTAACCTCCATAGGAACTGCTCCAGAAGGTGTCGCAGGAACATGTGCTACGGCTACAGGATTGGCTGGCAGGAACTGCTGACGGAATTTTTCCTGACGGCGCTCGAACAAACGGTTGTCGCAGCGAACGGCCTGTTGCATGATCTCCGCTAACGTTTGGGCATCCGGTAACGTAAGGAGAAGGTCCGTCACGTCGTCCCTCACCCAAAACGGAAATGTTCGATCAATGCAGTCTCGTCCCATGGAATGTTCGTGCACAATTGCTGGAATTCGGATGCATAAACGGAAGCTGGTCTGGATCCTTGTGTGAGCCTCCGTAACTTTGTGCATGCAGAACGGTACTTATCAGGATCTCCAAAGCAGGCTTCAAAGGCAGCCACGAAACCTTCAAAGTCTTCCATCAATGGGTCGTCACGCTCCAGCAAGGGAGCAACCCAAGCTCGTGGAGATCCACTTAGTAAGGATGCCAAAAGGCCAACCTTTTGTGCATCCGTCGAGTAGCGGCGTGGTTGCATGCGGATCAAGAGCCGGATCTGATTCAGGAAACCTTGGAAATCGGCACGGTTGCCACTGAACTTCTCTGGCATGCTGATCTTCGTTCCGGAGAAAAGTTCGATGAAGAAGGAACCACCGATGCCTGAGAGAGAGCCTGCGCAGTAGCCTTGGAGGATGCATCAGCAGCTGCATGTGCCGCATGGGTGGAGCCTTGTAGATCGGTGACCACTTGGCGCAAAGTGGCCAGTCATGAAGCAACATTTGGTGCTCGCGTTGAAAGTGCTCAAAATCAGCCATGATCTATGAAAGAAAGAAAGGAGAAAAACGAAGGAAAAGAATCAAGGAAAAAAAAAGTAGCTGGGAAACGAAGAGCTATGAAATCAGTTACTATCAAACTGTCAAGCCACGATCCAGGAACCAGGAAGCAAGTAGGATTCCAGGGACAGGAAGGCTTGACTCAGGAACAGGACGGATCCAGGATCAAGATAGGATCCGGAGCAAGATAGCAGAATAGGAACTGGGACCTCAGGAATCAGGAGTAGGACAGGATCAGGAGCGAGACAAGAACAGGACAGGATCAGGAGCAAGACAGGAACCGGATAGGATCCAGGAGTAGGACAAGAGCAGGAGGCAAAGGAGCAAGACAAGACAAGAGCAAGACAAGAACAAGAATGATCGTAGAAAGACTGGTGTTGATAGTAACTGATTGTACAACAATTAGGTCGGAGCTTTTATGCTCACAACTCCAAGCTAATCTAGTCATGAGTCTAATCTAGTCATGAGCTAAGAATAGTGTCCCTTATCCTCTAGGCATATCCTGTAGCATATCCTCTAGGCATATCCTATAGGAATATCCTATAGGTATATCCTGTAGGAATATCCTGCAGGCATATCCTGTAACCCGTATCCTGTATCCGAAATCCTGCATCCTGTATCCTGTATCCGGAAACCTGTATCCTGCATCGGGTTGTGACAACAAGGATGTAACATAGTTGTATTTTAGATTGACTATTAATTAATAATAATTGTATGATAAAGTATACAGAATATAGTAGTAAAGCTATCGTATAACTATACACAAGTGCATAAGTTTATAGAGTATATACATAATATAATATCTATGGTGAAAGTAGTAAACTTATGACAATTGTGTAATAGTCTATTGTAGGTATAAGTATAGCTGTTAAACTTCATTATATCCATATTAAAATGTAGAATACATCTATAGTATATTATATACATATATTATTAAGTTAATAAGGTAATATGAATAATACTTAATTATACACTCCTTTGCTAACAAGTTTGTGCTGTTTTGTGAAGGTTTAGCAAATTCTAAAATACTTTCCAAGAAGATGGTTAAGCTTTATAAATTCTCCAGTAGTAGCAGCTAAGTCAACAGGACCGTATGATTTTGGAAAGCGAACTGTTAAGGTACGTACATGTGTATGTCACACGCATGTGCACATGCACAAGTACACACACCTCCTTTTAAACTGTGAAAACACACACATATGTAACAAGGGTCAATATCTATCTAGACATATAGATGTAAACTGCACAAAATAAAACATTAACATAATAATAATAATATGTTATGCTTTGTTCCTAATCCACAGTTATATATGTTTATAAGGAATATATGCGTGTAATGTATTTAATAGATACAGACACATATATTTAATAATTATATGTTTATTAAGGAGTAGGAGCCACCAAAAACTTAACATAGTATATCAACCTTT
The DNA here is from genome assembly GCA_003024785.1 of Selaginella tamariscina. NCBI lineage: Eukaryota > Viridiplantae > Streptophyta > Lycopodiopsida > Selaginellales > Selaginellaceae > Selaginella > Selaginella tamariscina. The sequence continues at coordinate 441,655 of PUQB01000070.1, forward strand.
TATAAGAGAAACTAATAAAAGTTCCTTACCATGAGGACCACTTTAGTTTTTGCATTGCCATTTATATTATTTTTAGTTCTTAAATCACTTTCTTAAACACCTGTAATATCTGAATCTTATAAGGACGATGTACAAATAAATGATAAAGGGATATAGAACAATATAGTATCAACAAATAAATGTAAAAGGGACCAAACAAGTGAGTTGTAAAGCATTCGAGTGGCAACGTTACCCCTTGTTACCCATGGTCATATTATATTGTTGGATGTCAATGGTGTTTTGCTTTGTCGATAAAGGCCCGAGGATAGAAAAAATGAAATTAAATAAAAAGATTTCATTCCTTGTCATGATAAATTTCGATATGATATCATTTTTCGCTCGGGGTTAAACCATCTCTTTCAAAAGCTTAACGAGATGATTGCACTTAAGAAGATGGTTGCACTTGTGGGGATTTGGTCATGCATGCAGATTTATAACTTGACATCGCTATTGAATTTGCTTAAGAAACATTATAATGTTGTAAAGGAGGTGATTCATAAAGATTAGATTTTTAACTAGCGAATATGTTATAAACTTTTCGAATTTTACGATATAAGAAAGGAAAGGAAGTCATACTTTTTTTAAAAATGAAAGATTAATTGGGTTTCATTGGGAAATCAATCAGTTAAGGATAATGAAGAATGCACATATCTTAGTGGTAAACGATTATCCTTAAAAGGCTATACTTAATCAAAACATTGCTTCAATCACTTTCAACTCATATTTTGATATTAATACCAATAAAAATTTTCGAGATTCTTTTTTTGAGGCACATATCTAAGTAGTTCACTAGCTCATCCATTAACTTTGATATGACATGGGTACATGCACGTTGTAACTAAAGTGGGCATGATACGTGAAAATGGGAATATATAAATAAATTACTAATTAATACTTAAGTTTTAATTATTAATTAATCATTTAATTAATATGTAATTAAGCCTTAAATATTAATTAATTAATTAATTAATCCTTCAATAACCTTACTTAGTAAGGAATATTCCTAAAATATCTTAGAATATTCATATTATTCTAAAAATAGTTTACAATAATGAAGAAATACTATCAAACATAATTACAAATGAAATCATTTTCTTATCAACATGTTAATTTTTTATAAATACTTTCTTTCTATCATACAAAGAAATCTTTTCATTTTGTCTAAATCATCACTCTCCGGATTAATCAAATCATTTTGGTCAATATCTTGATGTTGTTGCCACCACTTAACACTCTCACGAATGCAATTGGGAGTTGCCATCCTTGTTAATACATAAGATGTGATAAGAGAAGGTCTGCATAAAGGCTCATCTAAAAACTGACGTTCCTTAAGAATAATATTATAAAGCGCCCGGTTGCTATCCTTCATTTTATAAAATTCAATATCACGAGAAAGAAAAGCTTCAGGAAATGTATGATACGGTGGATACTGCTCACAAAAATTTTCGAGATTCTTCTTTCTGAGGCACGTATCCAAGTAGTTCACTAGCTCATCCATGATATCGATATCAGAATATGGATCGAAAGTGATTGGATGAATACAAGCAATGTTTTGGTTGAGCATAGCCTTCTGAGGAGAGTCGTCTACTACTAAGATATGTGCATTCTTCGTTATCCTTAAGCGACTGATCTCCCCATGAGTCCCAATTATTCTTTCATTCTTGAAGAAGTATGGCTTGCTTTCCTTTCTTATATTGTGAAATTCGAGAGGTTTATGACACATTCGCTGGTCAAAAATCCAATCTTTACGAATCACCTCTTCTGCAACACTACAATGTTTCTTAAGTAAACTCAACAGCGGTGTTAAGTTATGAATCTGCATGCATGACCAAATCCCCACAAGCGCACCCATCTCCTTAAGCTTTTGAAAGAGACGATCCAACCCTGGACGAAAAATAATATCATATCGAAATTTACCATGACAAGGAATGAAATCTCCTTGTTTGATTTCTGTTTTTCTATCCTCGGGCCTTTGTCGATGAAGCAGAACACCATTGACATCCAACAACACAATATGGCCATGAGTAACGTGAGATAGCGTTGCCTCTTGAATACTTTGCAAATCACTTGTTTGCTCCCTTTCACATTTATCCGTTGCCACTATTTCGTTGCCTATCCCTTCATCATTTAATTGTACATCATCCTTACAAGATTCAGATATTGCATGCGCTGAAGAAATTGATTTCGGAATGAAGCCAATAAAAATGATGATGCAAAAACTGAAGTGGCCCCCATGGTAACGATGTTTTGAGCTGCATTATTATCCATTTCCTGCATGAACTCTGTCATTCTGACATGTGGCACAAAAAATTGTCGCCAAACCCCTCTCTTACCTCATGGCAATGCTGAAAATCCATGTTCTCAATTATTTCATTACATCTGCAAAATGATAATTAGCTGACCTTAAAATTATCAAGGTATATTATTTACCTTGTTAATGTGTGACCCATGTTTGAACTAAAAGCTTCATTAATCCTTGAGAATTTATTTTCTGTACAAATATAAAAGAAATATACAAAAATGCCTTATGTTACACTCATTTACAACTATTCATCACTCTATCAATTCATTATCAATTCTTCTTCGCTATTACCTTCTGAATGAGGCGAAGAAGGTCTAAGCCGCTTGTGAGATGGTTCAAGATCTTCTGCATCTTCTATTGATGTTTCCATGGGTCCTGGAGTGTGCGAATGTTCTGTACTCCTCGAGATAACTTCCGGTCTAATATCTGATTGATGTTCGTTCTCAGACTCCGAGATTGAACCAGATTCACCTTCAGAGCTATCGCACTTATCTGGAGGGAACTTTCTCAAATACGCCTTTATGGAATCGTTGGGGTACTCAGTTGAGACCCAATCTATCCACTTGTTCAGGTCCTCAACCATGGTCTTATCCTTCTCAACGGCAAACACACATGTATGCCGAAGGTAACACTCCTTCAAGACGGACCCCCTAGTGCAGTAGTCAAAAACCCACGCATCACTGTGAGGACCCCTGATCAAGTTGACGATGCTCCGTGCCGCTTGACTTGTAATGTTTGGATAACGTACATTGCCGAATACGTCACTCATACCTATCGGTGTATCGGATGGAGGTTCAGGGCCGTTGGAGTGCAAACAGATGCCTGGCCAGTCATTTGGAAGCTTGAAATTGTTTGGCGCATTCCTAACAACCAAGTGAACAACAGTATCAATGCACTTGGGATTAGCATCGTTCATATAAAATCCTGTCCAACGATGTCTATTCTTCTTGGCGAAGGCGAAGGCAAAAGTATCGGTGACATGAGCAAGAATCAAGAAATAAATACCTGAAAAAGTAGGTATCAGTGAAGAGCGCAAGCATGAATTCAATAATAAATACCTTCTATGTATATGCTTGCACGGCTAAGTTTCTCCACCAGATCCTCTAGTGCCCTATCTGTCGAAAGATTTTTTGACACCCGCCGATCCATCACGAACAATTGAAACGGTTTCCTACAAGCAGTGATGTTACCCCATAAAGTCTCCGAATCTAACAACAAACATCTGTAGGGCTTGTCGTGATTCGTAGCATCCTCCTTTATAAGGTTCAATTCGGTTCTCCGCTGCTGAAGGACTGCCATAAGAGAAGGCGTCATCCCAATGTTCTCCTTTTTGGCGTTGGCGTGCAATAGATTCTTGCCTAGATCTTCCGATTGGTTCACCCATTCGACAAGCATATCATCGTTCGTCACATGCAAATATTTGCTAACCTCTTCATATGTTGAAGTCGAGGTCCAACCCAGTTTGTGGCAGTGTATTCCCAACCACTCCTTGAAATGCCTGACCGTCTTCAACTCCATTGCCTTGAGATGAAAAGGAGAGGTTGGGCTGCTGTTATTAATTTGTAGTTTGCCATCGATCACCAAATCAGCCAAGACTTCCATCTCCTCCATCGTTGTTCCATTTAAAGGCTTCAACCATGTGAGCTTGAAATCGTTGTCTACATCCTTTGTAGATTGAACAGACTTAGCCTTCGGCGTCTTACTGGGTTTCTTTGCAGACTTTTCTGAGGGCTCCCCTTCACTTGTCTGCTTCTTCTTCAGTGTTCCTTTTGAAAAGGATTCCATAATCCCCAACCATTTGGCAAAGATCCTATCTTCGGGGCAAGAAATCAACATCATCAGAAATGATGTTTCCTTCCCGCCCACCTGGGCAAAATCAACTGCTGCAATTTCTTCAACTCTCTGAGGAAAAAGACAGATTAATATACCGGCGAGATAAATCCCGCCCAAACAATTTGCTTACCCGGTATTCCGCAGATTGTGTATTCCCTGCGGTAGCTCTTTGTGGTCGCTGAAGAGATTCCCACACGGCTCGCGTGTGTTTAAACTTCTCCCATATTTTGCTGTTGTAGTGGTTGGTGTCGGCAGCGTCCCATTCCGCCGATAACTTATGGTACTGCTCGATTGTGAGATTCGGCTTAGCTAAAAACGCCGATCTTTTTGTCAGCTTCTCACGGGTATGCTCGGAAAGTTTTGTTGCCATCGTTCCTTTGTTGTGTTCATCGAGAAGTCGTTGGGCTGCCGTTATTGTGTGCTGGCCACTAATGATGTAGTACTTGATAGATCTTTTATTCTCCGTCTGAATCTTCATGAGTTGTTCTGGTGTTGTGATCCAGACTTTGTCAGCACCCTTCCTTCTTTCATAGTATGGACACAAAACAGCATTATGTGGAACGGTATAAGAATTGTCGTCCTTCATCTTCTCCATGAGCTCAGCTACACGTTCCTGGTTGAGTGGCCTGTAATTGAAGTTTGGGTTGACGCTGCAATATTTAACCCTACAAGGATAAATCTTATCATCCAACATCATTTCCTTGTGACTTATTGCAGCATGAGATGCCACAGGTGCAGCTGACAAAACGATTGATGATTTTCTTTTGCGATCCGAATCAACATGTGTGATCCCCGACTGCAGCTGTTCTAGTGTTCTCGGCACACTCTCCAGCTCCCGAAGCTTCCTAAGCAAATTGAACGTGATCTGTAGAGAACCTGAGACCGAGCCACCTTCTCAATCTCCCTTATGATGTCGCTGTGTTCTTCTTCAATGTGAAGAGGGAAGATTGCTCCACTTGCTGATTTTCTGTATTGTGAAGCAATATCTCCTGACAATACACCTACTCGATGAGTCTGAAGATCTTCGAAGTAGACATCCAGATGGATCCCCTCCATAGATGGGCTTTCGTTGAGTTGAAGAAGAACTCCAAGGTCAACATCATTAGTGAACACGTGAACGTCATTATCCACAAGTCGACAAAACCACCCGAGATTAATGTTGTAACTGACGACCTCTGGATCCGAGAACGTGACATTGGATGGAACAAGGCATATCTGTCGAGCATCGTCCAATCTGGGTTCGCAGCCTGCTTTCGGGTGCTTGACTAGCGAATCTACTTTCCATTGTTTTGCTTGTCCATGAGATGTGACAGAGGTTAATTTGACAGCAACCATGGTTGCTCCAATGCGCTTCCCATTTATCTTAAAATATGGCCAAGTTGATTCCAGAATCCCCCTGCCCATCTCTTCTCCTGCTCTTGTCTTTAATGTCACTCAATTCCACATCTGAATACAAAAATGATTAGTTCAAGTATCCGAGTATAACAGATTTTATTTTAATTCTTACCCAGAATTTGACGACGACTCCATACTAATGACTCGATCTCCTTGTTTGATCAAATCGTCCTTCTGCAAAATAATACACTATAAATATAAATTATATAAAAACGCACACACACTTGTATAAACCCGAATATACAAAAATAATACACAGAGAGAAGTAGACGTAATTAACTGTCCGAAGCTCACATTTGTGTTAGTGCAAAAGAAAGATAACATTTCGTTTTAGAACCACCACAAATGTGAGCTCTGGACAGTTTTACATAGATTCCTAGCTTTTACTCGAAATATTATGATAAGATGATAAAAGTAAATAAAATGAGATATGCAACTTATATATACTAATACACATATATATTCACATGGAAGGTGCGGCGGGATTAATCTCGCCACCCCTTCAATGCCTCCTGAAAGAGTGGGCGGGATTAATCTCGCCACCTTTCTGGAGGCCTTGAACGGGAGTGCGGAATTAATCTTGCCACCCTTCTCGGTCTCAGAGAGAACTGGGCAGGATTTATTTCTCACACCCCTTCAGTGACTCCAGAAAGGAGGCGGGATTAATCTCGCCCACCATGTAAGTGATGGTTAAATGAATTTCCCACCCTTCCCAGTTCTCTCCATTGGTATGTTGAAAACCTTCTACGTCTCAGACAGAAACGTTTGGGATTGGTCCGACTCACCAATGGAGAAAAAAGAAGGGTGGCGGATTCATTCCTCCAACAGGCATTGAAGACTCGGCGGGATTAATCCCGCCGCCCAGGGCCTTCACTCGGTCCCTATGCGGCGGGATTAATCCCGCCGGACGCCAATTCCCTGCGCGGAATCGGGCGGGATTAATCCCGCCGCCTAGGCACTTCAGAGGCCAATGGCGGCGGGATTAATCCCGCCCGATTCCGAGCAGGGAATTGGCGTCCGGCGGGATTAATCCCGCCTCCCAGGCCCTTCACTCGGGCCTTAGTCGGCGGGATTAATCCCGCCGAACGCCAATGCCCTATGCGAAATCTTGCGGGATTAATCCCGCCCACCATGTAAGGGATGGTGAAATTAATCCCACCACCCTTCTCGGTTCCCTCCATTGGTATTTTGTAAACCTTCTCCGTCTCAGACAGAGTTAGTCGGGATTGATTCAACATACCAATGGGGTAATGAAGGTTCGGAGATTAATCTCGCCACCGGGTAATGAAGGTTCGGAGGCTAATCCCGCCGCCCTCTCGTAAATCATGCGCTCACACATATATATTGGCTGCGGCATTTTTGAACAGGGATGGGTGGGGGCGGGATTAATCCCGCCGCCCTCCGCGAAGGGCATGAGCGTGGGGCCGGATTAATCCCGGCGTTCATGTCCTGCGTGAATTCCCTGGGCAGCGGGATTAATCCCGCCGCTCTACGACAAACCGAAGAGCAGCGGGATTAATCCCGCCGCCCATGGCCTGCGTGAGGGGCCTCGGCGGCGGGATTAATCCCGCCGCCCATTCCCTGTAAATGCCCTGCGCGGAATCCGGCGGGATTAATCCCGCTTATTAGAACCTTCACACAGGCCATTGCCGGCGAGATAAATCCCGCCGCATTCCGCACAGGGCATGGATGAGCGGCGGGATTAATCCCGCCGCCGGCCCTCACGTAGGCCATGGGCGGCGGGATTAATCCCGCCGCTCTTCGGTTTGTCGTAGAGCGGCGGGATTAATCCCGCCGCCCATAGCCTGCGTGAAGGGCCTCTGCGGCGGGATTAATCCCGCCGCTCTACGACAAACCGAAGAGCGGCGGGATTAATCCCGCCGCCCATGGCCTGCGTGAGGGGCCTCGGCGGCGGGATTAATCCCGCCGCCCATTCCCTGTAAATGCCCTGCGCGGAATCCGGCGGGATTAATCCCGCTTATTAGAACCTTCACACAGGCCATTGCCGGCGAGATAAATCCCGCCGCATTCCGCGCAGGGCATGGATGAGCGGCGGGATTAATCCCGCCGCCGAGGCCCCTCACGCAGGCCATGGGCGGCGGGATTAATCCCGCCGCTCTTCGGTTTGTCGTAGAGCGGCGGGATTAATCCCGCCGCCCATGGCCTGCGTGAAGGGCCTCGGCGGCGGGATTAATCCCGCCGCTCACCCATGCCTGAAGGGCCTCGGCGGCGGGATTAATCCCGCCGCCATGGCCCCAACCATATAGCGGCGGGATTAATCCCGCGCCGAGGCTATAAACATATAGCGGCGGATTAATCCCGCCGCTCGAGGGGCTTAGCGAGATAAAAACACACACATATATATATGTGTGTGTATATTATATATATATATGTATGTATGTATGTATGTATAGGAGTGTACGTGTGTGTGCAAGAGATAGATAAATAAATAAAATTATACAGTACTGGTACACCTAATATATGTGTGTACATAGGTATATATATGTGTGTATATGTATATCGTGTGTATGCGTGTGAGCGAAACAAATAAAATCATACAGATAAACAAACACACACACACATATATATATACACAGGAGTGTGCGTGTGTGTGCGAAAGATAAAACTAATAAATAAATAAAATTATACAGATAAACACACACATATATATGTGTGTATAGATATATAATCTATAGAGAAAGAGAGAGAGTCTGTGAATATATAAGCATATATATAAACTAGTGTATGTATGTATATATGTATATAGGTATATATATATGTGTATATGTATATTGTGTGTATGCGTGTGTGAGCGAAACAAATAAAATCATACAGATAAACACACACAACACACACATATACATACACAGGAGTGTGCGTGTGTGTGCGAGAGATAAAACTAATAAATAAATAAAATTATACAGAAAAACACACACATATATATATGTGTGTATATAGATATATAACCCATATGAATATATAAGCATATATATAAACTAGTGTTGTATACTATTTGTTAATATGCATTGATTATATATATATAATATATATATATATATATTATATGTGTGTGTGTGTGTGTGTGTGTGTGTGTGTGTGTGTGTGTGTGTAAAGCAGTGCGCGGTGTGTGGGAGAGATAGATCAATAAAAAAAACAGATACTGGTAACATAATATATATATATATATATGTGTGGTGTGTGTGTGTGTGTGTGTGTGTGTGTGTGTGTGTTGTGTGTGTGTGTGTGTGTAAAGCAAGATCAATAAAAAAAATTTACAGATACTGGTACACATAATATATGTATGTATATATGTATATAGGTATATATATATATGTGTATATGTATATCGTGTGTATGCGTGTGTGAGCGAAACAAATAAATCATACAGATAAACAAACACACACCCACACACATATACATACACAGGAGTGTGCGTGTGTGTGCGAGAGATAAAACTAATAAATAAAATTATACGCACACTCCTATACATATATACATACATACACACACACACACACACAGATCTCACCTGTGTGCACAGCCGCCGCCGCCGATTTCACAGCCGCCGCCTCTTGAAACCCTAAGAATATACCTAAACCCTAAAGGAATTAAATATATATATCAACCCTAATAGAATATTCCTTCTGAGAATATACTTAAACCCTAAAAAGAATAAAATATAGATTCGCCCTAAACGAATATTCTTTCATTATATTATTAGCGCGTGCGTGTGTGTGGGTGTATCACATACACCTCAAAAATATAAATCATGCAGGGATTTAACATGTGTGTGTCCATGAGAGTGTTAAAGTTTCATGTGTACACATTGCATATATTAATACACATAATATATACATACACACGTGTATACACACAGACATACACACATATTACATGGGTTTAGGGTTTAGGGTTTTTTGGATTTAGGATGGATCATGCATGGTGTGTATGTATGAGAGAAGAGAGAGTGTTGAAAAATTATTTTTGTACACATTGCATATATTAGTACACATATATACTTACACATATTATACACAGATATACATACATAGTATATGAGAGAAGAGAGACAGTACATATTAATATGGATCATGCATGGTGTGTATTATACACACAGACATACATACATATTAGTACATAATATTAGAGAGACCGAGTACATATTATAGATCATGCATGGTGTGTATGTTTGAGAGAAGAGAGACAGTACATATTAACATGGATCATGCATGGTGTGTATGTATGAGAGAAGACAGAAAGTACACTATATATACATACAGAGTACACATATATACATGCACACGTGTATACACACAGACATACATACATATTACATGAGTAAATTCATTACATATTAGGGTTTAGGGTTTAGGGTTTGCTCCCAACAAGCTTAATATAAATATTACACATGTAAATTCAATGTGTTACATATACACAGATTGAGTACATATATCATACATGCGTTGAACATGATGTTTTCAATAAAGAAGCAACATATTTCTTCAGTTTGGTTTAGGGTTGTGCATGTGTGTGCATATGTGTTTTTGTAAGTTCTTGTAATGCGTGTGTAAATTTATGATTGTGTTTATATATGTGTGCAAAACAAACATCGAATAATTAAGAAAATAAAATTAATAAACACACTAGGAACATATTTTAAATTATACATAATAATATATGATTTTATCTAATATATAGCCATATATAGTTTTAATAATATATATTAATTTAATATTGATAAAAAGGTTTAACATTGAAATATTCTTGAAATAATAAGAAATTAATTGAGAAAATCCCATTAATATATACAAATGTAAATTAAGTACTCAAATAATTAACTAAATTAATTATCATAATCATGTTTAATATTGGAATATTCTTGGAATAATAAGAAAATAATAAAGAATATCCCATTAATATAAAGAAGATTAATTACTCAAGTAATTAAGGAAATGATATTAATATATATATTATTAAAACTATATATGACTATATATTAGATAAAATGATGTATTATTATGTATAATTTAAAATATGTTCATAGTGTGTATTAATTTAATATTGATAATAAGGTTTAACACATGAATATTCTTGAAATAATAACAAATTAATTGAGAAAATCCCATTAATATATACAAATGTAGAATAATTACTGCAATAATTAAGAACAAGACTAATTTAATTATGATAATCAGGTTTAATATTAGAATATTCTTCAAATATTAATAAAATATTAAAGAATATCCCATTGATACTAGGAAATGAAAACTAAATACTCGAGTAATTAAGAAAATAATAATAATAAACAGACTATGAATATATTTTAAATGATACATAATAATATATCAATTTATTTATTGTATAAGTATATATTTATATATATATATATATAATAATATACTTGAATACTAAGAATGTAGAATATAGTCTAAAATTTCGTAATATTAAACAGCTTGAATCACTTGAATAACATTAAATGCAATTTTAAAATACTCATTGGAACTGGAGAGTATATATGTCAGAGTGTCGGATATTTGTGTCAACTCATCTTAAATTTTATTTTCTGTTCTTTTTAAAAAATTTGAATTTCTGACATATGTATTGTCGGTCTGACATGTAAATTTGAAAATGCATTTAATTTCCCACTCAAATTCAGATCTGGTTCTTTCTCCGGCAAGGGTTTCTTCATTTCTGTATTTTTCACTCTTTAGATCTTCTTTTTTCTTCATAGTGATCATCTCAGGAGCGAGATTAAATTGGGTGCTATTCTTTATAGGAAAGCACGGCGCCTTCAGTGCTGTTTACAAGTAAGTATTATAAACAAATTTAAAAATACTTATTAAGATTCACTCTCTTACATTCTCTCTTAAAATTACAATTTAGGGGTTTAGAAATGCATTAGGATTATAATATATTCCGTTAGGGATTTATCACGTTTAAATATCCTTTTAACTTAATATTCTAGGTTAACCGGGGCGGCGGGATTAATCCGGCCATTTCTTTTTCGCCTCTTTGAAGAAGTGGCGGGATTAATCCCGCCACCATCTCCCGGGCAATGCTTCTCCGCCACTGAAAAAGAGTGGCGGGATTAATCCCGTCGATAACCTTCTCAACTGATGAAGAGTTACCAGAATTTATTAGAAAGAGTTGTCGGCGGGATTAATCCCGCCAACCATTTTAGGAGGCAGGGAAGGGGTGGCGGGATTAATCTCGCCACCACTTCACTGTTTTAAAGATTTGGGGACAGGATTTATCCCGAGATCTCTTTGAAATCATAGTTTTGGAGAGAGTTATGTGCGGGTTTAATCCCGCCACCCATTCCCCGTCGTAAGAATTGTGGGCGGGATTAATCCCGCCTTGGACTCCCTCCGACAAGGAAGAGCCGGCGGGATTAATCCCGCCGCCTCTTCCTCCGACGAGGAAGGGAGTCCGGCGGGATTAATCCCGCCGACTCTCTCCGGCGAGGATGAGTCGGCGGGATTAATCCCGCCGGACTCCCTTCCTCGTCGGAGAGAGTCGGCGGGATTAATCCCGCCGGACTCCCCCGAGGAGGAAGAGGCGGCGGGATTAATCCCGCCGGCTCTTCCTTGTCGGAGGGAGTCCAAGGCGGGATTAATCCCGCCGACTCTCTCCGAAGGGGTTGAGTCGGCGGCGGGATTAATCCCGCCGGACTCCCTTCCTCGTCGGAGAGAGTCGGCGGGATTAATCCCGCCGGACTCCCCCCGAGGAGGAAGAGGCGGCGGGATTAATCCCGCCGGCTCTTCCTTGTCGGAGGGAGTCCAAGGCGGGATTAATCCCGCCGACTCTCTCCGAAGGGGTTGAGTCGGCGGGGGATTAATCCCGCCGACCGTTCCTCGTCGGAGGGATTCGTGGCGGGATTAATCCCGCCCATCAGTTGTATTAATCAAACATGAGATATTATCTCTAAACATAATTATGTATTATTGCATATGCATATTATTAAGTAACCGTAATTCAGATTTCTTAAAAATATTGCATAAACAGATATCATAAATAATACAATTATTTATGTGCAGGACAATATGTTTAATACTGGAGATAAAGTATGTCTTCTTCGGAACAACGAGATAGTTGGCACTGGAACTGTGGAAGTTCGAGATAATAATGCATCATGTCACAATATTTCCCAAGGATCTTGTGTGTACGTATGGGTGAACACCATTTTCAAGCATGTTGAGGTTCTGGGAATGGAATTTGAGGAGGGTTCTCCTGTATTGTGGAATTTGGATGAAGTCAAGGCTGACACAAAATATGCAGAGTCACAAACAAATAGTAGCACGAGTTTACCAGATGATGGCTTGCCTGCTGTGATGGATGAGGTGATTCTCTTTCTTCGTGAGATTGAAGTCGGAAGAGGCATCATCACAGCTATAAATCCAATGGAAGCAGTGTCAGAAGAGAAACTAGGGTCCGACTTCGTGGGTGTAGTTGTGACAGAGGTTTCACCTAATGGCACATTGTATCCTGGATCCCTCGTGAGGTGGCGAACATCTGAATTAAGACGGCAAGATGGTTCAACATATTCTGGGTTGGATTTCAATAATAACAACCCGGAAGAACAACTCATATTTGAAGAGGTTCCTTGCATTGGTCCTATTGTAAGAAAAAGGCGATTCATGGGTTGTAGATCTTCCCCTGCAAGTTTCAGCAAGAGGGTAAAGATGGATCCTACATCTTCCGAAAGTGTTACGAGCATTTCCACGATTGACTGTTGCAAGAAGAAGTGTTGTCAGATGGCAGACCGGAATGAAATTACCCAATGTAGACATGTCTTTCGTATGCTCACCCAAAAGCAAAGGCATGAGTTTGTATATGCTGCACTAACTGGGTGTATTGATGGAATGGCCTCGGACACAGGTTATCAGAGTACATCCATGGTATTTAATAAGGTGGCCATCTGCTTCAAAGCTTGGTACAGTATATACGGGATCCCAAAGACCACGTTCTACCGTCGGAGGGATGAGTGGCTAGATGGAGCGCGAACCTCAGTTCATGGGAACACTGGCTTGGTCAAAACCCGCTCTCACATCATGGCAGCCATAGAGATACTCAAGGCTTTTGTGGAAGCAAATGCAGACAGGATGCCTCACAAATGCCGAACCACAAATGCAGGGGTCAGGGAAAATCTCAAGGTTTTACCTTCAATCTACACTCAATTGAAACTGTGTGAACATGTGAACAAGTGCCTCAGTTTGATGGGGCTCCAAGCAATCTGCACTGGTACCTTCAACAACATATGGAATACTCATTTTAAGGATGTGGAGATTGCAAAACACTCTAGCTTTTCTAAGTGTGACACTTGTACATCATTGAAGGCTGCAGAGGCTTGTGCAAAAACCTTGGTGGAGATCACTACCATTCAAAGGAAGATGGAGGCCCACATGATTGCACAACAAACTTGTCGGTCTCAGTACTATGCACACCGCATGCTTTCTGTGTCACGCCCATCAGAGTACCTGTGCTTGATCCATGACAAGATGGATCATTCAAAGACCAGCATTCCAAAGCTCTTTGCAACACCAAAGTGCCTTGGAAATGTCATGAAACTTCCGATTTCTTTAACAGGTGTGCTAACACATGGACACGGTTGTGAGTCATATGGACACTTTTCACTTCCACATTGGTCTAGCGACTCCAATTTCACTATTGGGTCGTTAGCCATGTGTTTCAGAAACCTTGAAGCCCACTCACAGACAAATCCTATCAGTGATCTCAAAGTGAAGAAACAACACCTTCAACCTTTACATAATGCTCTCATGAACACGTCTGCACTTGAGGCTACTTGGGAATATGAGAGGCATTGTCAGCAACCTGCACAAAAAACAGATGGCCCTGTTGAGAGTTCAGGTTCAGTGGAGGGATCTAGCTCAAATAGTGTACATGTGTCCTCAACATCAAATAAGCTTCCTCGTCATTTGCTTTTACAGATGGATAATTGTGCAGGCGAGAACAAAAATAGGTAAATCATTTTACTTAAGGGTTTCTCAAGCTCATACTTACTTTTATTTTCTAGATATGTGCTAGCATACTTGTCAATGCTTGTTGCCAAAGGTGTGTTTGAAACAATCACGCTCAGTTTCCTTATGGTTGGTCACACTCATGAAGATATTGATGCGTTCTTCAGCAAGGTCTCCAACTCTACAAAAAGGACAAGTGCACTTACCTTACCGCATATGATGAATCTTTTTGAAAATTGCATCTCCAAAAAAAGTTGTGCTTTGCTTGTGACTGAGGTGCCAGACTTCAAAAAATTTCTCAAGGAGTATATAAAAGAAGGGAGTGATTCTTTAGTTGGTCACCTTGTGCCGCTACAATTCTTTTTCTCCATACGAGATGGTATACCTATTATGCAGTACAAGTTACGGCCATCAGAGCAGGAGTGGTTACCGAAAGAGGGCTTAATGCTCTTCAAAAGTGGAGAGGATGGAAAGCCACTTCTCCCAGAAGGACAACCAGACCCTATTCCATTGAGTGCCCAGCTCAAGGAACAAGAGGTTATTATTGATGGCATCAAAAATATGTGGCATGGGTTCAAAAATCGATGCCAAAGAATTCTGATAAGGCAACTGGTTACTCAGAACTATATAAGCATGTGGTCAACTATTGGGAGACTGTTGTTCGAGAGTTGGAAGGGCCTACTGTCACAAGTACAGAATTGCAACACCCTTTCTGGCCTAAAACAAGGTGGCGAGAGGAGATTGAAATGACATCACTGAGCACAGACGACATAGAAGCCAGTAGTGATGTGGAAGTGCAAACCCCACACTTTGTTGGACAAAGGAACCAAAAACCTAAAGCATACTTTGATTGCTGCAAGGATCTTCAAAAACTAATGATGGTTCTCATTACTCCAGATGCGTCATATAATCAGCCTATTTGGATGGGTCAAATTATCGACACACCTGAAGTAATCACAAAAAATAGTATTGTTAAGGTTGCATGGTTCAAACCACAAAAAAGGCGACACGAGAAGGAGAGCGAAAGATATAATGGATGCCTAGAGAAAACATGGTCTCCCAATCAAAAAGACCCAGCATGTTTTATAAATGTTAAATCCATTCGATATGGGTGGATGTCAAGAAGCGTTGATAAAGTCACGATTAACAAAACTGCAAGGGAATGTATGTTTTCTGAAGCTTAAAGCAATTACAAAATTATAAAATATCATATATTTAATATTCATAATTATTATAAACTCTTTAATAATAGTACCAAATTGTATACTTAACTATATAAATTTAAAAAATGATATGGAAGATTGACTATATTATTATAGGATTTTATATATATATTATTACTACTACAAATTTTTAATTAATAATGTTATATTTAAATATTAATATTTTAATAACAACATCAATATTTATATAATGTACCTCTTATGCTCTTCCTTAATTGTTATATTAGGCAATATTTATATAATTTAATACATTCTACTTTTATAATGTTATTAATTTTTGTTCAATGAATGCTATAATTTATTAAAGGGTAGAATACAAAATAGAATATTCTAAAGAATATTCTCTTTTCAAACATATATTCTAAAGAATATTCCTTTAATATTAGAAAATGCTAATTAAATAGCTAAAATTGCTAATTATTAGGAAATGGGACTATAGCCATGCCCATTTTAGTTACAACTTGCATGTACGTCCGTAGATAAATGATCTTTTATGTGTGTATATATATGTTATGCAGATGCAATATGTTCCAATACAATACAATACAATATTAACTGAAGCAATGACAAAATATACACACATTTTGGGTTTTTTATAAGAAAATTCCCTTTTGAAGCATTAAAAACAAAGTAATTTAATGGTTAATTATACTAAAATGTTGAAGCTTTTTAAAGTGTTTGTATAATCGAATAACAAGGTTTCACATTTGAAATATTTTTTAAACGTTTTAAATTAAGACTAAACTAAATTAATAATATATGACATAGTTTAATTTTAATGTGATCTATTTTGTAAATATTTAACTCACTGGTTCTTGTGAGAATAATCAATTTAATGTGCTCTTTTACTTTGGGCCGATTCACACCACACATTAACTTATTAACATTAGCTAAATTTAATGTAATTATCTTCACACCAGCTTAAACATTACATTAAATTTTAAAAAGATAATGTAATGTCATTTATTAATGTAAATTTATTCACACCAGTTTAACATTAAATTAAAAGATAATGTTCATTTAATGTTTTCTTTATAAAATTTGGCATTAAGTTAATGCCAAGATTTCTTGGCATTAACTTAATGCCAAATGCTTTAAGGTTTACATTAGGCCGTCCAAACGCTTCTGCCTGGAAATGGCGAGACCTCCAAACGCTCCTGGTGGAAACGGCGAGATCTCCAAATGCTCCTGCGTGGAAATGGCGAGACCTCCAAACGCTCCTGCGTGGAAACGGCGAGACTCCAAACGCTCCTGCGTGGAAACGGCGAGACCTCCAAACGCTCCTCTCACACAACTTAGCATTAAATTTTTAAATTAAATTCTTGTAATTAAATTTTTTAAATATTAAATATTATTTTACAATTTGTGTATGTGCATGTGTATGCAGAAACTAAAGGAAAATTCAAAATTTGCAGAACTTAAAATAATATTTAATATTTAAATATAATAAATTAAGCTTTTAATATAAAGTTAATGTAAAACATATGTGAAAACACATATATGTTAATAACTCTAATGTAATATGGTGTGAAGTTATTTACATTAAGTTACATTAAATTAGGTTATATTAACTAAAAAATTTTATTGTTGTGATTAACTAATGCTGGTGTGAAGATCAATGACATTAACTAATAACATTAAGCTAATAACAACTAATGTAATATTCATAACTTAATGTGTGGTGTGAATCGGCCCTTTACTAAATTTGTTTTTAACTTGTACAGCAGCTATAATGTTTATATATAAAAGAAACACAATGGATCCATGGCCACGCTGCATTCCCTGGAAACCAAGAAGCTCCATGCCCTTGAGAGACATAGCTTCCTGGAACACCGGACACACCCAGAACGGGCAAATCCCAAAAAACAAGAGCCTTCTTTGATAGCATGCCTGGATGGAGCTTAGTCTCCTGGAACGCGCTCCTTGCAGCATATGCCCATAATGTCTTTGTTTGAATCCATGCCAGAGAGAGACATCATCTCATGGAACACCATGCTCGTTGCATTCTCCCACCAAGATAATTCTAGAGTGATGAAACAGGTCTTCGATAAGATGCTGGAGAGACACTCAGTCCCCTGGACTGCCCTGCTAACTGCATATGCGAAACAACATCTGCAGGAAGCGAGACTGATATTTGAAGCAATGCCGGAATAAAACCTCTTCTCCTAGAACTCTTGCTCAGAAAGGACATCTCAAGGAAGCTAAGCTGCTAAAGCACTCTTCCCATCAGAGACGTCGTTACAGGGCGACTCGACCAATCCTTGAAGAAAACACTTGGTGCCGATGATAACAAGGCTAGTTGCTTACTCCCAGAATGTGGAATTAACAAAATCCAGATGGATTCTCGACAGCATGCCAGAACGCAACTTGATTGCTTGTAATGCGTATGTAGATGCGATGCTAAGAAGTCTTTGAGAAAATGCCTGAGAAGAGCAATGCAATGTCTCTTTGAAAATATAACACCTTGCAGTTTGTATGAGCAAGCACACCATCTCTTCAAGTGAACTTGGTTGGTATCTCAGTCGATGAAGCAAGGACTATGGACTCTCTGCCTTGAAAAACCACTGCAGCTGCGTTGCATACACTCTCTCTCCCTCTCTCTCTCTCTCTCTCCTCTCTCTCTCTCTCTCACACACACACACACAATAAGACTGACTGGATAAACTTCATTATATGTCCAACTAATGTTTCATCATTCCCCTTTTCTACGTCATTCCAAGGAGATGGTGCAGCATATCTTTGTAGCTAGCGTCGTCCCTATCCGGACAGGGATGAAAGTATATAACGTACCCATCACTAGTACCGTTCTTCGACTCGCGACTCTTGAATAGCTTGGTGAACTCCTCCTCAGCTCGTCTCACCTTTTTGTGAAGCTTCATCCTCATCTTTTTATTACTCGTCTCCTTTGTACGATTCCTCAACTTGTTCAACTTGATTGTAACTCTTGCCATCTCTTCGTCATAAAATGGTTCTTCAGTCAAGTCTATTGGCACTGGAACTCCCTGTCCCACACACGTGTTCACACGCACGCACATACACACGCACACGACATACCTTTTCGAAGAATGAAAGGCGACAAGTAACTTTAGCATGGCCATCACAAGTTATGTGAGATACAATGCCCTCATATACTACCTCATCTTCTTCTTCCTCTTCTTCCTCTTCTTCCTCCTCTTCCTCGTCCGGCTCCACAATCTGTTATAGAGTGTAAAGGTAAGGATGGATGACCCACGATCTATACGAAAATCGCACTTACATTCCTAGGCGCGGCTTCACGATTCTTGATCTCCTTCTGAATGATATAAGAGAAGGTAGCTTTCGGGTGATCCTCAAGCCACTCCATAAACTCCTTGTACCAGAAGCGAGCCACTCTGAGAACTGTATAGCGAAGCCACTCATTGAAATCCTCCTCCAATTCGTCTTCACTATCCACCGAAAACTTGAAAGTACCAGTCACGTACATCAGCTTCACATTCTCGTTATACAGTTCGACAACCCCCTCTTCTAGACCTTCCTCCTCAGCCCATTCCTTTGGAAATGGGTGTGGGATCTCGTCGAATGCTGGGTAATACCAGAAACAGTTCTTTTGCACCTCAATCAGGATACCCGGTCTTTTGGTACTGTGCCTCCTACCACAGTAGTTTAAGGTTACAACATGAACCCTTAATCCCACGGCTAAGTATGACTTACCCTTTATCACGGGTGACGTACACCGGTAGAGTCGGAGTTCCTTCTATCCTGCAATTACTTAAGTTTAGTACCCAGAACGTACTGTCAGAGAAATGTTTAAGTCTGCATACCTATATAGTTATTCTGTTTGATGGAATTACACACACACACACACACAGCACAGAGCACGGATTGATATATTAATATGTATGTGTATAGGCTTCAATTGCCTACTAATTGCAATACATACCTTAGTTCCACCGACTCCTCAGCTGCGAGTATTGCTGCTTTCCTCGCCTAAACAACGCATGGTTAAGTTATATGATAGATAGAGAGAGATAGATAGTTTATAGACACCGGATAAACTTGCCTCATCTGCTTGTTCAACCTCAGCCTTCAATTTCTCAGCGTTGGACGTCAGTGACGATATCTCTTTCGCTAATTTCCGTTCCAACTGCTTTGCCATCCGTAAGTCCTCTTTCAATGCACCCATCTCTAGCAACTGGTTGATCTAGCTTAATGTACATACACATACACATTTCATCCACACACACAATTACCTTGAGAGTAGGACCTAGCGATTGCTTCATGGCAAGCGATTGCTTCATGGCAACAAGCGAGCTTTCCATCCCAGTATTCCATAGATGCACCTCATCTTTGATAGTCCACAGGGTTTCAGCAGCAGCCTCATATTTACGCAGGATGTAAAACTCGATTTGGGATATATAGCCATAATCGTACGCAGGATCACGTAGCCAGTTCAAGACCTCTGCAAACTCAGATGTTGCAGCTTCAACCAGCCGCTTTGTAGCAACAAAGTCTTTGTGACTACTATCCCTTGCTTTTGCCAGGCAATTCAGTAGCTTTGTCGCTGTTACACTCTTCCACTGTGGCTTTTCCTGCACCCAGGAAAATGCTATCATATATCCTCTCTCTCTACATGTGTGTGTGTGTGTGTCTGTATATGTACATGTATGCTAACCTTGATAGTCCATTCTCGTTCGACTTCCTTAGCTAAGATTGCAATACCAGCCTCCTTATCTTTCTCCTTAAGAAGTTTAAGCTGGCTCAACAAAAGTTCAAATCCTTGGAGCTGAATCAAGCGCTCTGCCTCCAAAAAGCTGGTCTTTGGCCAGAGAAAGTTGTTGCTTTGTCGACTCTAAACTCATCGAAAGCTCGTACTTGCCCGGCAGTTTGGCAGATTTCGGTTTCTTAATCGGTAATTCCACAGTCACCGTTTCCGAACGCACGATTTCTGCAAAGAATCGTTAGAGAGAAAGGGGAGAGAAATGCTAAACGCACCCATCGAAGAACCCTAGCCCTATTCCCCTGCTAGTAGTAGAACCCTAAACCCTGCTTTAAATAATAACAGTATATTTGATCGTATGGTTAATATAAAAGGAGTGTATGCTCCTTAAGAATATTATATATAAGATATTCTTTAAATAGTAAAGAATACAAAGAATATTTTATAATAGAGAAGAATATTCGTAATAATGGCCTCTAGTAGTAAACCTTTATAATGAAATCTTATATTCGTGTGCAAATATTTAAGTCTTACTCACGTGGGTGCGTGCGCTGTGTGTGTTTCATATATATGTAACACACACACATTAATGTACTTGAGAGGATGGGTACACTTCCTATGTTAATATCAAGTATAAAACAACTACGATGTTCTATTTATATAATCATGAAATATAATATCAGTATATTTATTATTTGCAGTTTAAGTAAACTGATTAAGTTAAGGATGTAATATAGTTGTATTTTATTATTGACTATTAATTATTAATGATTATATTTATATAATAAAGTATAGAGAATATCATAATAGAGCTATTATATAACTATACACAAGTATACATAATAATATCTATGGTAAATTTACAACTGTTGTGTAATAAACTATATATTGTTATCTATCTGGACATATAGATTTAAACTGCACAAAAATAAACATTAATATAATAGTAATATGTTATTTTTTGTCCCTAATCCACAATTATATATGTTTATTAAGGAATATATGCGTGTAATGTATTTAATAAATAAAAACACACGTATATTTAATAAATATATGTTTATTAAGGAGCAAGAGTTTGTTCTGTTTGAATCTTATTCATTAGTGTGGTGTGTATAACCAAGTATTATTCACAAATTAGTTAATTATTAACAAGTTACCTCATTAACTTCATATAATTAATATTAATATATATATATATATATATATATATATATATATATATAAATATTATACTATAGATATATTCTACAGTTTAATATGGATATAATGAAGTTTAATAGTCAATTGTTAATTAATAGTTTACTACCTCAAAACGTAAATATTTGAACATGAATATACTTTTGACTATATAATATTCTTAAAGGTAAGCATCATACGATCAGAATATACTGTTATTAATCCTACAAGTGCGACCTAGCAGGGGAATAGGGTTAGGGTTCTTCGATGAGGGTCAATTCAGGTGCGTTTAGCATTTCTCTCCCCCTCTCTCTAACGATTCTTTGCAGAAATCATCCGTTCGGAAACGGTGACTGTGGAATCACCGATTAAGAAACCGAAATCTGCCAAAGTGCCGGGCAGGTTCGAGCTTTCGAAGAATTTAGATTCGACAAAGCAACAGCTTTCTCTGGCAAAAGACCAGCTTTTGGAGGCAGAGCGCTTGATTCAGCTCCAAGGATTTGAACTTTTGTTGAGCCAGCTTAAACTTCTTAAGGAGAAAGATAAGGAGGCTGGTATTGCAATCTTAGCTAAGGAAGTCGAACGACAATGGACTATCAAGGTTAGCATACATATACAGACACACACACACACACACATAGAGAGAGAGAGATGATATATGATAGCATTTTCCTGGGTGCAGGAAAAGCCACAGTGGAAGAGTGTAACAGCGACAAAGCTACTGAATTGCCTGGCAAAAGCAAGGAATAGTAGTCTACACAAAGAGTTTGTTGCTACAAAGCGGCTGGTTGAAGCTGCACCATCTGAGTTTGCAGAGGTCTTGAACTGGCTACGTGATCCTGCGTACGATTATGGTGATATATCCCAAATCGAGTTTTACATCCTGCGTAAATATGAGGCTGCTGCTGAAACCCTGCGGACTATCAAAGATGAGGTGCATCTATGGAATACTGGGATGGAAAGCTCGCTTGTTGCCATGAAGCAATCGCTAGGTCCTACTCACAAGGTAATTGTGTGTGTGGATGAAGTGTGTATGTGTATGTACATTAAGCTAGATCAACCAGTTGCGAGAGATGGGTGCATTGAAAGAGGACTTACGGATGGCAAAGCAGTTGGAACGGAAATTAGCGAAAGAGATATCGTCACTGACGTCCAACGCTGAGAAATTGAAGGCTGAGGTTGAACAAGCAGATGAGGCAAGTTTATCCGGTGTCTATAAACTATCTCTCTCTCTATCTATCTATCTATATAACTTAACCATGCGTTGTTTAGGCGAGGAAAGCAGCAATACTCGCAGCTGAGGAGTCGGTGGAACTAAGGTATGTATTGCAATTAGTAGGCAATTGAAGCCTATACACATACATATTAATATATCAATCCGTGCTCTGTGCTGTGTGTGTGTGTGTGTGTAATTCCATCAAACAGAATAACTATATAGGTATGCAGACTTAAACATTTCTCTGACAGTACGTTCTGGATACTAAACTTAAGTAATTGCAGGATAGAAGGAACTCCGACTCTACCGGTGTACGTCACCCGTGATAAAGGGTAAGCCATACTTAGCCATGGGTTTTGTAACCTTAAACTACTGTGATAGGAGGCACAGTACCAAAAGACCGGGTATCCTGATTGCGGTGCAAAAGAACCGTTTCTGGTATCACCCAGCATTCGACGAGATCCCACACCCATTTCCAAAGGAATGGGCTGAGGAGGAAGGTCTAGAAGAGGGGTTGTCGAACTGTATAACGAGAATGTGAAGCTGATGTACGTGACTGGTAGTTTCAAGTTTCCGGTGCATAGTGAAGACGAATTGGAGGAGGATTTCAATGAGTGGCTTCGCTATGCAGTTCTCAGAGTGGCTCGCTTCTGGTACAAGCAGTTTATGGAGTGGCTTGAGGATCACCCGAAAGCTACCTTCTCTTATATCATTCAGAAGGAGATCAAGCAATGTGAAGCCGCGTCTGTGAATGATGTAAGTGTGATTTTCGTATAGATCCTGGGTCATACATCCTTACCTTACACTATAACAGATTGTGGAGCCGGAAGAGGAAGAGGAGGAAGAAGAGGAAGAAGAGGATGAGGTATATATGAGGGCATTGTTTCTCGCGTAACTTGTGATGCCCATGCGAAAGTAACTTGTCGCCTTTCATTCTTCGAAAAGGTATGTCGTGTGCGTGTGTGTGTGTGCGTGTGAACACGTGTATTGGACAGGGAGTTCCAGTGCCAATAGACTTGACTGAAGAACCATTCTATGACGAAGAGATGGCAAGAGTTACAATCAAGTTGAAGAAGTTGAGGGATCGTATGAAGGAGACGAGTAATAAAAAGATGAGGATGAAGCTTCACAAAAAGGTGAGACGAGCTGAGGAGGAGTTCACCAAGCTATTCAAGAGTCGCGAGTCGAAGAACAGTACTAGTGATGGGTACGTTATATACTTTCATCCCTGTCCGGACAGGGACGACGCTGGCTACAAAGATATGCTGCACCATCTCCTTGGGGAATGACGTAGAAAAGGGGAATGATGAAAGGGGTGAGCTTTTACTGTGTATTGGACATATAATGAAGTTTATGCAGTCAGTCTTATTGTGTGTGTGTGTGTGTGTGTGTGTGTGTGTGAGAGAGAGAGAGAGAGAGAGAGAGAGAGTGCAACGCAGCTTAGTGGTTTTTCAAGGCAACTTCATAGTCCTTGCTTCAAGATACCAACCGAGTTCACCTGTACAGTTTCATTCAGATGCCCTGTCTGCGCATTTGCTGAGTCCACGAGACTGTGTTCGACTCAGGCATCCGATCAAAGAAATCTCGTGGTCGGTCTTTGATATCACGATATTGAAGGAAAAGACGTCAAGCTGGTACTGGCCTGTGTGCTTGCTCCATGCACCCGAGACGGACATACAAACTGCAAGGTGTTCCATTTTGGCATGTTTTCAAAGAGACATTGCATTTCATGATATGAAGCTCTTCTCAGGCATTTTCTCAAAGACTTTCTTTGCATTGCATCTTGCAGATGCCTGTTCTGGGCATATGCATTGCAAGCAATCAAGTTGCATGCTGTCGAGAATCTGTCTGGATTTCGTTAGTTCCACGTTCTAGGAGTAAGCAACTAGGATGGTTATCAGCGGCACCAAGTGTTTTTCACGGCATTCTTTTAAGGATGTCTTGAGCTTGGTCGAGATGCCCAAACTGGGCATATACAAAGAGCATTCCAGTCCTGGGAACAGGGCTTTAGCTTCCTTGAGATATCTTTTGTGGGCATAACCATTGATCATACAGTTCCAGGAGAAGAGGTTTTGTTCCGGCATTGCTTCAAATATCAGTCTTGCTTCCTGCATATGCAGTTAGCAGGTCAGTCCAGGGGACTGAGTGTCTCTCCAGCATCTTATCGAAGATCCATTTCATCACTCTGGAATTGTCTTGGTGAGAGAATGCAGTGAGCATGGTGTGATGTCTCTCTCATAAAGACTCGGCTTCCTTGAGATGCCCATTATGGGCACATGCTGCAAGGAGCGCGTTCCAGCTCCATGTAGGCTTGTTGGATTTGCCCGTTTTGGGTGTGTCCGGCCAGGAAGCTATGTCTCTCAAGGGCATGCATTCCGTATTGCAGATGCCCGTTGGTTGTGTATGCTGAGAGAATGGCGTCACATCTTAGGCAGTGTGTCAAACAGCTTTCAAGGGATACCCTTCTCGGGTATATGTCGTCGTAAACTCTTCTCTTAAGATTATATAATTATAACTAAAATATATAACTCTTTTAATTAATTATTTTTTCAATCTTATGTAGACAACACTTAATTATAATAAAAACATGAACATGAAGATAATTTATTATTTATTTTAAATATTTTAGGGATTTTGATAGAATTTAACACACACATACACTTATAGAGCAATTTAATGCCTTCAATTAATTAATTTTAAAGTGTTTTTAATATCATAGAGGATCAAAAATAAATTATATTTTAAAATTTTAGAGGCTAGTATCATTATTTAATTAGTTTTTTTTAAACATTAATTGTGTTACATCACAATTAATATGCATAATAATATATATATATATATATATAGTGTGTTTAAGACATAACTACACACACACAATAAATTACATATTCTTTTGTCTGAAGTAGTCGTTGGTTTTGAATCGACTTGAAAATTAAATAATTATAATGTGATTTATTTGTATTTTTAAGTAACTATTTAACTCACTGGTTGTGAAAAAGAGAGTATTAATGATAAATGTACATTATAATCAATTTAATGTGCACTTTTATTTTTATTAAGCAATCCTTTCTAAAGAAACTTTATTTTTACCTTATATGTACAACAGTTATAACTTTTGTTATAAAATATATAAATAAAAACATAAATGGAATTTCAAAAATGAAAGTGATTCTATAATTCTATATAATTATCAAATTGACCCTTTAATTTATATAAATTAATCAACTCAATAATACACACACATACATCCACACTGCAATGTTATATATTTTAACATTAAACAATATATATTCATCATTTGTATTTCCGAATGAATCAATGTATTAAAAGAAAAATATTTATAATAGTAAAGCATTTTCAAACCAACAGATGTGTTATAAAAAGAAAAGGATATAATTTGATTGAATAACAAATTTACATATAAAAACATTACAATTATAATTTCAAAAATAATACTTTTTATTGTTACATTATATTAAATAAATAATCAAAATATAAAAATAACACATTCTTATATTGATCTCTTAATAACTCTTTTATATTAGAATGTAATTCATATTTCATATATTAATCACTACATACACATGCACTTCATAATATAATTATATATAAGATATTCTTTAAATAGTATAGAATACAAAGAATATTTTATAATAGAGAAGAATATTCGTAATAATGGCCTTTAGTAGTAAACCTTTAAGATGTGAAAGTCATTGAAGGACTTGCTTTTTCTTAGTTCCTATAAAATTATTTAAGTATATTTATTATTTACAGTTTAAGTAAACTGATTAAGTTAAGGATGTAATATAGTTGTATTTTATTATTGACTATTAATTATTAATGATTATATTTATAAAAAGTATAGAGAATATCATAATAGAGCTATTATATACTATACACAAGTATACATAATAATATCTATGGTAAAAGTATAACTGTTGTGTAATAAACTATATATTGTTATCTATCTGGACATATAGATTTAAACTGCACCAAATAAAACATTAATATAATAGTAATATGTATTCTTTGTCCCTAATCCACAATTATATATGTTTATTAAGGAATATATGCGTGTAATGTATTTAATAAATACAAACACACGTATATTTAATAAATATATGTTTATTAAGGAGCAAGAGTTTGTTCTGTTTGAATTTATTCATTAGTGTGGTGTGTATAAACAAGTATTATTCACAAATTAGTTAATTATTAACAAGTTACCTCATTAACTTCATAATATATATAAAATATACTATAGATATATTCTACAGTTTAATATGGATATAATGAAGTTTAATAGTCAATTGTTAATTAATAGTTTACTACCTCAAAACGTTAGCTTAAAAGGGGAATAGGGTTAGGGTTCTTCGATGAGGGTCGATTCAGGTGCATTTAGCGTTTCTCTCCTCTTTCTCTCTAACGATTCTTTTGCAGAAATCATCCGTTCGGAAACGGTGACTGTGGAATCACCGATTAAAGAACCGAAATCTGCCAAAGTGCCGGGCAGGTTCGAGCTTTCGAATAGTTTAGATTCGACAAAGCAACAACAGAGCGCTTGATTCAGCTCCAAGGATTTGAACTTTTGTTGAGCCAGCTTAAACTTCTTAAGGAGAAAGATAAGGAGGCTGGTATTGCAATCTTAGCTAAGGAAGTCGAACGACAATGGACTATCAAGGTTAGCATACATATACAGACACACACACACACACATAGAGAGAGAGAGATGATATATGATAGCATTTTCCTGGGTGCAGGAAAAGCCACAGTGGAAGAGTGTAACAGCGACAAAGCTACTGAATTGCCTGGCAAAAGCAAGGAATAGTAGTCTACACAAAGAGTTTGTTGCTACAAAGCGGCTGGTTGAAGCTGCACCATCTGAGTTTGCAGAGGTCTTGAACTGGCTACGTGATCCTGCGTACGATTATGGTGATATATCCCAAATCGAGTTTTACATCCTGCGTAAATATGAGGCTGCTGCTGAAACCCTGCGGACTATCAAAGATGAGGTGCATCTATGGAATACTGGGATGGAAAGCTCGCTTGTTGCCATGAAGCAATCGCTAGGTCCTACTCACAAGGTAATTGTGTGTTGTGGATGAAGTGTGTATGTGTATTGAAAGAGGACTTACGGATGGCAAAGCAGTTGGAACGGAAATTAGCAAAAAAAGATATCGTCACTGACGTCCAACGCTGAGAAACTGAAGGCTGAGGTCGAACAAGCAGATGAGGCAAGTTTATCCGGTGTCTATAAACTATCTCTCTCTCTATCTATCTATCTATATAACTTAACCATGTGTTGTTTAGGCGAGGAAAGCAGCAATACTCGCAGCTGAGGAGTCGGTGGAACTAAGGTATGCATTGCAATTAGTAGGCAATTGAAGCCTATACACATACATATATTCCAAATAAACGTAATATATCAATCCGTGCTCCTCTCTGTGTGTGTGTGTGTGTAATTCCATCAAACAGAATAACTATATATGTATGCATACTTAAAACATTTCTCTGACAGTATGTTCTGGGTACTAAACTTAAGTAATTGCAGGATAGAAGGAACTCCGACTCTACCTTTGTACGTCACCCGTGATAAAGGTAAGCCATACTTAGCTGTGGGTTTAAGGGTTCATGTTGTAACCTTAAACTACTGTGATAGGAGGCACAGTACCAAAAGACCGGGTATCCTGATTGAGGTGCAAAAGAACTGTTTCTGGTATTACCCAGCATTTGACGAGATCCCACACCCATTTCCAAAGGAATGGGCTGAGGAGGAAGGTCTAGAAGAGGGGGTTGTCAAACTGTATAACGAGAATGTGAAGCTGATGTACGTGACTGGTACTTTCAAGTTTTCGGTGGATAGTGAAGACGAATTGGAGGAGGATTTCAATGAGTGTCTTCGCTATACAGTTCTCAGAGTGGCCTCGCTTCTGGTACAAACAGTTTATGGAGTGGCTTGAAAGATCACCCGAAAGCTACCTTCTCTTATATCATTCAGAAGGAGATCAAGAAACGTGAAGCCGCGCCTAGGAATGTAAGTGCGATTTTCGTATAGATCTTGGGTCATCCATCCTTACCTTTACACTCTATAACAGATTGTGGACCGGACGAGGAAGAGGAGAAGAAGAGGAAGAAGAGGAAGAAGAAGATGAGGTAGTATATGAGGGCATTGTATCTCACATAACTTGATGGCCATGCTAAAGTTACTTGTCGCCTTTCATTCTTCGAAAAGGTATGTCGTGTGCGTGTGTATGTGCGTGCGTGTGAACACGTGTATTGGACAGGGAGTTCCAGTGCCAATAGACTTGACTGAAGAACCATTCTATGACGAAGAGATGGCAAGAGTTACAATCAAGTTGAACAGGTTGAGGGATCGTATGAAGGAGACGAGTAATAAAAAGATGAGGATGAAGCTTCACAAAAAGGTGAGACGAGCTGAGGAGAGTTCACCAAGCTATTCAAGAGTCGCGAGTCGAAGAACGGTACTAGTGATGGGTACGTTATATACTTTCATCCCTGTCCGGACAGGGACGACGCTGGCTACAAAGATATGCTGCACCATCTCCTTGGAATGACGTAGAAAAGGGAATGATGAAAGGGTGAGCTCACTGTGTGCTTGCTCATACAAACTGCAAGGTGTTATATTTAAAGAGACATTGCATTGCTCTTCTCAGGCATTTTTCTCAAACACTTCTATCTACATACGCATTACAAGCAATCAAGTTGCGTTCTGGCATGCTGTCGAGAATCCATCTGGATTTCGTTAATTCCACATTCTGGGAGTAAGCAACTAGTCTGGTTATCATCCCCACCAAAGTGTTTTCTTCAAGAGATGCCCGGCCAGTCTATGTAACGCCGTCTCTGATGGGAAGCGTGCTTTAGCTTCCTTGAGATGTCCTTTCTGGGCAAGAGTTCTAGGAGAAGAGGTTTTGTTCCGGCATTGCTTCAAATATCAGTCTTGCTTCCTGCAGATGCAGTTAGCAGGGCAGTCCAGGGGACTGAGTGTCTCTCCAGCATCTTACTCTAGAATTATCTTGGTGGGAGAATGCAACGAGCATGGTGTTGGGCAAGGAGCGCGTTCCAGGAGACTAAGCTCCATCCAGGCATGCTATCGAAGATGGCTCTTGTTTGTTGGATTTGCCCGTTCTGGGTGTGTCCGGTGTTCCAGGAAGCTATGTCTCTCAAGGGCATGGGCACGTCCCGTGGTTAGGCATTGTACCAAGGAGCTTCTTGGTTTTCAGGGAATGCAGCGCCATTTGTGTTTATATTAAAGAGCACATTAAATTGAATATTCTCACAAGAACCAGTGAGTTAAATATTTATAAAATAGATCACATTAAAATTAAACTATGTGAGTACGGCATATATTAAATTTTAAAATTAAAATCTTAATTTAGTTTTGATCCTCTGTGATGTTAAAAACGTTTAAAAATATTTCAAATAAAGCTTCAACAAGCTTTTCAAATTATTGGACAATGCTTTTAAAGTCTATGTAAAATCACATTAAATTACTTTGTTTTTAATGCTTCAAAAGGGAATTTTCTTATAATTAAAACCCAAAATGTGTGTGTATATTTTGTTATGTAGTACAATTGCTTCAGTTAATATTGTATTGATATTGCATCTGCATAACATCACATAAAAGATCATTTATCTCTGGAAGCTTTAAAAGGTTGATATGCTATCCTGCTCCTTAATAAACATATATTTATTAAATATACGTGTGTCTGTATTTATTAAACACATTCATATATTCCTTAATAAACATATTAATTGTGGATTAGGGACAAAGACATATTATTATTATTATTATGTTAATGTTTTATTTTGTGCATATGTCTAGATATATACACGTACGTACCTTAACAGTTCGCTTTCCAAAATCATACGGTCCTGTTGACTTAGCTGCTACTGGAGAATTTATAAAGCTTAACCATCTTCTTAGAAAGTATTTTAGAATTTGTTAAACCTTCGCAGAACAGCACAAACTTGTTAGCAAGGACGTAATCAAGGATTGTATAAATAAGTATTATTCATAAATTAGTTAATTATTAACTAGTTATCTTATTAACTTAATAATATATGTATATAATATACTATAGATATATTCTACATTTTAATATGGATATAATGAAGTTTAACAGCTATACTTATACCTACAATAGATTGTTTATTACACTTACTACTTTCACCATAAATATTATATGAATCCACAATATACAAATTTTTTATTTGTGGAACACCTACTCATGCAGTTGTTGAATGCCATGTGGATGCAACTGAATAATCACTCTCAACTAATGGCAGCATTCACAACCCAGGTACTTCTCCTACTCCTATTGCAAACTCTCGTGTCCGGCCGGATTTCTTTCACGGAAATCCTGGAGATGATGTGTATCATTGGTTTGACCACTTCACCATGACTACCATATATCATTCGTGCGACGGTGCTCAGTGTTTGCGCGAGTTTCCTACTTGTCTTCAAGGAACGGCGTTGTAGTGATACAATGGTCTGGACGTTGTAACTCGTGGAGATTGGAGTATTCTTCTAAAGATCTTCAAACATGTATTTGGGCATGCGAACGACTGTGACGATGCTTTTCAGTAGTTCCATCTTATTTATCAGGAGCCATTTGAGCCGGTGATGCAGTTTGGTGTTCGCTTTTGGAGCCTTTTGTTGCGTGTAGAACCTAACATGTCAAAACATATCAAGTTAGGTATGTTGTGACTAGCACTTTGTCAAGACCTTGTGGGGCTTGTGCATGCACTAGCTCCAATGACTCTTGATGATGCTTTGAAGCTAGCACAACGATATGAGTCGTCACCTCTCCCACTTGCACCATCGCATTCTCTCGTTCCACTTCATGTTGGGGATGGACTTGTTTCGATGGAGGTTGATGCTGTTGCTGCTTGTGTACCAACACAAGGTTGGGCCCATGGATGAGGACGTGGATGTCTAATTCGTTGTTGGGCGTGTGATGAGGTTGGACACATGTATCGGCGTTGTCAATGGTTTCCCGATTGGCATCCTCCATTTCTAAAGTGGAGGCCCTGGCGTTAACAACATCTAGTTGACGCCATTGTAGTGGAAGGTCTTGATGCGGTGGATCTTTCGGGAAATAACGAAACGCATGAGTAAAGGAGGGTCCTTGAGCGAATAAATTAGTGACCCCTCTGTCTTTCTTTTGGGAGTATCATCAAGGGGTTCACTCGGCACCAGTTCATCCAGTTTTCACTTTTCAAGCTCTATAATCACACGCCACATCCTATTCTCTTTCAGTATTTGTGGATACAAGTTCAAGTTTGTCTTTTATTTCTCAGTCTATTGCTACATGTTGCAACCTTCATTTGCATCGTGCGGAAGAACCAGTCTTCATTTTGTATGGCAACGGACACTCATGCTTGTTCGCGGGATGAAGTTGACATTGTTGTTCTTGTAGATGATCATGAGCTTGAGCTTCAATCTTTAGAGTCAAGCTTTTCATCTTATTCTTGATATGGATTGGTTGACTTGCAATCATGCCAAGTGTGATTTTGAAAAGTTTCCCCATGTTTGACTCTTCCTTGTCTTTCTTCCATTCCTCTTATTTATATTCCACTTTGTCCATCTACTTTTATTCCTTTTGTTTCACCCTTATTTTCAACCATCTTCCCTTTATGCTCTTCCTTTCCCTTTTTAGATCCATCAAATGATTGTCTGCAATCGTTGATCAACTCAAGAAGAAGTATGATGATCTTTTCAATTTCGACTTGTCATTTAGGGCCAGGATTATGACATGCCACCTTATTTCAACTGGGGATGCTAGGCCAATCAAGGTACCTATTCGGCGTCGGTTACTAAAGAACTCAAAATCTTATGAGCAAATGTTAAGGAGATGTTGGAGAAGGGTGTTATCTGGAAATCTCAAAGTCCTTCGGCGTGTGAAACTCATCTTGTGATGAAGCCGGATAGGAGTGTTTAATTTTGCATCGACTATCGCCTAGTAAATGATATAACCATTTCAGATGTGTATTCATTTCCTCATATTGCAGATCTTTTGGATTGACTAGGGCGGAGTTGTTGGTTCACCAAGTCCTTTTGGCTTTACGAGTTATTGATGATGCTTTTCGGTTTGAGCAATGCTCCAGCAACTTTCCAATGTATAATGGACGAGGTTCTTGCGATATGCTGAAGGTGACTACCAACTTTATCGACAATGTTTTAATTCACTCGGATGGAACTTGAGAGGAGCATGTCGGTGATGTACGCAAAGTTTTGGATCAGCTGTGGGAAGTTGGTTTGAAGCTGAAGCCGTCTAAGTATGTGTTTGGATCCAAGAACACCACTTATCTTGGTTATTGCATTTCCCGTGAAGGTTTGCAAGTCGATCCTGACAAACTTGTTGCAGTTTTAAAGTTTACTATATCGAAGTGTGTGAATGATGTGCAACACTTTCTTAACAAGGTACAATATTTGGGTCGTTTTGTAGATCATCTTTTAGATCATACTGCACCGCTTCAGGCGTTGCTGAAGTCCTTAATATCTTCTTTTGTTTGGTCTAAGGATTACAAGCAGGCATTTGCAGATCTTAAAGAGATATTGACGACTCCTCCAGTTTTGGCGTACCCTAATTACACTTGTCCATTTATCTTGCGCGTATATGCTTCTGACATTGGTCTCGGGGGCGTATTGATGCAGGAGAGTACGAGTGTCCCTAGCCAACGAGATCCCATTGCGTACATCAATAGTATGTTACAGCCAACAGAAGTGAACTACTCCACGACAAAAAAGGAGTGTCTAGCAGTAGTTTGGGGTTTTGAGAAGCTCCATGCCTACTTGCATGGTTCTCGGATGCTATTGAAAGGCGATCATGTAGTAGTCACTTTGTTGTTGAAGCGAAAGAATTTGATTTGTTGTACTGCTCGGTGTGGGCCTTGAAGCTTAAATCTACGACTTTGAAGTTGTTCATCGCCCCAGGAGTTCTATGACTGATGCTAATACTCTTTCTCGGGCTCCTCTTCACCTTATCTTTCTTCTTCTACCCCAGAGGAATCAATTCTTCCACATTAGTGGACTTTTTAGACGAAGATTCCGTACCATCAGTAGTTATTATGCTTGACGTTCAATGTCCACAAAATGCAGAATTAGAGTTGCTGTCTTTGGATGAGGTTTGGAAGTTCAAAAGGTGGACCCGTGGATTCAAAGGGTTCGTGATGGGTTTGAGATCATGTATCACTTACTGATTATTTGCCTTTCAGGCATTTACATTCGCAATATCGCCTTCAGTTTCTCTCGTCCATTTGAGTTGATGGCGTTTTATTTGATGGGACCTTTTCCACAGTCAACTATTGGCAATGAGTACGTTATTATTGCTTCTAACTACCTAACTCGTTGGGTAGAAGTTGGTGCTCTTGTTAGTGCGACTGCTTTTGTTGTTTGTCAGTTTCTCCTTAATTGGGTCGTGTTTCAATATTTTTGTCTAGAGCGAATTCTCTCGGACAATGGTCCTACATTTATGGCCGAGGCATTTCATGTTTTAACGTCTCGATTAGGGATACGCCACACTTTCACAAGTGCTTATCATCCTTAGATAGATGGGTTGGTGGAACGGCTCATCAAGACCTTTAAGGGATGGTTGCGAAATATGTAAACTTTCAACATTTAGATTGGGATGGTTATCTGTCGTCTCTCCGATATGCTTATGTCACTGGAGTATAAAGTTCCGTTGGTACTTCCCCATATAAGCTCCTGTATGGTCATGACCTAGTGTTACCGACATAGTTGGGTCTACCTTCTTGGTTGCCACGAGCTACTGATGCTAGGTCATGGGATCGGTATTTGATGAGCATTCTTCCATTGGTCGGTGCAGAGTCAACAAAATATTTGGGCTGCGTACAAGTAGGACAACAACAATGCTACAACTCGCATCATCGTCCTTCTGCAAAGTACAAGGTTGATAAACTGGTGTTGGTTCGTTTTCCCAAACTTACAGTACGTGGTTAAGTTAAGAGTCTCCTTCCTCGGTGCAAAGGACCATATCGAGTGCTATGGCAAGTAGGACCACAAGTTTATTGAGGTTCGACATGACATGCAACTTGATCCCCCGAAGATTGTACACGTGCAACTGTTGAAGTGTTTTGTGTAATGGGAACAAGTTGTGCCGCCTACAAATCCCCAGTGCCTCCTCCTGATGTTCCTCCATATCCGGGGCCATCTATTAGAGAACCCTAACCAACTTACATCCTTCCGAGAGGAGGGATGATGTAAGATCCACATGTACGACTGCATGTGCACATACTATTATTAGCGTAGTGGATTTTGATAATCGTTGGATTGGTTTCAATTTAGACCACTCGCTCTTGTATATAAGTTAGGGTTTCTAAACTAATAGAGATACACATTTCTATATTCCGAACTCTCACAGACCCTTGGCTTAACTATTTGAGTTTAAGTCAAGGGTACGTTATAGCTCGTGTACGGTTGCATGACATACTATTATTAGTGTAGTGGATTTTGATAGCTGTCGGATTAGTTTCAATTTGAACCACTCACTCTTGTATATAGGATTAGTTTCAATTTGAACCACTCGCTCTTGTATATAAGTTAGGGTTTCTGAACTAATGATATACACATTTTTATATTTTGAGTTCTCACAAATACAAATTTATAATTAATTTATATTTTATTATATTTAGTTCCAAAATGCAATTAGAAATGTAAGATAACTTTACCTTACAAACGTACATATTTTAATATAATGTAATTAATTAAAAAAATATAATTTCTTAACATTTGTTACCATAACATTTTTAAAACTGATTTAAATATTTTTAATTAAGTATTTTGATTTTAGAAGTCAAAGTATAATGACTGAATTTTTTTAAGGATATATATGTAAATTTAAAACTTTTAAAGGAATATATATGTAAATATAAAATTTCTAGAAGTATATATATACATATGTAAATATGAAATTTTTTGCAGTATATATACAACTTTTCCTAATTTTAATGTGATTTATTTTGTATTTTTGAGTAAATATTTAACTCAGTTGTGTCAGAGATACAATGAATTTATATAATTCAGTAAAATCGATTACATACACTTTGATGTGCTCTTATTTTATTAAGCAATCTTATAATATAGGAAAAAAAATTCAAACTTATACAGCATCTAATTTTTTGTTGTTAAAGCGTTATATAATTTGCGCATGGAATTAAAAGAATGTCTCACGCGAGTTTATCTGCATCCACGGCCACACTGACGGCATATGCCCGAGAAGGGCATCTCCTGAAAGCCAAGAAGCTCTTCGACACACTCCCTAACCACGACGTGATCATATGGAACGCCATTCTCTCAGCATACACAGCCAACGGGCATCTGCAATACGGAATGCATCTCTTCTCGTGGGAAATGCCCATGAGAGACATAGCTTCGTGGAACACCATTTTGGCCGGACACACCCAGAACGGCCAAACGAGAACCATCTTCGATAGCATGCCTGCATGGAGCTTAATCTCCTGGAACGCGCTCCTCGCAGCATATGCCCACAATGGGCATCTCGAAGAAGCCGAGTCTTTGTTTGAATCCATGCCGGAAAGAGACATCATCTCATGGAACACCATGCTCACTGCATTCGCCCACAAAGACAACCTCAGAATGATGAAACAGTTATTCGATAAGATGCCGGAGAGAGACTTAGTCCCCTGGACTGCCCTGCTAACTGCATATGCCAAGAACGGGCATCTGCAGGAAGCTAGACTGATATTTGAAGCAATGCCGGAACAAAACCTCTTCTCCTGGAACTCCATGATCAACGGTTATGCCCAGAAAGGAAATCTCAAGGAAGCTAAAGCACTCTTCGATGCGATCCCACAAAGAGACGTCGTTACATGGACTGGAATGCTCTCTGCATATGCCCAGACCGGGCATCTCGACAGAGCTCAAGAAATCCTTGAAAGAATGCCATGCAAACACTTGGTGCCGATGATAACCATGCTAGTTGCGTACACCCAGAATGAGGAACTAACTAATTCCAGACGGATTCTCGACAGCATGCCGGAGCATAACTTGATTGCTTGTAATGCAATGGTTTCAGCGTATGCCCAGAAAGGGCATCTGCATGATGCAAAAGAAGTCTTCGAGAAAATGCCTGAGAAGAGCCTCATAACATGGAATGCAATGCTCATAGTGAGTTCTCGCAAGGAACAACTAAGTGAAGCAGAGTGTCTCTTTCAAAACATGCCGGAATGGAACACATTCTCGTATAATGAGATGATGAGTTTGTATGCCCGTCTCGGACGCATGGAGCAAGCACACCATCTCTTTTCTATGATGCGAGAGCAGTACCTGTTTGACGTCGTTTCCTTCAATATCATGATATCGATGTATGTTCAGAATGGGCATGTCTCTGAAGCCACTTGTCTTTTCAATGAGACGCCTGAGAAGGACCTTCTTTGTTGGACCACAATCTTGAATCTGTATACATTATCCGGAGACATTTTCCAAGCACGAGCTTTCTTTGATCGGATGCCTGATTCGGACACCGTCTCATGGACTGCACTC
This sequence comes from Selaginella tamariscina, assembly GCA_003024785.1. Lineage (NCBI taxonomy): Eukaryota > Viridiplantae > Streptophyta > Lycopodiopsida > Selaginellales > Selaginellaceae > Selaginella > Selaginella tamariscina. The sequence goes on from PUQB01000070.1 coordinate 479,055, forward strand.
CTTGCAGCAAATGCCCAGACCGGGCATCTGGATGAAACCGTCAAAGAGTTGTACAAGATGAACTTGGCTGGTATCTCAATCGATGAAGCATGCTTCTCAACTCTCCTTTCTGTGTCCAGTCGCTCGGGAAAGCTGTCCATTGCTAGGAAATGGTTCTGTTCTATGAGAATGGACTATGGAGTTCCTGCCTTGAAAAACCACTACAGCTGCGTTGTTGATCTGCTAACTCGTGCTGGGCATCTTGGCGACGCGGAGGATCTGGTTTCTAACATGCCGTTTGTACCTGATGGACTTGAGTGCAGGTGCTTACTTGCCTCTTCGAGAGGGAATGCTCAGGTGCAGTCGATTCCTCTTATTCCTGACATTGAACATGGAGCTTCTTATGTGTTGTTGTCTAACGTATATACAACCAGTTGATATGCATACACATAAATGTGAATCCACAAAAACTTTGCTGACTACACCGCAAGACAGATTAACTGGAGATACCATTCTAACCATTCCAGGAAGTGGCATGTGGTAGATTCAAGATATTCAACTATCTCTCTGATGTCATTCTTTTTGCCCGAAAGAAGTTCAATATGCATACTGAAATGTAGACCGCAATCTGAAGACCATACTGAATATGTATACGACTCTAGTTTTTAACACCACAAACTTTTAAAAAAAAACTCAAACCTATACTTTTATTATACATCCTTACATTTTTCAGTTATTATTACCTATTGTAAAATAAGCAAAAAAATATTACAATAATTTATAGAAACTCTGTCAGTATTTATTTAAATGTTTAAAGTATGAAAGAAGATTATAACAAGAGTAAAAAGATTATGTTTTAAATTATTATTTAACATGGGTTTTTCTTACAAAGAAAGGGTATTATTTTTGGATAACTTTACCCTTAGTACATTTTTATTATTTATTATGTAAAAATTCATTTTTTTAATCATTTTTATAGTATTTTCAGCTCTTATCACTTATTTCAAAATAAGCAAAATAATACTACAATAATGTTGTCCATTAATGGAAAATCATTTAATGTAAACATGAATTTTGCATTCACAAATCAAAAACACATTAGGAACACTCAAGGTTCATTATAAAAATACTATCAAAATATATAAATGTAATGCCTAAATGAATTATTTTGATTAAAAAGTAAAGAATAAAAAACACTTAATACCATAATGTTCATAAATTAAGTTTTAAATTATTTTTCATTAAAATAATTAGTTATAACGAAGAAATGGTATTACTTATGAAACTTTTCTTGTTCATATTATTTACTCATTTACGTGGAGATCATGTGTATTATGCATTATAAAACTTAAATAATTTTAATAAGGAGCAAGGTTGTATTGTATTTAAAATTAATTAATAATTTTAATAAGTAATTTTTATTTTTTTTCTTACTCTCACACACACATTCTTTTCATATGCATATGCATTTCATGAGGCAGTCCTTATTTCATATTTATGCCAATGTTTAATAATTTTGCATTTGTGTGTATGTATGTGTTTGTATTTTACATTTATGTATGTATTTGTGTTTGTTTTTATGTGTTTCTTATTTGGAAGTTCAATGGTACTTGATTTTATTATGTTTAAATCATCTTTGTCAATTTATTTTGAAATATATCGTTAAGTTATTTGTATATTAAATAGTAATATGTTAAATATATTTTTAACTGACAAAGTATACACATGTCTTAGTATACATTTATGCATAAATGTATTAATCTCTTAATATTTATTCTATTCTATGTTTTTTATTAAACAAGAAAAATGAAGTACCAAAAATAAACTCTTTTATCTTTACATTAAAAAAAAAATTTGAAACTAGCTTTAATCAATATTTCTTTTCCCTATTTTAAATTGACATGATAATAATATGTGTATGCAAGAAATGAATATATAACATTATGTTTAAATTTATATTGGATATGTAAATAAAATTTTTTAATTATGCTATTATAGTTATATTATATAAAAGTGAAGAGATTATTACTTAGAAAATTAAAAAGCAATACTAATTAATGTTTTTGCATTACAATTATTAAAGTTAAAGTTTTTCTTTCAGAGTGTTATGTAAAAAACAAAATTAAGTAATAAAAAAATGTATTAAAGTGGTGTTAAATAATTAAAATAAGAAAAATGAAAAATATAAAATAGAATTTTTACTGAATAATTAAAATATTTGGAATCATTGATTGTATTAATGAACTGTTAAAATATTTTCAAATAAATTACAAATATTGTTTAATGATGTCATTATGGTATATATATATATATATATATATATATCAGCCATCTTGGTTTTATTAATGCATATACATATTATACGACATACAAATATACATGAATACATGCCAAGTTAAAAAGGAACAATTATTGTATTTAAAATATATTATTTATATACATAATGATAAAATGTTAAATGTGTTATTGGAATATAAGGTATACATATAAAAAATTGTTTTATGCGTTGATGTATATTGTATTATTTATATACACATTAACAAATGTTAAATGTGTTATTCAAATACATATAAATATGTATTAAAGTAATAATCTTAAATATTAAATTTACTCTAGTAGAGTATTACTAAATTATGAGTTTTTTTAATTAAAAAAGAAAAATATAAAGTTATAAATCACTCAACAGTAATATATAAACTCTTTTATATATTTTTTTATCTTTATCTTTATAATGAAACACTACAGTTCTTAATAGTTTGTTAAACAATAGTTTAAAGAAAGTTTCATTACATAACTATAATGTAATTTTGAACAAATCACTTAAATAATGCAAATTTTATTTTTTATTTTTACTTTTTATTGCTTTAATAACATGTTTCATTTATATGTTTTATACATTTTTTTATTACTTGATTAGGTATATTTTATGATTTGAATGAAGAGTCTACTTTATATTACTTTTACATTTTTATTTAATGTATGGTTTTGCATAATATAATTTAATTTTATAATTGTTTAATTTGTAAACTCTTAATTAAATGTTAAATATAATAGACATAGTCTATTTATTTCTTATAAATATATATCATTTTCATAATTAAAATACAAAAGAGAAGTATGAGTCAAAAATGTTAATATAAAGAAAAAATATTTTGACATAAAAGACAAAAGAATTTATATATTGAGATTAAGTGTTTTTGACTCTTTATTTTATTTCTAATAAAAAAATCATAGTTTAATGATATTTTATTAAAGTAAATTTGATAATTAAGATTATTACATCCATCATAAAATGTATTTTATATGTATGTAAGAACACATTTAACATTTGATCAATATATATATATAATTAATATAATAAAAATAATAATTATGGAGGTTTAATATTCATTCATTAGCAAAGCGAATCCATTTTTAAATTATATTTTCTTTTTAAATAATAAACACACATATGCCCACATGAACTTGTGTACATGGAAAGATAATAAAAAATTAAAAATTTAATAAAAAATAAGGATTGCATATTATGAAGTGCATGTGTATGTAGTGATTAATATATAAAATAAAAATTACATTCTAACATAAAAGAGTTATTAAGAAATCAATATAAGAATGTGTTGTTTTTATATTTTAGTTATTTGTACAATAGATTCAATATAATGTAACAATAAAAACTTATATTTTTGAATTATAATTGTAATGTTTTTACATGTAAATTTGTCATTCAATCAAATTATATCCTTTTCTTTTGATGACACATTTGTTGATTTGAAAATGCTTTATGATTATAAATATTTTTTTTTAATACATTTAAAATGAATATAATATTTTTCTTTTAATACATAACATGGAATGCAATGCTCATATTGAGTTCTCGCAAGCAACAACTGAGTGAAATAGAATGTCTCTTTCAAAACATGCCGGAATGGAATATATTCTCGTGTAATGAGATGATCACCCGTCTCGGACACATGGAGCAAGCACACCATCTCTTTTTTATGATGCGAGAGCAATACCTGTTTGACATCGTTTCCTTCAATATCACGATATCGATGTATGCCCAGAATGGGCATGTTACTGAAGCCGCTTGTCTTTTTAATGAGACACCCGAGAAGGATCTTCTTTGTTGGATCTTTTATGAATTTTCATTAATTATAATATTCAAACAACAATTATTTCTTAAGTTCATAAAACTAACAAATTCAAATGAATTTTCATTAGTCACATTGTTTAATAAAGTTTCAATAATACTTATAATTTGTAACAACATGTAACACAACGTTAATATATCTTTAATCCTCTTAAATCTTACATAAATAACTGAACAATCATTAAATAAAATTTCATCAGAAAATTCTATTATAATTAATTTTTTAAATTAAATAATATAATTTATTTTTATTTTTTACTTCTTATTACTTTGATAACATGTTCTTACTTTATTTATATGTTTTATCATTTCTTTTAACACTTTCAAACAAATCAAAAACATTAATTAAAACCAATTGATTATTTTCATAAATTCCACATAGTATAAATATAATTATATAACTTTTCAACTTAACTATTTCATTTTAAATGATTAATATAACTTTAAACATAGTGTTATATGTTTATTTCTTATGAATACATATCATTTTATCTCATATTAAAATATTAAAAAAAAATATGAAATTAAAATATGAGAGAAGTATAATCATAAATGATATAATATTTTTAACACAGCTAAAAGAGTATATATATTAGTGTTAAGTGTTTTTAACTCTTTATATTTCCTTTTTTAATTAAAAACAATTGTAATGTACTGATATTTTAGTAGAATAAATTTAATATTTGAGATTATTACCTTGATACATAAAACATATTTTATATGTATACTTAGACATTTAAATAACACATTTAACATTTTGTTATTGTCCATATAAATAATAAAATATAAATAATAACTAAGAATTTATTTTAAAACAATAATATAATTATCAATTGTTATCGAGCTTTAAATAAAATTTTAAACTCAAGCAACAAACATAACTTATGTATGTGAAGCACTTAAATATATGGAATAAGGAAATAAAAATACTTATTGGCGTTTCATGAATGTTCCTTTTGCTACTGTATACATTTTCACATGTAGACTTCTCTTTTTATAGTTTAAATATGTATGCAAACACACACACACACATAAATATACTTTGTAATGAAAAATTTATTTAGAATTATAAATTTAAATTATAATCCTAATAAAATGTAAACATACGTTACACAGATCATGTTAAAACTCCAGCTGTGATTTTGGAAAGCAATTTATTAATTTATTTGGTAAATATGTGCAAGTTTAATGAATTAATTAAATAAATATTGTTTCTTTTATAAATTTTGAACACATACATACAGTCTATGAGGATGCCACTTAAATTCCCGGCGTAAATCATAAAGCTGTTACATATGTAAATCATATTTTAGGCTAAACAGGACTATGAATTTATACTCTTCCGTACCGGTTCTGCAGCTTCCGTACTCTTCCTCTTTCGTATCGGTTCACTCTTCGTCTGCCGTACAGGTACTATTGTTTCTGAGATTGTGTTAAGAGTTGATAAATCCTTGTCAGGAAGCACGTATTCATCTGGTGTGGAGAGGGGATCCCAAGCTGTGGGCACTTCAAACTCTGCTTGTGAATTATCTATAGCAATCGCTGCCTTGTACGTGTTCCTTCTTGCATAACCACGCAACAGAACTGACCTGAAAATACCCAAACAAGTACATGTTATTACGTATAAAGCAAGTGCATTACACTCAGATGAAAACATGGTGTTATACTCGAACATAATTTAGCAACGGTATACTTCAGAGTCAATGATACACATTAATAAATATAATATGATATATTAATGGTACTAGAAGCTTACTTGCAGTTTTTTGAGATTGCACCCTTTGCTTGCTCCATTGTTAAACCAAACAATGTTGACATATTTGCAACGTCGTTAGGTCCTCTTATTTCAAAAGCTTGTCTTGCTCCACTGCTTAAAATAATATTACGCCCACGAGATGCGGTCACTAACATCTATAAGACAGTAGGATAAGTACTAAGCTTGCATATATATATATATATATATATATATATATATATAGAGAGAGAGAGAGAGAGAGAGAGAGAGAGAGAGAGAGAGATGTACCTGCGTGTTTGCAAATAGTTATATATAGATATATATGTAGATATATATGTGTATATATATGTATGTGTGTGTGTGTGTGTCTCTCTCTCTCTCTATTGTGTGTGTGTGTGTGTGTGTGTTTTCCTGAATGACAAGCAACCTCGCTCATATAAAGAGCTAACAGTTATAAATCCTCTGTGCGTGTGTGTGTGTGAGATACAGCTTGTATAAGAAGCTCACATCTAACAATAAGAAATGTAACTGAGTGTTATATAACGATATATATTTGTTTGTTATAAACGAATCAATGATATGTGTGTACCTGATCATCTACAACAACTGTGATGCGAGTGTACTGCCTGAAGGGGGAATTGGGCGGTACATTGAGCAGGCGACGATGCAGAAGGGCAGATTTATGTACCTCGGGAGAAGCACAGAGGATTGCATCGAGCTTCAATGGCTGTATCCTGCACTTGTCTGACTCCTGCATCACGCCGCTCACAGTGTGTGCTGTAGCCACGCCCGTATATCCCAGCTGCATACACATCGCCACGCATTCCCGCCTGTTGTGATCCCTCGCACCTCCTTCATCGCATATGTTCAAATCCAAGAACATTGTTATCCCCACATAAACCCTAAACTTTCTTTATTTAATTACCCTTAACTGCCCTTCTAAAAGGCCCACTTTACACTAGCGGGTGGTTAATCGAAATAAAAGAAATTATTTATTTTATCATGGGTTTAATTTTCCACTTGCTGGTTATTTAATTTATAATCTACATGGCACTTATGTGGCACTTATGTGGCGCCTACATGGCTTTTTTGGTGGTAGCTTAATAACCGGGCAATTTTGTCCGGTTGTTATATGGCTACCGAGCATAATTAAATGACATGTGTATCAAGATTAATAAAATTAGATTTTACTTTTTTTAGCTTTAAAAAAATCAATGAAAAACAAATAAATTAGAACTTTAAAATAAAAAACAAACATGAGATTTAGTAAAATATCACTCATTTACATGTAAGAATATTATATATATATAGACACATTAGTTGATATACTTATTTTGCAGAAAGAACATAAGTTATTGTAGATCTCTCTTTCTCTCAACACACTTATATATATATATATATATATATATATGTGTGTGTGTGTGTGTATGTGTATACATTGTTATACACATACATATAGAAAGACATTAGTAAACTATAATTAATGATTCTATATAAAAAAATAACAATGAAAAGTTGGAGTTTTAATATATTTTTTTAATTAAAAATACTGAGTAGGTGCACATTTATTAAATATGTATGTGTAATATATATATGTTTATAATAATCGGATTAAATAAAAATTGTGCACTGCTAGTTTATTTTTTAATTCAATTAATCACTCTAATGGAAAAGCACAGTGGTACTAATAATTAATGACATGGCATTATTTTAATTTACCACCAGCCAAATAACTACCCACTAGTGGAAAGTGGTTATTTCTTTTTTGTAGATTTTGTCCTTTCTTCGTCCACGAATCCACAATAGGCAAATTCTTTGTTTGTGGAGTAGCTACTCATGCAGTTGTTGAATGCCATGTGAATGCAACTGAACAATCACTCTCAACTAATGGCAACATTCACAACCCAGTGCTCCTATTGCAAACTCTCGTGTTCGGCCAGATTTCTTTCGCGGAAATCTTGGAAATGATGTGTACCATTAGTTTGACCACTTCACCATGGCTACCATATATCATTTGTGGGACGGTGCTCAATGTTTGTGCGAGTTTCCTACTTGTCTTCAAGGGACGGCGTTGCAGTGATACAATGGTCTGGACGTTGTAACTCGTGGAGATTGGAGTATTCTTCTAAAGATCTTCAAACGTGTATTTGGGCATGCGGATGACTGTGACGATGTTTTTCAGTAGTTCCATCTTATTTGTCAGGAGCCATTTGAGCCGGTGATGCAATTTGGTGTTCGCTTTTGGAGCCTTTTGCTGCGTATAGAACCTAACATGTCAGAACATATCAAGTTAGGTATGTTGTGGCTAGCACTTCGTCAAGACCTTGTGAGGCTTGTGCATGCACTAACTCCAATGACTCTTGATGATGCTTTGAAGCTGGCACAACGATATGAGTCGTCACCTCTCCCACTTGCACTGTCGCATTCTCTCGTTCCACTTCATGTTGGGGATGGACTTGTTCCGATGGAGGTTGATACTGTTGCTGCTTGTGTACCAACACAAGGTTGGGCCTGTGGATGAGGACGTGGACGTTTAGTTCGTTGTTGGGTGTGTGATGAGGTTGGACACACGTATCGGCGTTGTCAACGGTTTCTCGATTGGCATCCTCCATTTCCGAAGTGGAGGCCTTGCCATCAACAACATCTAGTTGGCGCCATTGTAGTGGAAGGTCTTGATGCAGTGGATCTTTCGGGAAACAACGAAACGCATGAGTAAAGAAGGGTCCTTGTGCAAATAAATTAGTGACCCCTCCGTCTTTCTTTTGGGAGTATCATGAAGGGGTTCACTCGGCACCAGTTCATCTAGTTTTCACTTTTCAAGCTCTATTTAATCACACGCCACGTCCTATTCTCCTTTCAGTGTTTATGGATACATGTTCAAGTTTGTCCTTTATTTCTCAGTCTATTGCTACATGTTGCAACCTTCATTTGCGTCGTGCGGAAGAACCAGTCCTCATTCTGTATGGCAACGTGCGGGATGAAGTTGACATTGTTATTCGTGTAGATGATCATGAGCTTGAACTTCAATCTTTATGAGTGATGCCAAGTCAAGCTTTTCATCTTATTCTTGATATGGATTGGTTGACTTGCAATCATGCCAAATGTGATTTTGAAAAGTTTCCCTCATGTTTGACTCTTCCTCGTCTTTCTTCCATTCCTCTTACTTATATTCCACTTTGTCCATCTACTTTTATCACTTTTGTTTCACCTTACTTTCAACCATCTTCTCTTTATGCTCTTCCTTTCCCTTTTTAGATTCATCAAATGATTGTTGTTCTGCAATTGTTGATTAACTCAAGAAGGAGTATGCTGATCTTTTCAATTTTGACTTATCATCTGGGGCCAGGATTGTGACATGCCACCTTATTTCAACTGGGGATGCTAGGCCAATCAAGGTACCTATTCAACGTCAGTCACTAAAGGAACTTAAGATCTTATGAGCAAATGTTAAGGAGATGTTGGAGAAGGGTGTTATCTAGAAATTTCGAAATCCTTGGGCGTGCAAAACTCATCTTGTGATGAAGCCGGATGGGAGTGTTCAATTTTGTATTGACTATCGCCTAGTAAATGATATAACCATTTTAGATGTGTATCCATTTCCTCATACTGCAAATCTTTTGGATTGACTAAGGCGGAGCTGTTGGTTTACCAAGTCCTTTTGGCTTCTACGAGTTATTGATGATGCCTTTCGGTTTGAGCAATGCTTCAGCAACTTTCCAATGTATGATGGACGAGGTTCTTTGCAATATGCTGAAGGTGACTACCGACTTTATCGACAATGTTTTAATTCACTCGAATGGAACTTGGGAGGAGCATGTCGGTGATGTACGCAAAGTTTTGGATTGGCTGCGGGAAGTTGGTTTGAAGCTGAAGCCGTTTAAGTATGTGTTTGGATCCAAGAACACCACTTATCTTGGTTATTGCATTTCCCATTAAGGTTTGTAAGTCGATCCTGACAAACTTGTTGCAGTTTTGAAGTTTCCTATACCGAAGTGTGTGAATGATGTGCAACACTTTCTTGACAAGGTACAATATTTGGGTCGTTTTGTAGATCATCTTTCAGATCGTACTGCACCATTTATGGCGTTGTTGAAGTCCTTAATATCTTCTTTTGTTTGGTTTAAGGATTACAAGTAGGCATTTGCAGATCTTAAAGAGATATTAACGACTCCTTCAGTTTTGGCATACCCTAATTACACTTGTCCTTTTATCTTGCGCGTATATGCTTCTGACATTAGTCTCGGGGGCGTATTGATCCAGGAGAGTACGAATGTCCCTAGCCAACGACATCCCATTGCATACATCAATAGTATGTTGCAGCCAACAGAAGTGAACTACTCCACGACAAAAAAGGAGTGTCTAGCAGTAGTTTGGGGTTTTGAGAAGCTCATGCCTACTTGCATGGTTCTCAGACGCTATTGGAAGGCGATCATGTAGCAGTCACTTTGTTGTTGAAGCGAAAGAATTTGATTTGTTGTATTGCTCGGTGTGGGCCTTAAAGCTCTAAATCTACGACTTTGAAGTTGTTCATCGCCTCAGGAGTTCTATGGCTGATGCTGATACTCTTTCTCAGGCTCCTCTTCCACCTTCTCTTTCTTCTCCTGCCCCAAAGGAATCAATTCTTCCAGCATTAGTGGACTTTTTGGACGAAGATTCTGTACCATCAGCAGTTACTATGCTTGACGTTCAGTGTCCGCAAAATGCAGAATTAGAGTTGTTATCTTTGGATGAGGTTTGAGAAGTTCAAAAGGTGGACCCGTGGATTCAAAGGGTTTGTGATGGATTTGAAAATCATGTATCACTTGCTGATGATTTGCCTTTCAGGCATTTACATTCGCAATATCGCCTTCAATTTCTCATCCATTTGAGTTGATGGCGTTTTATTTGATGGGACCTTTTCCACAGTCAACTATTGGCAATGAGTACGTTATTATTGCTTATGATTACCTAACTCGTTGGGTAGAAGTTGGTGCTCTTGTTAGTGCGACTGCTTTTGTTGTTTGTCAGTTTCTCCTTAATCGGGTCGTGTTTTAACATTTTTGTCCGGAGCAAATTTTCTCGGACAATGGTCCTACATTTATGGCCGAAGCATTTCATGTTTTGACGTCTCGACTGGGGATACACCACACTTTCACAAGCATCCTCAGACAGATGGGTTGGTGGAACGGCTCATCAAGACCTTTAAGGGGATGATTGCGAAATATGTAAACTTTCAACATTTAGATTGGGATGGTTATATGCCGTCTCTCCGATATGCTTATGTCACTGGAGTATAAAGTTCCGTTGGTACTTCCCCATATAAGCTCTTGTACGGTCATGACCTAGTATTGCCGACGGAGTTGGGTCTACCTTCTTGGTTGCCACGAGCTACTGATGCTAGGTCATGGGATCGGTATTTGATGAGCATTCTTTCATTGGTCGGTGCGGAGTTAACAGAATATTTGGGCCACGTACAAGTAGGACAGTAACAATGCTACAACTCGCATCATCGTCCTCCTGCAAAGTACAAGGTTGATGAACTGGTGTTGGTTCGTTTCCCAAACTTACAATACGTGGTTAAGCTAAGAGTCTCCTTCCTTGGTGGAAAGGACCATATCGAGTGCTATGGCAAGTAGGATCACAAGTTTATGAGGCATGACATGCAACTTGATCCCCCGAAGATTGCACACGTGCAACTGTTGAAGTGTTTTGTGCAATGAGAACAAGTTGTGTCGCATACAAATCCCCAGTGCCTCCTCCTGATGTTCCTCCATATTCGGGCCCATCTATTAAAGAACCCTAACCAGCTTACATCCTTTCGAGAGGAGGGGATGATGTAAGATCCACGTGTACGGCTGCATGTGCACATATTATTATTAGCGTAGTGGATTTTGATAATCGCGGATTGGTTTCAATTTGGACCACTCGCTCTTGTATATAAGTTAGGGTTTCTAAACTAATAGAGATACACATTTCTATATTCCGAACTCTCACAGACCCTTGGCTTAACTATTTGAGTTTAAGTCAAGGGTATTGATAGTGGTGGTGTTGAGAAAACAAGAGCTTGGCTTTGGGAATAAATGACAGAAGTGATCATGGAAGTTGGTGTGGAAAATGTGGTGCAAGTTGTGATAGATAATGCATTAAATTGTGTGGCTATGGAGGATTTAATGCAACAAGAATTCCCTCATATCTTACATAGTCGATGTGTATGCCATGTGTTGGATTTGGCATTGGAGGATATTGAAAGATTGGATTGAGCAACTCCGATCATAGAAAGTTGTACAAAGATTGTTTCATATATTACAAAAAAGTCATGGTTGCTTGCCTTATTCCGAAAATTCAGTTCAAATGAGCTTTTGAAACCTGTAAAAACATTTACATACATGTTTATAGTGATTTCACAATTGATGCACCCAAAGATTTTGAATGGTTTACGGAAGATGCTGAGTGGAACTCTTCACAATTGTCAAAAATAGCTACTGGATTGTGCATCCGATGACAAATTTTAGATGATGCATTTCTTGATAATTGTCAAGAAATCTTTGTTTGAACTACTTCAATCTTGAAGGTGTTGAGGCTTGCTGATTGAGGGTGCTACTAGTGACTTAATTTATGAGGCAATGGAACATATGATGGAAGAAATAGATAATGTTATTGCTGAACATATCTATGTGTTACCAAAATAGCAAGCATCAAGGCCATTATGAAGGAGGATTATGGTGGACAACCTACACATTGGAATATGATGCATTTTATTCTACATAGAGCAGATTATGCAATGCATCGTGCATATATAGATATCACACCATTGAATGGGATGGTATATGAAAATTGACTTTAATATTTACGTAGATATTGTCGAGGGAATATGGAATTTTATGACAAAATTAATAACTAATGAGGGAAATTTGGAAGACATTGAGAAGGAACTCCGACCCTACCGGTGTACGTCACCCGTGATATACTTAGCCGTGGGTTTAAGGGTTCACGTTGTAACCTAAACTACTGTGATAGGAAGCACAGTACCAAAAGACCGGGTATCCTGATTGCGGTGCAAAAGAACCGTTTCTGGTATTACCCAGCATTCGACGAGATCCCACACCCATTTCCAAAGGAATGGGCTGAGGAGGAAGGTCTAGAAGAGGGGGTTGTCGAACTGTATAACGAGAATGTGAACGAATTGGAGGAGGATTTCAATGAGTGGCTTCGCTATGCAGTTCTCAGAGTGGCTCGCTTCTGGCTTGAGAATCACCCGAAAGCTACCTTCTCTTATATCATTCAGAAGGAGATCAAGAAACGTGAAGCCGCGTCTGTGAATGATGTAAGTGCGATTTTCGTATAGATCCTGGGTCTTTCATCCTTACCTTACATTATAACAGATTGTGGAGCAGGACGAGGAAGAGCAGGAAGAAGAGGAAGAAGAGGATGAGGTAGTATATGAGGGCATTGTGGCCATGCGAAAGTAACTTGTCGCCTTTCATTCTTCGAAAAGGTATGTCGTGTGCGTGTGAACATGTGTTGGACAGTGCCAATAGACTTGACTGAAGAACCATTCTATGACGAAGAGATGGCAAGAAAGTTGAACAAGTTGAGGGATCGTATGAAGGAGACGAGTAATAAAAAGATGAGGATGAAGCTTCACAAAAAGGTGAGACGAGCTGAGGAGGAGTTCACCAAGCTATTCAAGAGTCGCAAGTCGAAGAATGGTACTAGTGATGGGTACGTTATGTACTTTCATCCCTGTCCGGACAGGGACGACGCTGGTTACAAAGATATGCTGCAGCATCTCCTTGGAACGACGTAGAAAAGGGGAATGATGAAAGGGGTGAGCTTCCACTGTGTATTGGACGTATAATGAAGTTTATGCAGTCAGTCTTATTGTGTGTGTGTGTGTGTGAGAGAGAGAGAGAGAGTGTGTGTGTGTGCAGCTGTAGTGGTTTTTCAAGGCAACTCTATAGTCCTTGCTTCATCGACTGAGATACCAACCGAGTTCACTTGTACAGTATCTGTACAGTTTCATTCAGATGCCCTGTCTGCACATTTGCTGAGTCCACGAGACTGTGTTCGACTCAGGCATCCAATCAAAGAAATCTCGTGCTCGGATAAGGATTTAAGATCGTGGTCGGTCTTTAATATCATGATATTGAAGGAAAAGACGTCAAACTGGTACTGGCCTGTGAATGCACCCAAGACGGACATACAAATTGCAAGGTGTTTCATTTTGGCATGTTTTAAAAGAGACATTGCATTCCATGATATGAGGCTCTTCTCAGGCATTTTCTCAAAGACTTCCTTTGCATTGCATCTTGCAGATGCCCGTTCTGGGAATATAGAATCTGTCTGGATTTCGTTAGGTCCACGTTCTGGGAGTAAGCAACTAGCATGGTTATCATCGGCACCAAGTGTTTGCACGGCATTCTTTTAAGGATTTCTTGAGCTTGGTCGAGATGCCCGAACTGGGCATATGCAGAGAGCATTCCAGTCCTGCTTTAGCTTCCTTGAGATATCTTTTCTGGACATAACCATTGATCATAGAGTTCCAGGAGAAGAGGTTTTGTTCCGGCATTGCTTCAAATATCAGTCTCGCTTCCTGCATATGCGGACTGAGTGTCTCTCCAGCATCTTATCGAAGATCCATTTCATCACTCTGGAATTGTCTTGGTGAGAGGATGCAGTGAGCATGGTGTGATGTCTCTCTCTCACAAAGACTCGGCTTCCTTGAGATGCCCATTATGGGCATATGCTGCAAGGAGCGCGTTCCAGCTCCATGTAGGCTTGTTGGATTTGCCCGTTTTGGGTGTGTCCGGCCAGGAAGCTATGTCTCTCAAGGTCATGCATTCCGTATTGCAGATGCCCGTTGCTTGTGTATGCTGAGAGAATGGCGTCACATCTTAGGCAGTATGGCAAACAGCTTTCAGGAGATACCCTTCTCGGTATATGTCGTCGTAAACTCTTCTCTTAAGAAAATGGTGTGTTTATATAATTAAAACTAAAAATATAACTCTTTTAATTACATTCAATTCGTACAACACTTAATTATAATAAAAACATGAACATTAAAAATAATTTATTATTTATTTTAAATATTTTAGGGATTTTGATAGAATTTAATATAAACACACACACATACACTTATAGAGCAATTTAATGCCTTCAATAAATTAATTTTAAAGGGTTATATCATCAAATAATAAGGTTTTTACATGTCAAATATTTTAAAGTGTTTTTAATATCATAGAGGATCAAAAATAAATTATGTTTTTAAAATTTTAGAGGCTAATATCATTATTTAATTAGTTTTTCTTAAACACTAATTGTGTTACATCACAATTAATATGCATAATAATATATATATATATAAAAATAGTGGTGTTTAAGACATAACTACACACACACAATAAATTACATGATTTATTTGGTATTTTTAAGTAACTATTTAACTCATTAATTGTGAAAGAGAGAGTATTAATGATAAATGTATATAATTCATTATAATAATTTTAATGTGCAATTTTATTTTATTAAACAATCCTTTTTAAATGAACTTTATTTTTAACTTGTATGTATAGTAGTTATAACTTTTGTTATAAAATTGTATGTATATATATATATATATATAAACAAAAACATAAATGGAATTTCAAGAAATAAAAGTGATTTTCTAGTTCTGTATAATTATCGAATTGACTCTTTAGTTTATATTAATCAGTTCAATAATTTTCAGATGAATAAATATATTAAAAGAAAAATATTTACAATCATAAAACATTTTCAAATCAATAAATGTGTCATAAAAAGAATAGGATATAATTTAATTGAATGACAAATTTAGATATAAAAACATTATAATTATAATTCAAAAAATATAACTTTTTATTGTTACATTATATTGAATCTATTGTACAAATAACTAAATATAAAAACAACACATTCTTATATTGATCTCTTAATAACTCTTCTATGTTAGAATGTAATTTTTATTTTATATATTAATCACTACATACATATGCACTTCATAATATGCAATCCTTATTTTTTATTATCTTTCCATGGACACAAATTTTTATGGGCATATGTGTGTTTATTATTTAAAAAAAAATATAATTTAAAAATGGATTAGCTTTGCTAATGAATGAATATTAAACCTCCATAATTATTATTTTTATTATATTAATTATATATATATTGATTAAATGTTAAATGTGTTCTTACATGTCAAAGTATACATATAAAATACATTTTATGATGGATGTAATAATTTCAATTATTAAATTTACTTTAATAAAATATCATTAAACTATGATTTTTTTATTGAAAATAAAATAAAGAGTCAAAAACACTTAATCTCAATATACAAATTCTTTTGTCTTTTATGTCAAAATATTTTTTCTTTATATTAACATTTTTAACTCATACTTCTCTTTTGTATTTTAATTATGAAAATGATATATATTTATAAGAAATAAATAGGCTATGTCTATTATATTTAACATTTAATTAAGAGTTTACAAATTAAACAATTATAAAATTAAATTATATTATGCAAAACCATACATTAAATAAAAATGTAAAAAGTAATATAAAGTAGACTCTTCATTCAAATCATAAAATATACCTAATCAAGTAATAAAAAAATGTATAAAACATATAAATGAAACATGTTATTAAAGCAATAAAAAAGTAAAAAATAAAAAATAAAATTTGCATTATTTAAGTGATTTGTTCAAAATTACATTATAGTTATGTAATGAAACTTTCTTTAAACTATTGTTTAACAAACTATTAAGAACTGTAGTGTTTCATTATAAAGATAAAGATAAAAAAATATATATAAAAGAGTTTATATATTACTGTTGTGATTTATAATTTTATATTTTTCTTTTTTAATTAAAAAACCCATAATTTAAAGATTATTACTTTAATATATATTTATATGTATTTGAATAACACATTTAATATTTGTTATTGTGTATATAAATAATACGATATATATCAATGCATAAAATAATTTTTTATATATATACCTTATATTCCAATAACATATTTAACATTTTATCATTATATATATAAATATAATATTTTAAATACAATAATTGTTCTTTTTTCAACCTGGGATGTATTCATGTATATGTGTATGTCGTAGAATATGTATATGCATTAATAATACCAAGATGGCTAATATATATATATATATATACCATGATGACATCATTAAACAATATTTGTAATTTATTTGAAAATATTTTAACAGTTCATTAATACAATTAATGATTCCAAATATTTTAATTATTCAGTAAAATTCTATTTTATATTTTATATTTTTTCTTATTTCAATTATTATTCATTTTTTCTCATTTAATTATTCAGTAAACATTTTATTTTATATTTTCCATTTTTTCTTATTTTAACATGTTATTACCTCATTTAAATACTTTAATACATTTTTTTATTACTTAATTTTGTTTTTTACATAACACTCCGAAAGAAAAACTTTAACTTTAATAATTGTAATGCAAAAACATTAATTAGTATTGCTTTTATATAATTTTTTATTTACATATCCAATATAAATTTAAACATAATGTTATATATTCATTTCTTGCACACACATATTATTATCATGTCATATTTAAAATGGGGAAAAGAAATATTGATTAAAGTTAGTTTCAATTTTTTTTTAATATAAAGATAAAAGAGTTTATTTTTGGTACTTGATTTTTCTTGTTTAATAAAAAACATAAAATAAAATAAATATTAAGAGATTAATACATTTATGCATAAATGTATACTAAGACATATATATACTTTGTCAGTTAAAAAACACATTTAACATATTACTATTTAATATACAAATAACTTAATGATATATTTCAAAATAAATTGACAAAGATGATTTAAACATAATAAAATCAAGTGCCATTGAATTTCCAAATAAGAAACACATAAAAACAAACACAAATACATACATAAATGTAAAATACAAACACATACATACACACAAATGCAAAATTTATTAAACATTGGCGATAAATATGAAATAAGGACTGCCTCATGAAATGCATATGTATATGAAAGAGAATGTGTGTGTGAGAGTAAAAATAAAAATAAAAATTACTTATTAAAATTATTAATTAATTTTAAATACAATACAACCTTGCTTCTTATTAAAATTATTTAAGTTTTATAATGCATAATACACACGATCTCCACGTAAATGGGTATATAATATGAACAAGGAAATAGTTTCATAAGTAATACCGATTTCTTCGTTATAACTAATTATTTTAATGAAAAGCAATTTAAAACTTAATTTATGAATATTATGGTATTAAGTGTTTTTTATTCTTTACTTTTTAATCAAAATAATTCATTTAGGCATTACATTTATATATTTTGATAGTATTTTTATAATGAACCTTGAGTGTTCCTAATGTGTTTTTGATTTGTGAATGCAAAATTCATGTTTACATTAAATGATTTTCCATTAATGGACAACATTATTGTAGTATTATTTTGCTTATTTTGAAATAAGTGATAAGAGCTGAAAATACTATAAAAATGATTTAAAAAATGAATTTTTACATAATAAATAATAAAAATGTACTAAGGGTAAAGTTATCCAAAAATAATACCCTTTCTTTGTAAGAAAAACCCATGTTAAATAATAATTTAAAACATAATCTTTTTACTCTTGTTATAATCTTCTTTCATACTTTAAACATTTAAATAAATACTGACAGAGTTTCTATAAATTATTGTAATATTTTTTTTGCTTATTTTACAATAGGTAATAATAACTGAAAAATGTAAGGATGTATAATAAAAGTATAGGTTTGAGTTTTTTTTTTAAAAGTTTGTGGTGTTAAAAACTAGAGTCATATACATATTCAGTATGGTCTTCAGATTGCGGTGTACATTTCAGTATGCATATTGAACTTCTTTCGGGCAAAAAGAATGACATCAGAGAGATAGTTGAATATCTTGAATCTACCACATGCCACTTCCTGGAATGGTTAGAATGGTATCTCCAGTTAATCTGTCTTGCGGTGTAGTCAGCAAAGTTTTTGTGGATTCACATTTATGTGTATGCATATCAACTGGTTGTATATACGTTAGACAACAACACATAAGAAGCTCCATGTTCAATGTCAGGAATAAGAGGAATCGACTGCACCTGAGCATTCCCTCTCGAAGAGGCAAGTAAGCACCTGCACTCAAGTCCATCAGGTACAAACGGCATGTTAGAAACCAGATCCTCCGCGTCGCCAAGATGCCCAGCACGAGTTAGCAGATCAACAACGCAGCTGTAGTGGTTTTTCAAGGCAGGAACTCCATAGTCCATTTTCATAGAACAGAACCATTTCCTACCAATGGACAGCTTTCCCGAGCGACTGGACACAGAAAGGAGAGTTGAGAAGCATGCTTCATCGACTGAGATACCAGCCAAGTTCATCTTGTACAACTCTTTGACGGTTTCATCCAGATGCCCGGTCTGGGCATTTGCTGCAAGGAGTGCAGTCCATGAGACGGTGTCCGAATCAGGCATCCGATCAAAGAAAGCTCGTGCTCGGAAAATGTCTCCGGATAATGTATACAGATTCAAGATCGTGGTCCAACAAAGAAGGTCCTTCTCAGGCGTCTCATTGAAAAGACAAGTGGCTTCAGAGACATGCCCATTCTGAACATACATCAATATCATGATATTGAAGGAAACGACGTCAAACAGGTACTGCTCTCGCATCATAGAAAAGAGATGGTGTGCTTGCTCCATGCGTCCGAGACGGGCATACAAACTCATCATCTCATTCCACGAGAATGTGTTCCATTCCGGCATGTTTTGAAAGAGACACTCCGCTTCACTTAGTTGTTCCTTGCGAGAACTCACTATGAGCATTGCATTCCATGTTATGAGGCTCTTCTCAGGCATTTTCTCGAAGACTTCTTTTGCATCATGCAGATGCCCTTTCTGGGCATACGCTGAAACCATTGCATTACAAGCAATCAAGTTATGCTCCGGCATGCTGTCGAGAATCCGTCTGGAATTAGTTAGTTCCTCATTCTGGGTGTACGCAACTAGCATGGTTATCATCGGCACCAAGTGTTTGCATGGCATTCTTTCAAGGATTTCTTGAGCTCTGTCGAGATGCCCGGTCTGGGCATATGCAGAGAGCATTCCAGTCCATGTAACGACGTCTCTTTGTGGGATCGCATCGAAGAGTGCTTTAGCTTCCTTGAGATTTCCTTTCTGGGCATAACCGTTCATCATGGAGTTCCAGGAGAAGAGGTTTTGTTCCGGCATTGCTTCAAATATCAGTCTAGCTTCCTGCAGATGCCCGTTCTTGGCATATGCAGTTAGCAGGGCAGTCCAGGGGACTAAGTCTCTCTCCGGCATCTTATTGAATAACTGTTTCATCATTCTGAGGTTGTCTTTGTGGGCGAATTCAGTGAGCATGGTGTTCCATGAGATGATGTCTCTTTCCGGCATGGATTCAAACAAAGACTCGGCTTCTTCGAGATGCCCATTGTGGGCATATGCTGCGAGGAGCGCGTTCCAGGAGATTAAGCTCCATGCAGGCATGCTATCGAAGATGGTTCTCGTTTGGCCGTTCTGGGTGTGTCCGGGCAAAATGGTGTTCCACGAAGCTATGTCTCTCATGGGCATTTCCCACGAGAAGAGATGCATTCCGTATTGCAGATGCCCGTTGGCTGTGTATGCTGAGAGAATGGCGTTCCATATGATCACGTCGTGGTTAGGGAGTGTGTCAAAGAGCTTCTTGGCTTTCAGGAGATGCCCTTCTCGGGCATATGCCGTCAGTGTGGCCGTGGATGCAGATAAACTCGCGTGAGACATTCTTTTAATTCCATGCGCAAATTAATAATTATATATATATATATAAACGCTTTAACAACAAAAATTATAGATTCTATATATATATATATATATATATATACTTCTAGAAATTTTATATTTACATATATATTCTTCTAAAAGTTTTCAATTTACATATATATCCTTCAAAAAATTCAGTCATTATATTTTGAATTCTAAAATCAAAATACTTAATTAAAATTATATTTAAATCAGTTTTAAAAATGTTATAACAAATGTTAAGAAATTATATTTTTTTAATTAATTACATTATATTAAAATATATATGTTTGTAAGGTAAAGTTATCTTACATTTCTAATGAGTAAGGTTGCATTTTGGAACTAAATATAATAAAATATAAATTAATTATAAATTTGTATTTGTGAGAACTCGAAATATAGAAATGTGTATATCATTAGTCCAGAAACCTTAACTTATATAAAAGAGAATGGTTGAAATTGAAACTAATCCGACGGCTATTAAAATTCACTACACTAATAATAGTATATATGCACATGCAGTCGTACACGAGCTTTAACGTACCCTTGACTTAAACTCAAATAGTTAACTCAAGGGTATGTGAGAGCTCGGAATATAAAAATGTGTATCTCTATTAGTTCAGAAACTCTAACTTATATACAAGAGGGAGTGGTCAAAATTGAAACCAATCCGACGATTATTAAAATCCACTACGCTAATACGTGGATCTTACATCATTCCCTCTTCTCGAAAGGATGTAAGTTGATTAGGGTTCTCTAATAGATGGGCCTGGATATGGAGAAACATTAGGAGGAGGCACTGGGGATTTGTAGGCGGCACAACTTGTTCCCATTGCACAAAACACTTCAATAGTTGCACGTGTACAATCTTCGGGGGATCAAGTTGCATGTTGTGCTAAACCTCATAAATTTGTGGTCCTACTTGCCATAGCACTCGATATGGTCCTTTCCACCAAGGAAGGAAACTCTTAGCTTAACCACGTACTGTAAGTTTGGGAAAACGAATCAACACCAGTTCATCAACCTTGTACTTTGCAGGAGGACGATGATGCAAGTTGTATCGTTGTTGTTGTCCTACTTGTACACGGCCCAAATATTCTGTTGACTCTGCACGGACCAATGGAAGAATGCTCATCAAATACTGATCCCATGACCTAGCATCAGCAGCTCGTGGCAACCGAGAAGGTAGACCCAACTCCGTCGGCAACACTAAGTCATGACCCTACAAGAGCTTATATGGGGAAATACCAACGGAACTTTATACTCCAGTGACATAAGCATATCGGAGAGACGGCATATAACCATCTCAATCTAAATGTTGAAAGTTCACATATTTTGCGATCATTCCCTTAAAGGTCTTGATGAGCCGTTCCACCAACCCATTTGTCTAAGGATGATAAGCACTTGTGAAAGTGTGGCATATCCCCAATCGAGACGTTAAAACATGAAATGCCTCGGCCATAAATGTAGGACCATTGTCCGAGAGAATTCGCTCTAGACAAAAATGTTGAAACACGACCCGATTAAGGAGAAATTAACAAACAACAAAAGCAGTCGCACTAACAAGAGCACCAACTTCTACCTAACGAGTTAGGTAGTCAGAAGCAATAATAACGTACTCATTACTAGTAATTGATTGTGGAAAAGGTCCCATCAAATAAAATGCCATCAACTCAAATGGATGAGAAACTGAAGGCGATATTGCGAATGTAAATGCCTGAAAGGCAAATCATTAGCAAGTGATACAGGATTCTCAAACCCATCACGAACCCTTTGAATCCACGGCTCCACCTTTTGAACTTTCCAAACCTCATCCAAAGACAACAACTCTAATTCTGCATTTTGTGGACACTGAACGTTAAGCATAGCAATTGCTGATGGTACGGAATCTTCGTCCAAAAAGTCCACTAATGCTGGAAGAATTGATTCCTCTGGGGCAGAAGAAGAAAGAGAAGGTGGAAAAGGAGCCCGAGAAAAAGTATCAACATCAGCCATAGAACTCCTGGGGCAATGAACAACTTCAAAGTCGTAGATTTATAGCTTCAAGGCCCACACCAAGCAGTACAACAAATGAAATTCTTTGCTTCAACAACAAAGTGACTGCTACATGATCGCCTTCCAATAGCGTTCGAGAACTATGCAAGTAGCATGAAGCTTTTCCAAACCTCAAATTACTGCTAGACACTCCTTTTTTGTCGTGGAGTAGTTCACTTCTATTGGCTACAACATACTACTGATGTACGCAATGGGATGTCGTTGGCCAGGGACACTCGTACTCTCCTACATCAATACGCCCCCGAGACCAATGTCAGAAGCATATACACGCAAGATAAAGGACAAGTGTAATCAGGATACACCAAAACTGGAGGAGTTGTCAATATTTCTTTAAGATCTGCAAATGCCTGCTTGTAATCCTTAGACCAAACAAAAGAAGATATTAAGGACTTTAGCAACGCCTGAAACAATGCAGTACGATCTGAAAGATGATTTACAAAAGGACCCAGATATTGTACCTTGCCAAGAAAGTGTTGCACATTATTCACACACTTCGATGTAGGAAACTTTCAAAACTGCAACAAGTTTGTCAGGATCGACTTGCAAACCTTCATAAGAAATGGAATAACCAAGATAAGTGGTGTTCTTGGATCCAAACACACACTTAGACGACTTCAGCTTCAAACCAACTTCCCACAGCCGATCCAAAATTTTGCGTACATCACCGACATGCTCCTCCCAAGTTCCATCCGAGTGAATTAAAACATTGTCGATAAAGTCGGTAGTTACCTTTAGCATATCGCAAAGAACCTCGTCCATCGTATGTTGGAAAGTTGCTATAGCATTGCTCAAACCGAAAGGCATCACCAATAACTCGTAGAAGCCAAAAGAACTTGGTGAACCAACAGCTCCGCCCTAGTCAATCCAAAAGATCTGCAGTATGAGGAAATGGATACACATCTGAAATGGTTATATCATTTACTGGGCGATAGTCGATGCAAAATCGAACACTCCATTCGGCTTCATCACAAGATGAGGTTCGCACGCCAAGGACTTCGAGAATTCCAGATAACACCCTTCTCCAACATCTCTTAACATTCGCTCATAAGATCTTGAGTTCCTTTAATGACCGATGCCGAACAGGTACCTTGATTGGCCTAGCATCCCTAGTTGAAATAAGGTGGCATGTCACAATCCTGGCCCCAGATGACAAGTCAAATTGAAAAGATCAGCATATTAATTCTTGAGTTGATCAACGATTGCAGCACGACAATTATTTGATGGATCTAAAAAGGGAAAGGAATAGCATAAAGGGAAGATGGTTGAAAGTAAGGGTGAAACAAAAGTGATAAAAGCAGATGGACGAAGTGGAATATAAGTAAGAGGAATGAAGAAGACAAGGAAGAGTTAAACATGGGGAAACTTTTTAAATCACACTTGGCATGATTGCAAGTCAACCAATCCATACCGAGAATAAGATGAAAAGCTTGACTCGGCGCCACCCATAAAGTTTGAAGCTCAAGCTCATGATCATCTACATGAACAACAATGTCAACTTCATCCTGCGAACAAGCATGAGTGTCCATTGCCATACAAAATGAAGACTGGTTCTTCCGCACGATGCAAATGAAGGTTGCAACATGTAGCAATATACTGAAAAATAAAGGACAAACTCGAACTGTATCCACAAACACTGAAAGGAGAATAGGACGTGGCAATAAAGCTTGAAAAGTGAAAACTGGATGAACTGGTGCCGAGTGAACCCCTTGATGATACTCCCAAAAGAAAGACAAAGGGTCACTAATTTTTTGCACAAGAACCCTTCTTTACTCATGCATTTCATTGTTTCCCAGAAGATCCACCGCATCAAGACCTTCCACTACAATGGCGCCAACTAGATGTTGACGCCAGGGCCTCCACCTCGGAAATGGAGGATGCCAATCAAAAAACTGTTGACAACGCCGATATGTGTGTCCAACCTCATCACACGCCCAACAACGAACTAGACGTCCATGTCCTCATCCACGGGCCCAACCTTGTGTTGGTACACGAGCATCAACAGCATCAACCTCCATCGAAACAAGTCCATCCCCAACATAGAGAATGCGACGGTGCAAGTGGGAGAGGTGACGACTCATATTGTTGTGCCAGCCTCAAAGCATCATCAAGAGTCACTGGAGCTAGTGCATGCACAAGCCCTACAATGTCTTGACGAAGTGCTAGCCACAACATACCTAACTTGATATGTTCTGACATGTTAAGTTCTACACGTAGCAAAATGCTCCAAAAGCAAACACCAAACTGCATCACCGGCTCAGATGGCTCCTGACAAATAAGATGCAACTACTGAAAAACATCGTCACAGTCGTCCGCATGCCCAAATACACGTTTGAAGATCTCTGGAAGAATACTCCAATCTCCAGGAGTTACAACGTCCAGACCATTGTATCACTACAATGCCGTCCCTTGAAAACAAGTAAGAAACTCGTGCAAACATTGAGCACCATCCCACAAATGATATATGGTAGCCATGGTGAAGTGGTCAAACTAATGGTACACATCATCTCCAGGATTTCCGCGAAAGAAATCCAGCCGGACACGAGAGTTTGCAATAGGAGCAGGAGGAGTACTCTGGGTTGTGAATGATGCCATCAGTTGAGAGTGATTGTTTAGTTACATCCACATGGCATTCAACAACTGCATGAGTAGCTGCTCCACAAATAAAGAATTTGCCTATTGTGGATTCATGTACGAAGAAAGGACAAATCTACAAAAAAGAAATAAATTTAGACAATGGAAAAGTTAAATCTAAGAAGACAAAAAGATTGACAAAAAAAAACACAAATCCAAGCACTTTGTAAGGACAATTAGAGGTGCCCCTCACCTCCACCAATGTGAGAATTCAAAATATAGGAATGTGTATATCCATTAATTTAAAAACCTTAACTTATATACAAGAGTGAATGGTCCAAATTGAAACCAATCTGACGGTTATCAAAATCCACTACATTAATAATAATATGTGCACATGCAGCCATACACATGGATCTTACATATTGAATTAAAAAATATATATTTAATTTTTTAGTTTTGAAATTTTAAATTGAATTTCAAAGGTAAATATGTAAATAGAAAATTTAGGGCATGGATATATATCCTTTATAATTATTTAACTTCTAAAATCAATTAAAAACTAATGACTAGTTGCAATTTTTGATGATTAAAATTTACATTATAATTTTGTAAAAAAACATAAATTATAATGCAAAGTATAAATTCACATAATAATTAACATGCACTAAGTTTGAGAGGAACCTTACAAGTTGTGTTATGACATTTATTTGTAATACAAAGATATTCGTGTAATCTAGATAAATTTGAACGTACCCTCAACAAGTTTTAATAGATGTGAACATTTTATTTTCCAAAATAAATTTACTTATTTCAGTAAAAGAACAAGTAATTATTATTGATGTGATTTAATTTTATATTTCTTAAAACTATTACAAATATAAATATGATTAAATAAATTATTAACTTTACATTATTAATCAAATTTAAATTTAAATGTTTAATCTTAATGATTAAGTCTAAATATTTCAAATATAAATTAATATTGGTTGACATTTACATTTTCTAACTTTATTATGCAAGCTTGAATTTTAACATAACAAATTTAATGCCTGAAAAGTTAAATACATGTTAATTTTAATATAAATTCCATCAACAATTCTCATGTTAAATTGTGATCCTGTCAAAAAAGTTTTTTTCCAGATATTATTATAACTGGAGTTTCTCCACGGTTAGTGATGTTTTAACATTTCATTTTTATTTTATTTAATTATTTATCTATTATTCATCTCTTTTATTTGCTTCATTTTTTAATTTTAATGATTAGATCCTTGATATATATATATATTATATATATATATATATTCTAATAATTTATCCTTGAAGATGCTACAACTTAATTTTTTGATGAATTCGAGAATGTAAAGATTATATCATTATAATAAGCAAGAATAATAATATCATTATATAAATATTGTTTTACAGAAGTGTAGAACTTTGAGTGATATTTTTAAAATGTATTTAAAATATTAAAATATGTTAGATAATTTAAATAAATCAACAAGAATATTTAAATTTTAAATTATTTAATAAACTCAAGAAAAGAAAATATAAAAACAAATATCTAAAGACATATATTTATGTACACATGCATGTGTATAAAAAATATATGAACATTACTATTTAACAATGCATAACATTTGCATTGTATATACATATGTATTTATAAATAAATAAAAGTAACTTATATTTATGAACTTTAATAAATTAAAAGATTAATTTAAAAAATTTAATTATTTATGTATATATATATATATATTTCAAAATTTACATGAGTACACTTTTATAAAAGAAATGAATTGTTGCATTGCTCACACACACACATATATACTTAAGACATATATATATATTTTATATTCTACTTTTTATTATCAATATTTTAATATATAACTTATTAATTTATACAATAATATATACATTGTCTTATAATTAATCAATACAACAATACAGCAAGGTCATTTGAACAGAATTTATTAAATTATACAGATGAATTAAACACATGAGAATATAAATTCGTAATAATATTATGATGCACTTGTATATATGTTATAACCGTATTATAATTATAAATTAACATGAAATTATTGTTATAAGTTGTGTTAAAAATATTTAAGTATTAAAAATTTTTAGGTTATATTAACAAAAGTGTATTAAAATTATTATGTAAAACTTAATGTAAAATCATCATATTTATAATTTTAATGCAAACTTAATATAAAAACTTTAAAACTTATAATTTTAATAATTTTTAATAATCTTAAATAACTTACTAATATTCATTACCTATATTTTATATAGAAGAAAAAATTTGCATTGAAAAATGAAATGTTCATGTTATTTTTAAAAGTTTTACATAAAGTTAATTCTTTTTTGTTAAATCATAACATATCAATGTAAATTTATACTTTGCATTATAAATATGCTTTTTTACTCTAGTTTCATTATTATTATCTTTTACGAATTTTTAAATAATATGTAAAAACCTCATTTTAATTGTGTTCAACACCATAATTTTATTATCTAAAAGAATCTCAAACATGTATTAAATCATATAATAATTTTTCCATTTGTTTCCAATTAAAACTACCCAAAAAAACAAGTTTAATTATAAAAACATATACCTTGTCCACTTAAATATTAACAATTATAATTTAATTTCTTATTAACTCTTCTAAATTAAAATAATTTACAATCAATACATTTGTAAAATTGAAAATTCACTTTAATAGAGTAAAATAATTATTAAAACAATCATGAAAAATAATGTCTTACATATATCATATCTTTAATATAATTATATAACATTAATGCTTTATAATAAATAAAAATGAAATGAATATATATAATTATGTTCAGATTTATATTAAACATGTAAACATAGAATTTTAAATTACAAAGCCATATAATTGTAGTTACACTATGCATAAAAAATAAATAATTATTTAAAAAATTGAAAAATAATGATACTTAATGTTTATATATTGAAAGTTACTAGAGTTAAAAACTCTTTCATAAGTATCAATATAAAAAATTAAGTAATATAAAAAGGTACTAAAACATATAAAAGAAGTAACAACATGTTGTCAAAGTAAAAAAAAAAAAGAAAAATATAATAAAATTCTATAATGAATGATTAAAGTGAATGTTTTAAGTGTATAGTTAATAAAGTTTTTATTATTTCAAATAGTTATTAAACAAATCCTCGAGAATGATTACGTTTCATTGTAACAATAAACATTAATATTATATAGTACCACTGCATAATGAAATTTTTTAAATTTCTTTAATACTCAATGTAATTTACATTTCTATTATCCAATACTTCATATTATTAATAAATAATAACATAATTATTTTAAAAAACTTACTTAAGAAAAGCTCTCTTGTTACAACTTAAAAACTTCATTTAATTATTTAATAAAATTCTCCTTTATATTCTTCATTTGTTCTTACTTTAACAACACATTAACACGATATATTATTATGTGTTTAACGTTTACATACACTCATTTATTATGGGAACCATACATACATAATAACTAAATAAACATAATAAGAACTCAAATCCTAATATACACATTATGAAATTTGCTACAATTTCACTAAATTCATTTTCTTACATACTAATTATAACAAGATGAATTTTATGTATATATGTACATACGTATTAATATTTATGTATACATGTTGTATTTACATATATCACCCATAGATATTAACACACACACGTCGTTTGGTTACATTAGTATATAAACTTTATATACATGAGCTTGCATTACTATAATGCTATAAATTCATTGTAAATAAATAACATTAAACGTGTATGTAATTGAATGAATTATGTAAAAATGTTTCAATATACTCATACACACAAACATTTCTAATTCATATTGTCACATGTTATTTACTATTTAGAGTTATTTTGTACTAACTCATACAAGGATATCTCTCTCCATATAGATACATGTTTAACTTACAAAGTTTGTTGTTGTACCTTTACTAGCATAATTTGATTACACCAGTCTCTTGAATGATCTTCCATGAGCAGTTTTCTTTTCCTTTTCGAGGTCGGGCTTTGCCCGGTTTAAGACCTGATAGGAAATAGCAGCAAATATGTTATTATTTATTTAACATATTGTATGATAAAAGAAGAACATTTATTTTTGTATAATTCTTACCTGAATCAGGCTTTCCACACGTCTTCTCATTCTTGTATGCATGAAAGCTTTTGAACACTGTTTTATACACACTTTAAGATTATTTAACCATGTGTATATAAACAATGCAGACCTTGACATGGTAGCTCACGTAAGCATGAAACGTAGAGAGGTTCCACACCGTTCGATCGAGCTTCTCACCCTCCACATGTCGGGGAAAAATAACTAGTTTAGAGAAAAGAATATGTGAGCCGTGTATGTGTGTGTGTGTGAAAACAAAGCATAAACATATTGCTTAGTTCATATATACATATAATATATACAATACACACATTGCAATGAATACAAGCACACACACAGAGTCGTATAAACAAAACATACCGAATGAAACAAAACCACAATTTGCATCAAGAGCAGGGCCCGAAACACCCTGAAGCTCCGATGGAGGATTTGGAGACCATACACAAGGAGGAGCCATGTTTAAGCCGGATGTTCTCCTGGCTTCCATAAACTCCTGAATTTAGTAATGATAACAATTATAATAACAGTTACATATGTATATACTACTAAAATAGCAGTTTAATTATAATAGCAAATTAGTAAAACCTGAAGAAATGAAGTGGCAAGCACAGCATCGTTTGCATCTTTAAATCTCATTGGGAAAACAACCGTCACCTTGTCCGTCTACAGGGTCAAAACCAGAATCAGCATGCGTGCGTGGTGCGTGTGTGTAGTGTGTGTGTGTAGTTTAATATTCAACATAGGTTAAACAAAGCACACTACACAGAGAGAGAAGCATATTAAGTCAAACACTTACCACGAGTGTGTGTGTGTGTGTGTGTGTGAGTAGTTTAAGCTTAATTGCTTACTCTACACAGAATCAAGCAGTCGCATCTGTGTGTGTGTGTCTGTCTCTCTCTCTCTTTATATATATATATATATATATATATAGAGAGAGAGAGAGAGAGAGAGAGAGAGAGAGAGAGAGAGAGAGAGAGAGAGAGAGAGAGAGAGAGGATGTATTTAAGTCACACACTTAGTACGAGTGTGTGCGTGTGTATTTATGTTTCGTAAGGAGAATATGCGTGTCAAGTAAAAGAAAAGCATCCCGTGTGTGTGTGTGTGTGTGTGTGTGTGTGTGAGAGAGAGAGAGAGAGAGAGATTAGAAAACCTGGGGGACAAGGAAACAAGATTCTTTTGGACGATGCATGAGGGCTATTAATCGGTCAGCATCCGGTGAAACAGTGTTCAATGCTAAATGTTTCAGTATTTCTCTTAAAGGGGCCCCAAGCACAACAGATCTAACTGATGCAAACTTTGTCAACACATCCATATAAGCTCCTACAAAATTATCGCTTATCATATATTAAACCATTAGTGTGTGTGTGTTTTCTGTAATATCATATTATACATATATATTACATCTACCACATAAAATACAGTTTACCTTCGTCTATTGGAAGCTTTGAAAGGTCGATACGCAATGTTAAGTTGTAACCAGTCTCTGGTGGCTCAACAACACTTGCAAAAGATCCATATGTTCCTCGAACAGCCTCAAGGGCACCTGATAAATATATATTATTCAAACAAGTGCGTGCGTGCGAGTCCAAAATCGTTACCAAGTGGAAGATCATCCGAAAACACTGTCTCAGGTGCAGGCAATGGAAGTCCCAATGAAAGTGTAACATAAGCAGATTCCTTTGCAGCAGACTGTAATGATAATCCCAACTTAGTTAGAACATGGTATTTGGAGTATATATCCTATTGTATATATGTGGGTATATGTGTACATTTTCCTGAATATATACCCTATGTGTGTGTATGTTGTGTGTGCAGGCTACACTCTATATCTCTCTCTAGGATAGTTAGAAATGGTGGGTGCTTCACATTACACATTCATTTTCCTGAATATATCCTATTGTATATATGTGTGTATATGTATACATTTCCTGAATATAAATCCTGTGTGTGTGTGTGTGTGTGTGTGTATGGAGTGTAGCCTACCTGAACATGATATCGGACGTCGTTGAACTCAACAAGGTGAAAATCTATCTCCAATGGCTTCTCCTGCTTGTTTGTGACACTGAAACACATAATATATTTATACTGCATACATAGGATATAAGAAAATCTCTCTCTATTAGAAGCTTACGTGCGAAGCCGATTAACCAGGATTTGAAGCACTGCTCGGGCTTGCTGCTGCAGTAAGATCATGGCGCCCAAGATCTAGGGTTTAAAACTCTGTTTTAGGGTTTTAAAACTCTGTTTTAGGGTTCTTGATATATTGAAATGAAAATTTCAAAATATATTGTTGATACAATATTTTATTGTTTTAATAACATAAAATAAATCTACATTAAGTTACTTAGTATCATTGGGGACCGATGCAACCTTGTGATCTGTAATAAATCAACATAACCAAATGTTAATTAGTTTAATTTCTATTATTAAATTAATTTCATAAGGTGATTAACGTTAAATAATTTACATAATTAAATCTTACCATTTAAAACTCCCAACAACTGGACCAGTGCATCCTGTGCAATACTAGATATCTTATCACGATCTTTTAGAATTTGTAATATGGAAGATACCACATCACACTTTATCATTTCCAGCCTCGAAACTTCAAATGAAGCAATAGTTAATAGAGCAGCTGCAGCCATCTAAATAAAAACAATTAAATAAATTCATTATAAACAATCATACATGTACATTGAATTTAATACGCTAAACTTCGCATAAACACACGCACACGCACACACACACACACGAGTTGTGCAGCTTGCTTTAGAAACGTAGCTGTCTGTAGTCAAAGCTCACGCATGTGTGTGTAGGTGTGTGTGTGTGTGTGTGAGAGAGAGAGAGAGAGAGACCTCAGACCAGGGAGCACCGAATTTCGAACCAACTCCAGAGGTAGTAAGCATTTCCAAAAAAATTGCTATCCCACCTACTTGAACAAGTGCGTGTGTAAAACATAAAATATTAATGGTATACATATACACATTTTCTATAACATAGAAACACGTGGACACACAGACACATAACATGCATATTATACATATGTAATCTCTCTCTCACGCGCGCACACACACACACACACACACACACACACACACACACACACACACACACTGGGTATATAAGTGCAATAGCTACATCTGTACATGTATATATTCGTATTCTGACCTGCTTGGACAATTTCTTCTGTTGCAGTCGAACACTTCTCACTGAGAACAATAAGTGCCATAAGAGCATATTCGTGAGCTACCTCAAGATTTTGGAATATTCCAGAATCAGGTGGAGAAGATTCACCACGAATAAGTTGTACCAAAAGAGGAACACCTCTATAAGAACAATTTCATCTGCTTGCTCCTTTCCTGAGAGTGCAAAATAGAGTATTACTGCAGTTGCATTCTCGCGTAAACACATCTGCAGTTTGAACATCTCTCTAAATATCTTTGCATGTTGTTGGTGGTAATAACAGCTCATACACGAACTAAAGCATATAATTAATGATTAGTACACATAATATAGATATCCTACACAATATATTTCAATTATGTAAACCTTAAACCTCCTATACGCATACAGTATATCCATGTATGTACACATATATAACGAAATACATACCTCATAACATGCTGCCGATGGTAATAACAATCAATATCTTTTTCATATTTTCCAGGATCAACGGACAGGATCTTCAATGCCGTAGAAAGCTCATGTTTGTTTAACTCTAACTTCTTATGTTTTGCACCGTAGTTTGCAATACAAGACATTGCCAACACTCTTGTTGTCAAACCATATTTCTCTGTCACAAGTCTGTCACGTAAACTTCTTAAGTAGTACCCACACATACACGTCTGTATTGTGCAATCTTATGCATATGCATAGATACATCTCTCTCTCTCTCTCTCTCTCTCTCTCTCTCTCACACACACACACACACACACACGCAGGGACGCACGCACACACGCACTCACGCACCTCATGAGTGTAGAGACAAGCTGCCTCTCTGAGACACAATCGGCAAGAGAGGTTCCAAATATAATCCTGATAAACACATCTGCTAAACCGGGCACCGGATAAGAACTCTCAAGAAGCGATAGAAGCAAATTAACTCCCTCCCGCGTCACATCTTCAATGCCCTCATGTGAAAAATTCTTCAAGCTCACAAAATGCATACTCTTCTGAAGCCTTGTCCTACATACATGTGTGTGCGTGCGCGTGTGTTTTCAATGCATGACCATCGTGTTATACATGAATGTATTATATAATCATATATTACCTTAGTTAGATTGAGGAGGGCCAAAATGTGCTCGAAAGAAAGTGTTTGGCTGGAAACCATAACTCGTAATCCACCTAAACCAGCCCTTCTTGCATGCACATCGTCACTACTTAGTAAAAGTGCGACTTGTGCAAATGCATTCTCAACTCCTGATGCAAATAATTAGCTTTTGTCAATGTACGTATGTAATATACATATACACAAGCATACATACATACACACAAAGTACATATTTATATATGCACACCCATATATACACAAGGTACGTACCTGTATGTGTAAAACAAATATACATGTATACATATACTCACCATTTGTGAATTCTTTTGGTTCGGAGAGGTGAAACGTGGCAAAAGCAGCAGCAGCTTGAATCCTCGTTTTAATCACGTTATCAGTCACTAAACAAGTAGATTTAGCCATGTTTACCAGAGCTTTAACTCCCCCACTTCGTAAAACTAAGCCACGATTAGGGGGATGAAATGAGACAAGGCCCGCAACGGCGGCTGCAGCTAGTTCCCTCGTAACCACGGAATGATTATCACTAATCATGTTTAGTAGAGCCTGTAATGCACCCGCCTCCGCTGCAAGTGTTTTAACTTCGTACCCCCCTTGTGAAGAGAGAATTATAAGTGACACTGCTGCGAACTCCTTTGCACCAGGGTTTCGAACCGAGAGTGCGTTAACTATGGTCTTCACACCTTCATGAAGCCTCACTTTATCATTTTCTGTAATACACAACCTCGTGAACACACACATATACACATTTTATATTATCAAAAGCAGAGACAGATTATCACAATAGAAAAGCTCTCTCTAACTAATATATGAACACACATACATAAATATACATGTCTCTCTCTCTCTCTCTCTCCCTCTCTCTCTCTCTATATATATATATATATATAGAGAGAGAGAGAGAGAGAGAGAGAGAGAGAGAGAGAGAGACACATGTGTGTGCATATACATAAATATGTATATACATATATAGAGAATACCTTGAGCTTTTGTTGAAGACATGTTGTGCCTCTTGGGTTGATTTAAAATATTCCCGTGGCCCTGAAATTAAGTAATTAACTTTGTTGTGTTAATTAAATAGTAACGTAAATTTATCTGTATGTATTTGAATATTATGCTATTATATATATATAATGTTTAAATATACATTTTATAATGTTAAATTTCAATGTATATTCCCAATTACAATTAACCGGATTCAATCACCTTAATGCAGCAGCTCCAACGCAAGACCTAAAATAAAGTCAGCCCTAACTTGCTCTGTTTTCATATTAGAAGGGCAGTTAAGGGTAATTAAATAAAGAAAGTTTAGGGTTTATGTGGGGATAACAATGTTCTTGGATTTGAACATATGCGATGAAGGAGGTGCGAGGGATCACAACAGGCGGGAATGCGTGGCAATGTGTATGCAGCTGGGATACACGGGCGTGGCTACAGCACACACTGTGAGCGGCGTGATGCAGGAGTCAGACAAGTGCAGGATACAGCCATTGAAGCTCGATGCAATCCTCTGTGCTTCTCCCGAGGTACATAAATCTGCCCTTCTGCATCGTCGCCTGCTCAATGTACCGCCCAATTCCCCCTTCAGGCAGTACA
The DNA here is from genome assembly GCA_003024785.1 of Selaginella tamariscina. Lineage (NCBI taxonomy): Eukaryota > Viridiplantae > Streptophyta > Lycopodiopsida > Selaginellales > Selaginellaceae > Selaginella > Selaginella tamariscina. The sequence goes on from PUQB01000070.1 coordinate 514,455, forward strand.
CTCGCATCACAGTTGTTGTAGATGATCAGGTACACACATATACCCATTGATTCGTATATAACAAACAAATACCTGTATCACACACACACACACACACACACACACACACACACACACACATATATATATATATATACATGTGTGTGTGTGTGTGTGTGTGCATATATAAAATATATACTCATATAAAGGTCTTTGTTAATGCATGGATGGTTATATGCACATATACATAGCATAAGCACCCAACGCACAACATATGTATATATGTATAGGTGCAAGCAGCTTCGTTAATTTCGGCAAATCCGGTTCTTCAGACATATGACATTGTCGCTGTTCAGCCCATGAGTCAGAAAATGTTTGCTCAAGCCTGCACTCAGATGGAGGTAAAACTGCCGTTGATTAATATAATATAGCATAATGATGTATATATTAAGATAATATAACACACATACGTGTATAAATGTGTGTATTAAGCCTATGCTTGCAGGTTGATGTTATCAGCATGAACATGTGTCAGAAAATGCCATTCAGGATAAAGTCCACTTCCCTGATTAAAGCTGCGATTGAGGTAATTTTATGTTATTATCATGTACATTGATAAAGTTACTGCATACTTGTTTACAGAGGGGCATCTATTTTGAGATCATCTATGGACCTGCTTTATCCGACACCAAGGCAAGAAAAGAACTATTTGCAAACACGCAGGTACATCTCTCTCTCTCTCCTCTCTCTCTCTCTCCTCTCTCTCTCTCTCTCTCTCTCTCTCTCTCTCTCTCTCTCTCTCTCTCTCTCTCTCTCTATATATATATATAATATATATATCTGTGTGTGTGTGTGTGTGTGTGTGTGTGTGTGCAAGCTTAGTGTTACTTATCCTACTGTCTTATAGATGTTAGTGACTGCATCTCGTGGGCGTAATATTATTTTAAGCAGTGGAGCAAGACAAGCTTTTGAAATAAGAGGACCTAACGACGTTGCAAATATGTCAACATTGTTTGGTTTAACAATGGAGCAAGCAAAGGGTGCAATCTCAAAAAACTGCAAGTAAGCTTCTATTACCATTAATATATGATATTATATTTATTAATGTGTATCATTGAACTTCTCATATTGAAGTATACCGTTGTTAAATTATGTTCTAGTATAACACCATGTTTTCATCTGAGTGTGTTAATGCACTTGCTTCATACGTGATAAACATGTACTTATTTGGATATTTTCAGTTCAGTTCTGTTGCGTGGTTATGCAAGAAGGAACACATACAAGGCAGCGATTGCTATAGATAATTCACAAGCAGAGTTTGAAGTGCCCACAGCTTGGGATCCCCTCTCCACACCAATGAATACGTGCTTCCTGACAAGGATTTATCAACTCTTAACACAATCTCAGAAACAATAGTACCTGTACGGCAGACGAAGAGTGAACCGATACGAAAGAGGAAGAGTACGGAAGCTGCAGAACCGGTACGGAAGAGTAAAAGAAGAACAATTCATAGTCCTGTTTAGCTTAAAATATGATTTACATATGTAACAGCTTTATGATATAACTAGGAATTTGATTTACGGGGAATTTAAATGGCATTATGTGTTCAAAATTTATAAAACAAATAAGTTTATTTAATTAATTCATTAAACTTGCACATATTTACCAAATAAATTAATAAATTGCTTTCCAAAATCACAGCTGGAGTTTTAACATGATCTCAACCGTTATCTATGTGTAACGTATGTTTACATTTATTAGGATTATAATTAAATTTATAATTCTAAATAAATTTTTCATTACAAAGTATATTTATGTGTGTGTGTGTGTTTGCGTAATATTTAAACTATAAAAAAGATGGATACATAGACTAATAATTCATTAAATACATGTTAAATTATAAAGTTTACATGTGAAAATGTATGTAGTAGCAAAAGGAACATCCATGAAACGCTAATGAGTATTTTTATTCCCTTATTCCATATATTTAAGTGCTTCACATACATAAGTTATGTTTTTTTTGAGTCCAAAATGTCATTTAATTATATTGTTGTTTTAAAATAAATTCTTAATTATTATTTATATTTATTATTTATATGAACAATAACAAAATGTTAAATGTGTTATTTAAATGTCTAAGTATACATATAAATATGTTTTATGTATCAAGTAATAATCTCAAATATTAAATTTATTTTACTAAAATATTAGTACATTACAATTGTTTTTAATTAAAAAAGGAAATATAAAGAGTTAAAAACACTTAACACTAATATATAGACTCTTTTGCTGTGTTAAAATATTATATCATTTATGATTAATACTTCTCTCATTTTAATTTCATATTTTTTTTAATATATTTGAATATGAGATAAAATGATATGTATTCATAAGAAATAAACATATAACACTATGTTTAAAGTTATATTAATCGTTTAAAATGAAATAGTTAAGTTGAAAAGTTATATAATTATATTTATACTATGTGGAATTTATGAAAATAATCAATTGGTGTTAATTAATGTTTTTGATTTGTTTGAAAGTGTTAAAAGAGATGATAAAACATATAAATAAAGTAAGAGCATGTTATCAAAGTAATAAGAAGTAGAAAATAAAAATAAATTATATTATTTAATTAAAAAAATTAATTATAATAGAATTTTTTGATGAATTTTTATTTAATGATTGTTCAGTTATTTATGTAAGATTTGAGAATATTAAAGATATGTTAATGTTGTGTTATGTGTCATTGAAAATTATAAGTATTATTGAAACTTTATTAAACAATGTGACTAATGAAAATTCATTTGAATTTGTTAATTTTATGAACTTAAGAAATAATTGTTGTTTAAATAATGTGGTTAGTGAAACTTCATTTTAATTAATTAATTTTTTAAAATTAGAAAATAATTATTACATAATCAACATTTTTTAGTGTCTTTTAGTGACTTTAAAATTGAACGAATAATAGCATTTTATTATAAAATAAACAATAATTGTAAAGTGTAATTCCATAATGAAAAGTTCAAGGTTAATTTTATTAAATAGCTTAAATAATTATTTTTGTGATAAATTTTAAGTCTCATCACTTTAACACATGCATAAACAATTAAGAATATAAATATTATGAAATACATTTTATATTTCAATTCTTTTAATAATATTTTCACTATTGCCATAAAATTATTCATTATTATTAAATTTTAAAAAAGATAATTAATTTATTTATCTAATTCTAATCATGGTTAATGGATAAAGATAGTTATAAAATTTCAGGGTTACAGCGAATTGAGCAAGTCCTTATGCGAGTGCTTAGTAACAATTTAAGAATGGGCCCATGCTACAACCGTCATCAGCGAGGAGAGAGGGACAAATGCCAGCCTTAAAGAAAAGTAACCACTTTTGAAATGGAGTCTAGACTCTCAATTTGTTGAGGTTGTTATATCATGATTAATATGCTTTTCTAAAAAAAAAACAAAAAACATATGTTGAAAAAGTAAATAAAGATACATTTGTAACGTGATTAAGGACGAGTGTAAGATTTTACATTCTTTGTCAACATATACTCCTTAATTTTAATGTTACTTAATCTTATATATAAGAATTAATATGCATATTTAAACATATTTATGCTAACACATAAGCACACAACTTTATAATTTAATAAAATATTATTCGTGTTTAATACTTACTTACAATTGCCATCAACAAACTTAATTAAGTTCAGAAAGTCTTAACTATGTTTAAATTTTCTTTTATCAAAAAGTAAATCTTAAAAATAACTTTACAAACATCAAATGTGTACCATAACCTTTACTTTTCATTTGGTTACATTATTTAATGGGTGTCTTCAACTTGTCTTGAGTTATTTAGCAACATTAATTAAATTTATGTAAAAAATTAATCTTTTGACACTAATTACTTATGCACGCATTATAACTTGAATACTTATTATCGACTATTTACCCAATCCTTGTTCTTTTGGATTATTTTATTTTTCTCTTATTTGTAGCCTTTGTTGTATAGAAAATTTAATCAAAAGAACATTAAATTATTAAGAAATTGATTTATGAAAATGCACCCTTTCTTATTTCATATTTCTCTTTAAAGTTTGTATAGTCTAACCAACAACTATTAAAATTTATTCATGTTACTCTTTTGTTCATATGGTTTATTTTAAATTTAAAATTTTTTAAGCCAAGGTGATTTTATTGTTCGTTTCACATTCTTTAGCTACTTATTATTTTTTTAAACATTATGAATTCATATTTTATTATGTTCTTAAAGAAGTAACTTTTCCACAACAATTTATTTGGACTCAATCTTCACTATTGATAAGCAAACAACTACATTATAATGTTAAAACTAAAGCAAGGAAAAGCTCTCATTTCTTTTTAAACCCTTATAATAGATCAGGAACATTTAATATAATAATAAAATGTAAAAGGGATTGACCAACATCATTTATGTACCAAGATTCTATATAATATATATTATATTTACCTAAATGCGGGAATGCATGGTAACTATATTAATATTATACAATTATTAATAAATATTAATTAAATAATAATAATTATTAATTAGGACTATAGAAAATCTCATTTTTGTTTATTATGTATTACAAATCATATAGTTTAAAACACAAAGACAGTGTACTATGTGCTAGCCAAAAAAGATGTTAAATAGGATGTATAGGCCATACCGATGACATATCCGTATATCTATAGCATGTTATAGATATATTTTAAGTGGCATTCAAATAAACAAGATTTATAAGCCTACCAAATAAATTAATAAATTTAATTTATCATCGTTCTTAAGTTGTTTATCGTGCTGAGGTGGAGCTTTAACATGATCTCAATTGTTGCATGTTTATATCTATGATGTGTAATGTACGTTTACATTATAATTACGATTAATCTTACATAATTTTTTATATTTATGAAAACATACAATTTAAAACACATACATAGGGTACATGTGGGAAAATTGTAGTATGTGCTAGCCAAAAAGAAAGAGAGAGATGTTAAGTGTGTTTACATATATAGTTTAATAAAAAAGAATGTTAAACAGGATGCATAAACTAATAATTCACTAAACATTATTATTCGATTACATGTGAGACTCCGTCTCTTTAGGTTTACTGGCGAATTACTAGTGAACTCGAATAAATAAATGAATAAATGAATAATGTAACAAATAATTAAAATTCCACTAAAAATTGAATCAAGTACCCTCCGGTACCATACTCACACCAAATAAAACACACAGATAGAACACTATTCCGCCCCAGCCACCAACTGCAATACTTCAAGTTTTGCTAACTCTAACAACCTGGTTGAACTTGCAGGAGAGAGCCTCGGTATTCATATACAATTCACTTCCATAGCAGTGCTTGTCGTGAGATCCGTGAGCTGGTTTATGGACATCGCGCCATAGTTGATGTGTGGGACTAGTTGCTGTCTCTCCTGCGCGTTTGCAAGGGTCCCATTTGCCCACAAGATCATTAGCATCAATCCCATAGTTTCTCGCAAAATGATTAAATGCATCTTCCACGGACATACCACTTCACATACACACACGATGAGTCAAAACACACACACACACACACGGTACCTTGGGATTTCAACATTGAAGTGCTGAAGATAGACCAATTTAGCTCTATCTAATGGAGCGAACCAGGTTGTTCAATGGTAAACGATTAAGACACATCACAGCGAATTTGATGTCCATGGGGCGACTGCAAATCTCCTGCACTGCTGCTCTCAGGCAAGTTTCCGATGCATACTTACCTGCCACTATAACCACTTGCAGCAAATCAACTTGGCTCACAGCATGGAGTACTCCAAAGTAAAGGAAGTGCAGAAACACCATGGTAGCACGTGCCTCTGTAAGTAGTATAGTTGTTAAAAACTTGTATTCACGTGTGTGTTTGTTTCTAACAAGATACCTAAATCACTTTTGACATGCAGCTTAACTTCCTTCTTCCCTGATTCTCTCATTTCACGTTCAAAAGCCTATTTACATCACATGTTAGATATATCAACAAATTGTGCACACACACATCTCTCTCTTACACACACCACATCTCTCTCTCACACACACACAACAAAGACAAAGACAGATTGTTGAAATAGTTACGCACGCAATCACCCATGACCCCTCTCTAGGGGACACACACACACACACACACAGCAAAAAGAAATAACATATACACAGTCAGGATCAACAGTACGCAACACAGATAACCTTCTTGAAGAAGTCGCTTTTGCAGGACAGACAAGACGAGCTTACAAGGACTTTGATGCAACGCTCACCCTTGATCAAGTAAACAACCGCATCCGAATGCCGTGAATGAAAGGATTCCATGACTGGACCCTAGAGCAGATGGTTTCCGCTTATATATTAGAAATGCATGCGGCATTGACAGACGTCGTCTATATTTGATCGACATTTGGCATAGGTGTTAAATGCTACACAATATTATATTAAACGCGTGGTGCCGAGGTAACCGTGGTAAATTCCTAAATCGAATTAGGAAAAATACATTATTACATTTACATTTTCTTTTGTGTATTTATTCTCTGTAGATGATAAATTTTGTTCATATTATTATTTTATATAATAAGTTTATTCTGTGAGAACGTTCCATCCGACGATCATTATAAATCCTTACATCGATATCGGCCATATTACATCTTAATCTACGTGGCATTGTTGGGGCCATTGGATCATGCATGGGTAGGAAATAATATCAAATATTCGTTTAAATTATATGTATGGGATATTTCTTTAATTCATTTAGAATTTATCAATTTAATTTAAAGTATAGATAGATTAATCTTATTGTTAACTATTATTTAATTCATCAATCTATTTATAATTTACAATTCCAAGGGCTTGAAAGACAGATTGTGAAAATATTTAAAATTTAAAGGTTATTTAAGAATTTTTTTTATATATTAATTTTTACACCCATTTATGGGTAAAACTCCATCAACGGGGTAGTTTAGCTCAGAATATTCATATTTGAAAACATAATAATTTTCTAGAATGCCTACTTTACATTACGACCTTAACTTGTATCAAAAGAATCCTTGTGTTCATTATTTAAGTGGCATCCTCTTAAACTGTATGTATGTGTCCAAAATCTATAAAATAAATAATATTTAATTTAATTAATTCATTAAACATGCACATATTTACTAAATAAATTAATATATTGCTTTTTAAAATCAGGATTGAAGTTTTAAGATGATCTCAACCGTTTTCTAAGATGAGTAATGTATGTCTAATTATATTACGATTACAGTAATGTTATAATCTAAATTGACAATTTAAAAAAAAATTTTCATTAATTATGTATTTACAAAATATGTGTGTGTTTGCAAATATATTTAAACTAGGATACATAGACTAGTAATTCACTAAACACATTGGTATTTGTTAAACTATTATGTATTACCAGGAAGAATGAACTTGAAACTTTCAAGTGAATACTTAGGGATTTATTATTTTATTAATGAACCATGGATATTATTTACAAGTTTAATTTTATTTAGACTAGAATATTTTGAAATTATCATTGAATTTATTACTGAACTGTTAAAATATTTTCAAATAAATTAAAAATATGGTTTAATTATGTCATCGTGGTATGAACATTGATAATATCATTAACTTATTTTAATTGCTCATAGTTTAAAATAAATTAATATATATTTAATTAAGAAAACATAATGGGAAAATGTATTATACTCTATAGGAGTCAAGTTTTAAAGGTATTGTGCCTGTAGAAACTTTAGGCAATTTTATGTGTGTTTTCCACGCACACACATACACACATCTCTCTTACACACACATACGCACACACCAACACATGCAAGGCCAGCTACAAACAACAAAGCCACACACACTTATGTACGCAATCAGCCTCTCTAGGACACACGCACGCACAAACGCAGCAGACAGAATTAACACATACATGTACAGTCAAGATCGACAATACATAGATGATAAATTATATTATCTAAATAAATATTTAATATATGAAGATTTTTTTTTACTTTAAGAAATATTATTTAAATTATTATAATATTAAAATAGAATATTCATTTGAATTCATGTCATGTATGGGATATGTAATTAATTCATTTAATTCGTGTAAATTCATCATTTTAATTTGAAGTAACCAAACAGATTATTTTCCAGAATGCTTTATCCATTTACTATTTAAATAATGCTTTTAGATTTAATCAATCATTCATTCTAATTTATCTAGTTCACAAGATATTAATTTAATTTAGTAAATTGATTTAAAGCATTTCTACATTCATTTAATAATTTAATTTAAGTTTGAGGAAATATGTAAAATTTAAAGGTTATTTTTTTATATAACACCCACACATGGTTGTGTGTATGTAGTTTAGCTGAGAATATGCATATTTAAAAACATAATAGTTTTCTGTACAAGAAAGAATGCCAAAAAAGAGTAAGTTCAAACTTTACACTACAACCTTAACTTAGTATCAAAAAACTCCTTGTGTTCATTTTTAAGTGGCATCCTCCTAGACTGTATGTATGTGTCCAAAATCTATAAAATAAACAATTTAAATTTAATTAATTCATTAAACTATTTACCAAATAAATTAATGTTAAATAAGCTGTTTGTCATGAGTTTTAACATGATCTCAATCGTTGGATGCTTATCTTACAATTCTAAATAATAGCTAAATCACATCTTATTAAGCTGCTTGTCATGCTGAACTAGAGTTTTAACATGATCTCAACCGTTGAATACTTATATCTATGACGTTTAATGCATGTTTACATTATAATTACGATTCTAAATGTTATAATCTTATCGCACATCTCATTAAGCTGCTTGTCATGCTGAGCTAGAGTTTAACATGAACCGAACTGTTGAATGCTTGTATCTATGATGTGTAATGTATGCTAACATTAATGATGATAATAATATTATAATCTTACAATCCTAGAGCATTAACAAAACATACAGTTTAAAACACATACACAGTGTTACATGCAGGGTGTTTTAACTATAAAGTCTACCTGTAACTATTATGTAGACTCCGTCTCCTTGTGTTCAGAAGTCTCGCACTGTTTATTCTGTTCGTTAGTAGCAAGAGGAAGCTCAGGAAGAGGAGGTACAGTGAACTCGAAACCTTCAAGTGAACTCTTTGCCAGTTCATTAAGCTCAGCATGGGCTGCTTCAAGCTCGGCCGACGTGGGTACGTGTCCGATGAAAGCTTCCCTCGCCTTCTCCAGTATGTTCTGTAGATACTTGCTCTGGGCCTCGATCCGTAGCTGGAGATGCTTTTGTACCTGAAATAATACACTCATTTAATACATATCTCATGTTAAAGTAAACTTCCATGTGTATATATCACTGCTATAGCGCGCACACACACACAATGCTTAATGAACTGGCAAATAAATTATGTACCTCGAGCTGCTCATGTAGTTTCCGCTGCACTTCCATTTGCATAGAAAGAGCCCTGTTGATCTCGTAGCTACTGCATATATACATATATATACACATGAGTAATCTAAATGCATAAAACATAACCCCACATAAAGTATAGAATGTATAAAGAATACTGTATAATTACTCTGAAAGGTTTGAGTTTAAGGAATTCTGAGACCCAGTATTTTGTGCTTTGGCACCACCTGCGAAGAGAAGTATGTTATGTAATGAACAACACGCACGCACGCACGCACACACACACACACACGTCCATACATATAAGTTGTTACCTTCTTTTTTCCCGTCTGCATTGTTCTCTTTGTGGAGCTGCATCCCAAGCCTGTACTTCTGTAATGATGCACAACTTATTAATGAGAAACGGAGGGACATGTATTTATAACTATCTATTGATGCAAAAAAAAAAACTACGCAAGAACACCAGCTTATAATAGAGAAGAAATACATATACATATAATGGCTAAAATACTCGAATATAAACAAAATTCATAAGATGACAAGAAACGCCGTCAAATCCCGCCACATCAGCAATAATATCCTTAGCATAAAACTATGAGTTATTAAAATTCGATGACATACCTGAAGATGGCTCTTAAGATGATATAAAGTAAGTCCCTTCACTCCCATCACTCTCATTACAGACTTGGGAGTTGCTTCTGCATAAACAGTACCAAAATCAAAATATATACAATGCAACATACACATATAGATAAACATATATATATCTACACACACACACACTACAACATATGTGTGTGTGTGTGTGTGTGCACCGAATATCTAGAGAAATATACGCACACACCGGAATAGTCAACTGCCTTAAAGGTAAAACTACCAGAATGAGTAAAAACGTGACAAGATCAAATAAAAGTTTTGGTGACATGATATACGAAAGTAACAAATGCCTCTTATCAGTACATATACATTGTGTTTGCTACATATCTGTGGATATACGTATAGCTATACACATGTACATTTACATATGTACAAATATGCATGCCTTTAAACTCATCAACATATATATACGTTTTGTGTTGTGTGTGTGTGTGTGTGTGCTGTTTGAACAACCAAGGAAATGCTTACTGTCAGGACCACCAAGCTGAGTAACGGCGTCAACGAAACGTTCATGCAGCTCAGGAGTCCAACGAAGACGGGGCTTGGGCTCTATAGAAGAAACCACAGAATCCGCCCCATTTGTAAGATACAGTGGTTCCGCTTGCGCCCCCATTTGCCCCTGTGTGGAACCAGCTGTGGACTCGGATATTTCTTCATCTGATACATCTTGTCTGTATATATAATATAATCCTCACACTTCCCCCTTCAATCTGTATATGGGTTCCTCGGAAATTAAGAAATTCTTACAATCTGCATACTTTCCTGCATATGGGTTTCATTGGAAACCCTTATAAACCACGCTCCCCTGTTCTGTACACACTATATTCTAATACACACTAAATTCTGAACTACACACTCCTCTCTATATATGTATATCAATTCTGTAAATGGGTCTTCATCCAGAGAGCTAGGAAATGCGTACTTGGATTAAGCTCCATCCCCGCCGTCTTCTGCTTCTGAGAGGCTGAACATTTGGCGAGACGACAGCATATTCTGCTACCCTAGGGCATATTCCGTTGGGATGGGCGTTGGAGCGAATCTTTGCTGACGTGCTCCGGCATTGGCGCAGGAATCTTCTGCTAAGTGAACATTCCGTCTTCTTTTTCTTGCTTCCTTTTGCCACGTGGCAGATTCCGCGGGCCGGAATATGTGATAATGAAGATTCGAGATTCGGTGTTTTGAAAATGTGCCAATCAGCAAGCGTTTGGAGTGTTTTTTTTCCGCATGTGTTTGACAAGACTACACTAGAGAAGAAGATAGATCGATGTACTTTTAGTAATTGTATACAGTAGATAATTCTAAACTCTAGTTTAATATTTGTATTAAATCAGTTAATTATATGATTATCTAGAGTTAGAAGCAAACTAAAAGTTTGACTACGTGCATCTGTATATTCCTATAGTGAAAGCAAACTATGATTATGATACAATTAAATATATGGTATTTTTAACATTAGAAACATATTTAAGAACTAATAAAATTATATTTAAATTAATATAATTAATATTTTTATAAGATTTTAGTATATTCTTTAACGAAATTAAAATTCTATGGGTTTTTTTTTTAACATGTTAAACATAAAAGATACATTTTTTACATTATTACTACCACTTGTTATTACCAACAGTCCATTTATCATCTAATGAATATATTAATTTTCACATTTGGTTTATTTCCCCATAAGTATATACCATGTTCATATATATAATATAATTATATATATATATATATATATATATATATATATATATTGTGTGTTTTATATCAATTTATAACTAATATTCACATTGGAAATGCTTTATATTCAATCTAAAAGACATGTGCTAGGCAATAAACTCTTACTTGTATATAAGAAAATTTAATTCTTATATAATATTTATGTTAGCTACAATGCCAACTTACTATGTATATTAAAAATAGGGAAAATTGTTAAAAGGCCCTCCAAAGATTGCAATATTGTAAAAAGGCCCTTGAAGTTTTGAAATTGTCAAAAGGCCCTGTGAAGTTTTTCAATTTGTCAAAAGGCCCTTTTCAACCGTCAAACAGTATAAATAAATGAAGAAAATCTATTTTTGTTAAATTACGTAAAATTCAAATTTAAATTGCTGCGGTACAAGTGCGACGGTGTGGCCACATTGTCCACACCGGCTACAATGAAATGCTCGTTTTTTCCTTCATTCTCTGTGCGAACTCGCTTCTTCTTTGGACGTCCAGGAGGTCTGCGAGTGTTTGGAGGCTTCAAGTCATCAGCTTCCAACTCCTGAAGATCCATTGGGTAAATGACTCCCGTGTATGATTTGCAATAGGAATCCACCAAAAAACTGGGATGAGCATAACTCTGAACACGCTCCCTTTTCCATAGGATGGCTGCAATCCCATGGGCACATGGTAATCCCAATCTCTGCCATGAACAACAACTGCAACTTCTTTGAGATATGTTCACCACTCGAGTATGCTTTCTGTTTGAATCTCAAAACATTTGCATCAGATGGTGAGACAACATAATATCTTGCACGTGAAAGAGCATCATGAATGATCTTCTCCTGTGTCAACTAGCTTGAACTCATCAGCCTCGCATCTGCTTGATAAACCTTCTGTCCTCCGCTCATAAAACCAGCTCATCAACTTTTGTCGGATATGTTCGAGCATAGCGAGGATTGGCTTGTCTCGAGCTTCCAAAAGCCAAGCATTTAGAGACTCAGAGACGTTTGTGGTTAAATGCCCAAACCGGTCTCCCTCAAACCATGCAATGCCCAAAACTTTGGTTCAGTAGCAACCAGAATCCAATCAGCAGCAGCTCTATCTTTCTCTCGAATGGCTGCTAGAGCTTCTTCAAAATCACGATGAGTCAATGCTCGAGCAGCATTCCAAAGAAGATGAACCAGCTCAGTATTTTTAAACGTTTTTCCGAAAATTCTCTGAGAAATGTCTCATGCAAAACCCATGATAGGCATTTGGAAAGATCAAAGATACAGCGTCCAGAACACCTTTTTGTCTATCTGAGAGGAATGTGTAGGCTGAAGCATATGGGTGATTCGTGTTGATGAGCCTCTTCAAATGCTCCAAAAACCAGACCCAGTTTTCACGATTCTCAGCATCTGCAACTGCAAATGCCAATGGAAACAGTTGCCCTTTTGCATCCACAGCAGTTGCCACGAGCAGGCATCCCAAGTATCTGGATTTGATGTGCGTCTCCATCCAATCCAATCAGAGGCTTGCAATATTGAAAGCCTGAGATGGAAGCATGATAGCTAAGAAAAGCCTTCGAAAACGACCTGTATCATCTTGCTGAATATCCAAAACAGACCGGGATTATTTCTCAAAAACAACATCTTGTAACCTCTCAGGTTAGAGTATGCAGCTTCATGATCCCCATGAATTGCTAAAACAGCTTTCTCCTTCCCTTTCCAGGCCAAGTCGTAGGAGACAGAGACTCCATGATCTTTCTAATTTCAGCCATTATACTCTTGGGAGTCACGTGTGGCTCATCCCACCCTGTTTTGAAACTTGTCTGAAATCCAGTTGCTGAAGCTTCTTTGTTCCGAGATGATCAATCCCACCACATGAATGATCACTGATGAATGTTTTGATTGAGCAGAGGGCCCTGATCAATGAGTGAAACGTGCAAACGCCAAGAACACCCCTCTATTACATCCAACTGTGTATTGAGATTTATCATTTTTTATTTTTTCAACTCAAAATTTCCAGCTACAGTAGCATCTTTTACCGATCCTTAAGCTCAGATAGAGATGCGTAGCGTGTCCCAAAACAAGCATCATTAGGGCAATCACATTTTCCCCTTTTTATTATTTTTTGACGGTTCATAGAGGCCTTTTGACAATTTCAAAACTTCCAAGGGACCTTTTTACAATATTGTAATCTTTGGAGGGCCTTTTAACAATTTTCCCTAAAATATATATAAGTTATCTTTGAAGTTGAACATTGGTGATATAACTTATGACATGTACATTTTAATTAATTCTGTTTATATTATAAATTGTTTTACACTTGAGAATTCAATCACCTCATACCAATGAAATATAGATGCAAGTTATGTAAAAATTAATTTAAAAGCTAAATCTTTAAGATGTAATTTTAGATATAGAAAAAGAACTTTATAACTCACAAAATAATTAAGAACGTAAAAGTATTAAACATTATAATGTTATTATTATATCTTTTGAACATGCATATTAACATTTCTAGTGCAATATCAAGAAAGTACGAATTAAAAACCAATTTCACATTTAAATATTTAGTGAAATACAATATTAAGTAAAAAAGACTCTACATCGCAAGAAAATATAAAATTACAACCATAAAAGGCACAAAATAGAGAAATTCTATAGCAATAAAAAATATAAAATAAATTAAAGAAGAAATAAATATTAATTATAATTAAAATACATTATCATTTAGAAATTGATAGTTTAGTGAGCACCTCCACAATACATTTAAGTGCATATTATTTAAATATGTGAATCAATATATAAATGATTGTTTAATTTTTAATTAAATAATTAAAAACTTAAAATTTTAAATATAACTACACAATTATATTGACCTTAAACTTAAAAATTTATTATATATCCGAAATGCTTTACAACATAATTTATATTCTTTCTTCAGTTAAAAAGATATATTTTTTATAACTATATTATCACACTATATAATAAAACAAGAAATCAATTAAATGTACTACTTTAAAATAATAAAAAACACAAACCTCCTCATGTTAAATAGTTGGATAAAATAATAATATATATTACCTAATGTGGTTGTTGAAAATGGACTAATAAGATAACATTCACCAAATTTAAAAGAATGATGAACTTAATAAATTATAAGAAATTATAAATAAGAGTGAAATGATAATTTTGAACTTTGATAATTTCAAATTTGACAAAGATGACATATTTATAAATACTAATAAAGGTTATGTTAAATATGAGACTAATAAAAATAAAATGTAATTTATTTAAAATTTTGTGAAATTGAAATAACTAAAAAAGAAGTCAGAAAAAGTATTAAAAAAGTAAAGTACATAGCAAAACATGATCACCTAGCAAGGTATATTATATGTTATAGTTGTATTCACAAAATAAAAATCTTTCACCAATATGAACTGTATAATATTATTTCAAAAATAAATATAATATATGTTAACCAACATCAACATTTACTATCAATTCAATAATATTTAAAGTATTAATTATTCATTCACTTCATGGCCTCAAGTGTTGTACCAGTCCAATATAATAAAAATTAAATAATGGTATTTATTTAAAAAGAACATAACATTCATAACAATTAAAATGTAACGAAGCATCGATATTGATCATTAAAGAACACAAATAACAATGAATTATAAATTAATAATCTTATATATTAATGCCCATCAATACATCAATCAATGAGGTGCTTCTTTTTTAAAGTGGTCAGAGTTTTAACTCAAACGTGGTTGTCAAGTGGCCATTCTGTGTCAACACCCTGTGTGAGCAATGATAAATTTTTTTAAATAACCTTACCTAAATAAACATATACCTTGTGTAGGGAGCCTTCAAGAAGCCTTTGCCACCCTCAGAAGCAATCCACGATAATTAAAAGTTTCTTGTCATGAATTTTATAGTTGATTTCCATTGCCCTGAACTTGCATGAGTGGAATGCTATGGGGTGTAGATTGTTTGTCCGAGCCATATTGATAGAAAATACCATTCAAAGTAAAGTCAAACGCATTTGTCTCCATCACAAAGAGTTTGACTAGGTCATGGTGAAGCAAGATTGAAGCCAAGGTAAAAGCAAACTTAAGAATAATAAATGCATTCTTAGCCTATATAAACCACTTGAATGGAACCCCCTTTTTTGGCGAGTTGATTCAATAGAAGCATAATTTTGAAGAAGTTTGTGATGAAACACTGATAAAAATTTGTATTTGTTGAGCATATTTTGTGTATGTGTGTGCAAAAGCAAAGTTGAGGAAACACTGAACGTCTTGAGCTGACTTTGGCATTTCCCACCATGAATTAACTTTTTTTTGCTTAAACCATGATTTTTACTATTCATAAATAGTACACCTAATTTTTAATAGCAACATATATACTAATAATTTATATAATAAATCAATTGAGAAGCTATTCATAAAATTAAAGAATATAAGTTAAAATTTATATATTTAATTTAATTTAAAATTATTATATAAATTGGTTTATAATTTGTTAATTTAAACCATTATGGTTTATTTGGTGATTTAAATTATAACTCAAATCAAAATTGTCAATCCATGTTTTCCACTTAAAAATTGTGTACACCTTGGCCAAGTACATGAAGATTCCAGTGCATGATATTATGTATTTCAAAAATTCGACATGTTCATGATGAAATTGACACTTTTCTAACTTAACATAAAGACCATGCTGTTAAAATCTTTTCAGAACTTAACGAACGTGTTGTTGATGTTCCTCCTCTGTCTTCCAAAAAATAAGAATGTCTTCAAAGTAGATAATCACAAACCAATCAAGAAAGTCATAAAAAATGTCATTGGCCATATGCTGAAAAATTGCAAGGACATTGGTTAACTTGAAAGACATCATCGTGTATTTAAAATGCCCATAGTGTGTACGAAAAATAGTCTTCCATTTGTCATCAGGGTGAATATGGAGCAGATTGTAGGCACCTTGAAGGTTGATCTTCATAAAGTAATGAGTTTCACGAAGACACTTAAGAATTGCAAAGACAAGAAGTAAAGGATACCGGGTATGAATGATGATTTTTTCAACTCGTAATAGTCGACCATCAATAAAAAGAGCCATCATTTTTCTTAACAAAGAAGATAGGAACATTAGCTAGAGACTTGAAATGATGAATGAAACTAGTAGCCAGGCTGTCATTAATGTATTCCTACAAAGCTTTAAGCTCGAGTGAAGAAAGATCACAAATTAGACCAAACGGAGGTGTCTTACATTCAATAGTATTAATCAAACAATCATACGAACAATACTTAGGAAGATGACTGGCTTGGATTGTGTCAAATACATTCGTAAACTTGTGTATGCAAACGGCAATGAACTAGGAGTAGATGTCAAAGAAGGAGTCACCATCATAGCAAAAATGTTAAGTGGGCAGCACGGATAAATTTTGCTAATGAAATAATCAAGATATAAATCGGGGTTTTTATCAAAGTCGAAGTCTAAGTCAAAGCTTATGTTGTTGGAGACACAAGATGTTGCTAGGTTGGAGTTGTGATTGAAGCCAAAGACAAAGACGAAGTCGGAACTAGAGTTGGAGTCGGGCCAGAGATGGAGATGTAGAAGTGCTACCAGGAACTAGAGGTGTCGAAATGTAGCCAAAAGTTAGAGTTGTAGAGGTATTGCCAAGAATTAGAGTTGCTGAGATACGGCAAGGAGTTGGAGACAAAACAAAAGCTAGAGCAATAACAACCAAGGTACGAGTTGTCTAATTAATTTGCAGATTAAGGGTCTTGAACCAAGGAAGACCAAGAATAACAGGAGTGTCGAGAATTAAAGTGACGTTGAAGGAGACCAAACACAAGATATTACCAAGGGTGACCATGAGAGGCACTGTTTCTTCAGTATATCGCTGAACATTATTGGTCTTCTATCAACAACTATCAACTTAATCGGATCGGAATGCATATGAAGCTTTAAATTATGTTGTTGAACAAAGAGGCAGTTAGTCAAGTTGCCAGTTACACCATTATCAATAGAGTTGCTATGTTAACTTGAATAGCATCAGATGTCAAGATAATAATCGAATGAAGGAAGGGTTTGTTGGTGTTTGTTGCCGAGATCACATGTAAAACTATCTTCGATGAAGAGATATTTAGAGCAGACTTGCAATGGTCCAATCAGAATGCTCCTATTTGGATTGGATCTTCTCATTTTTGTCTCAACCGAGGGACCATCCACCACCTTAGCTTGAATTCATTATCAATTTGGGCACCTAACAATTTAGTGTTCGTTCTTACCACAATATAAACACAAGTTTGCTTGAAGATGTTGTTGTCACTCAACTTGTGTCAGTGCCCCTCGTGGTCGAAGAACATCCACTTGTGGTTTAGCGTCAGAAAATAGAGTGGCCAATGGCTCTTGTACTATTGGAGTTGGAGTACAAAATACTTGTCAAGAACATTTCTCTTAACGTCACTCACAAAGTTGATTGCTGCAATGAATTGCTTGAGCAATAGCTTTGTCTAGAGAATCTGGGTTTTCGAGAGTGAACAAGAGATTCCTAACATCATCAAGAAGACTTTCCCTAAATTAATCATGGAGAGTAGCATCGTCCCAATTAATGTCTCATGAAAGTAATCAAAATTAAAAGCATATTCAGATGTTGCATGAAAACCTTGTTGTAGTTGTCAAATCTTGGTTATTGTCGTGCGTTCACGATCAAGATCACCGAAGGTAGCTTTAAAAGCTTGGAAAAACGTATCCTATAATTTCAAGAGTGGTGAGTCTTTCTCAAGTAAAGATGCAAACCACTTCAAAGTTGCACTGATGCCTACAAGACCCACTTGTGTTGTAGCCATAGTATCGATGTGGTGTAAGCAAAAAACCAATTAAATTTGATTCATAAAACCTCAAAATTATGACCTTGAGTCATGAAACTAGCTGATTTTTGATTTTGAAACTTGTGATGAGGATGACTATTGCTATAGATCATGTTACAGCCGTTGATTCTCAAATTGTTAGCTGCTGAAATTGTTGCACGAAGAGTTCTACACCGATAAAAGACATGTTAAGAAACTTGAAAGTTCATATCTAAGGAATGGAAAAGGATTCTGGTTCAAACTGTCAAGAATTAAGCCAAGAAGACAGAAAACAAGCTCGATTATAAAGATTAAAATAACATATATTTATATTTAATAATGAATGACTAAATTATTTATTGTATATGTAATAGTTATGTTACTCTTTATATATATCTATATAACAACATAAGAGGCAAGCTCTTAAATTGGTGTTGAACTGGAATGTTTAACCCTGATCACATTCACTTTTATATGCTATAAAGAAAGCCAAATTTAGACTTAACTAATTATAGTGACCCTTATCCATATCCACATTCTTTATCTTAGAGTTGTACATTATATGATCCTTATTCATATCTTTATTTATATCCTTATCCATATCTATATTCGTATTATTATCTGTATTCTTATCCATATCTTTACCCATATTCGTGTAACAAAGCTAAATTGTCACAACAACCTCTTTTGGGCAACAATGAATACCCTAAATCACGACTAACCCCTAAGGGTTTAAGTGGTCAAGTCATACCCTAGACCCAGGTTTTATACTTAGTGAAGACACGAGTGTGTCATAAGTGGATACAAGTGTTTTGCTCAATAAACTCTTTAAGGCTAGGTTTGAATAATCCTAAGTACATGACCTTGCAAGTGTCTCATGAATGGGGCTCTTGCTAATGAACTTAAGTCGTTCAACTCTTGGATCCTAAGGAAAACACCCCTTAGCTGAGTGTGTCAATAACACATCCATTTACGAGACCTAACCTTCCTTAAGTGGATGCCAGGTCAAATGGTCTTAATAAATTTGCAACGTGACCTTCATACCCTACATAACCCCAAAACTAAGGATAAAGAGACAACAATATTTCCTATTTTGCACAGGGTTTTGGTGGTAATGCAGATTCGGATAACATTTTGAATACTTGTGATTTAGATGTTGTGTTGCCAGTAAAGCCCAGGAAGAAATCCAGATCTCATGGGAAACAACTGGAGGAGGTTCCAAAAACCCATGTATCAATTTGTGGAGGACGATGAGGAAGATGATTGACCTTTAGAACGAAGGCTAATACCATGAGGAGATGTCTGGTGAAAGGAAGTGATATTACGAACTAAGAGACCATCATCAACCATTGCCACACCCATAGAATGTGAAGACACAACATCACAGCCAGAAGTACAAGGAGCACAGATACCGATATTATACCACTAGGGGAATCACATGAAGGTGGGCTATCAATGATACCACATGTAACTACAACTACCATGTGTCAACCACCTATTGGGAGTACATTTAGAGGGGAGATACCATAGGAAGTACAAACTACGACCAGTGAGAAGGAGCATCAAGAAGTGGATACGTCATTTAGCACACCTAGAGAGTAGATCAAGAATAAAGAGATGGAACAAGAACCCCAATACAAACAACAAGAGATGGGGCAACATGCAACAGAGCGGCAAGAGTGAGATGCGTCCAAAAGTGCAAGATGAGGTAGGGACCAAGTTGGGTCACCAAGGTTGGGTACATGTGAGCCACCAATTTAGGAGACATCAAGTGAAGGAGGTACAAGAAGCCAACTACTGCATGTTTGGAGTGTGATAGAAACAATGATTTGTCAAGGAGATGTGCAACGTGCCGAGGAAAGCATAGCACGACAGGTTCATGAACAATACAACGCCCTAAACAAAATCATGTGCTGCCAGTACAACTAGCTAAAGATACTTACTAATATGGTCTAGGCATAGGCAAAGCAACTCTGGACTCAAGGGGAGCAGATACAATATATCGTTACCAAGCTAGAGAGTCATATTCCCATGAGTATTACCACCATAGAAGAATTTTGAGGAACTATGGAAGCTTCAAGAGAATAACCAAAAGTTGAAGGCTATTATTGCTTCCATTTGTGGGACTATGATAGGACCGTCTTGAGGGTTGCATTAGGGCGATGCAATACTTTTAGTCTGGGGGGATGTTAGAGTCATATTTAGTCACATAAAAATTTTAAGTTATGTTTCTTTCCTTTGAGAATATAATGGGAAAAATACAAAAATAGTATATATGATAAAAATACAAGAGTTAAATGAAAATACAAAATTATGTGCTATAATCATAATACGAAGGTAGAAGCATAACATGAATATGAAAATATCAATGGAATACGGCCAAGGAAACGGTTATCAAAATAGCAATGAGGAGGTTGTGTAATTAACTGGATAAGGCTTATGAGAAGTTATGATAATTATAAGTGCTGGAATAGAAGTATAAATATAAATAAATTGAACTAGGACTAGATAGGGATCCTGGATGTATTGAATATTATACTATATGCCATTACTTGGACATAATATATACTCTCTTCTTAGTCTTACTATGATTTACTGTCTTGTTCACTATTTTCTTAATATATTTCTCTTTTTGCTACTGTGTTGGAATTTGTAATACTACTTATTATATACATTGTCATTATTACTCTCTTTCGACCTTTTGAAGTCTAATTTCTAATATTTACTTATATCACAATACTCTATTCTTCCCTTATTATGGGTTTACGGTGGCGACCACTATTATTTTATATGTGTAGGAAATTTAGCTTAACAACATCACAAAAACATAAAGAATTTAAAAACCTCATCACTTAATCCATTTGACACACTAGTGATGAGAATTATTTTCTCAAGAAAAGAAAACATATATATTAAAGGGGTTAGAACTTTCATATCTTGAACACCTTAATGAGCAAAACATTTTCAATTATATAATTAATAATAAGATGACCAAAACCTTGGCACTTAAAATAATGTAAATAATGATTATATCCATGGCCTATGTATCCACAATCATATTTGGGTCCTTGTCAAACTTACTGAAATGTGGCTTACAAAATTAAAGCATTTATATTTATAGGTTGTGGATGAGTAGCTAGAGCCTAAAGGGACAAGAAGAACTAGACCATGGAGATGTTCATAAACCAAATTTTTAACAACACTAAGCATTTGATATAGCAAATTTTTCCTGACAATCTCATATTTAAATTAACACAAGTAAGATAATTATTAAAACACATACTAAATTGAGTAGTAATTTCACAATCCTTTTCAATGCATTCTTAAAACATTATTTAAAAAAATTCTACATAACCACTAAATGCATTGTCTTCAATGTTGGGGTCAAATATTAGAACCATAATGTAACATATCCACAAAAACAAATAAACAACTCTCGAATTTGATAGACAAAATCCCATTGAAGGTAATCCATAACCATACAAAAATGTTTAATGTAAGCATAAACATCTTTTATAATGTGTTAAAGAAAGAATCTAAATAAAGATGAGAATTATAACCAACTAAAAGTTGTTGTTATGTTAACACACTAAGTAATTGTGTTTATATTTGTTGCTTTGCTATCACAAATAAAATTTAATTAAAATGAGAAAGCAACCATAAGAAGTCTACGTAAAGAAAAAAAAACAAAGAAAAATGAAACAAGATATAATGGACTTCTTCACTAATAAAAAGAATTTGTATTCAACCCAAGACATATGTATAATGTAATAAACCCTTAAAGAGGGGAGGGATCAACCATCATTTGGAGTCACTTAGACAATTACTTAAAATCTCAGTAGTGAACCACATTATACAACCTAAACAATGGCATGTGTGGGCACCCTAACCTTAAATTAGCAAACTTCTTTTTATGCTACTTAAGAACTTCATTGAGTAACCTAATTTAAATAAGCAATTCCTATAAATTGCATTATGATGGGAAAAACATATTATGCAACCACACATAGCAATTAAAAGTGATAAGGCCTTGATTGTTCGATGGTGTGAGATGAGTGAAAATATGTTAGCAAGTAATTTGAATCATGTTTATGCTTTATTGCTTAATTTTGTGCTAAAGCTTGGTCATAAAGCTTGGTCATAAAGCTTGCTTTTTTTTGGTCTAAAGCTACTCATTCTTGCCCTCAAGTTTAATCCTTCTTGCTAGTGATTACATGTCGATGGGCATTAAGGTGCTACTTATATGAAGTCATCACACAATGCTCAATTACACAACAAGGTAAGTTGCTGGTTTCTATTGAAAACATAAAAGTTCATTAGTGTTATTATATAATAACAAATTCACCTTATTCAACGAGGATTAGAGCTTTCTATAACTTGACACCTTCTTTGCAACCTTTTATGATATTAAATTCAATGGAGAGTGAGATAAGATCAAGAAAATGAGGCTTTAATTGCTTCACAAAGTCTCACTCGTGCACCTTTGTTTGAAAGAGAAACTCACTTAATATAGTCCTTGGTTGTTGTAAGCAAGTTCAAAAGCCTGGTTCTAGGCCTTTAAAGAGTTTGGTAAAGATGTTTGACTATGCAAGAAGGTCGACATCGACAACTCTATCAAATCATCTTCACAAATGTAAGAGAGCATCCTCCATGTCACTACTTCAAGGAAGAGTTTCCCAATAAAGTTTGAGGAAAAGAAATCTTGAATTTAAAAAAAACAAGATTCTTAAGCCAACATACCAACTCTTAGGAGGATGAGCATATTGATATAAGTGGAAGTTTGCTAATGAGTATCACAATACTACAAGTGGCCTAACTTCTAGTATTATCACCCTTGTTGCTAGCAATATTCCAAGTTCCATGCCTACTCCTAAAGCCACCATAGGCTTCAACTAGTCGAGGCTTTTAGATTATCAAAACCATGAATAAGGCAGTTGACATTGTTGTAAGAAGTACAAAAATCATGAAGCAACCATAAGAAAGATTTCAGTATACCTTACTTATCACTCAATGACTAAAGCTGAGGAAGGACTACCATAAAGTTGCATAGAGTTCCCATCATCTTCACCCATAATGAAGAGAGAACAATTGTCAAGTGGTGCAAGACTAGGTGTGATCCAAATGGGGTGACAAAGATGCTTGCAAAGGTGGTGGAACAACAGTTGATGCCAAAAGGGTACAATTCATAACTTGTTTGCCAACATCAGGCTAGTGAAGTGCTTTTGAAAGAGAAACAAGGCTCTTGTCTTTCAATCACATATCATGTTAGAGCATTGTCTATGATACAAGCAAAAACTTCCCTTTATTCAAACCTTAGCAAGTCGTAAGAGTATGAGAAGTTGCTCCTACATCGAATTTTAATCATTGATGAAATAAGGTTTTAAGCTATTGAAAAAGATAAAGGGTGTAAAGTGTTCGTAACTCAAAAATGTCAAAAAATCAATGTGCTTGTTAAAAGCAACAATATAAACGAATAACATTGGTTTTAACAACTAGTGCAACAAGCACTCAACTCTCTAACTTTTATATGTTTCAAGTTAAGAAGAAGATGAATATATGGAGCTTGGTTGAGGAAGTTGAGCTTGGTTGAAACTATGCAGCACAAGATAAATGGTTAGATGAGTTTGGTGATCTTTCATGAATTTGTCGAGTATGTGGAAAGCAAATATACTTGGTAGATTAAGCCCCAACAATAAGCTACTTCTCATTTGTGATGATCATGCGACACACCTTGAGATGAAGTTATGTCAAAGAATCCCTCAAGAAAAAGCATTGTCATTGGTAAATCTCAACTCACTTGTAAGTGTTATCCTTAGTGATGTTCAAATATTTCTAACAATTTGTAATGGTGTTACATGATTAACTTGGGAGGCAATTGTAGATGCATTTACCCTAGCAACATAATCTCTAGTTTTTGAGTAACCAAGGTTTAGCCATTAGATCTGCATGTAGTGAAGATGGCACAATTTCTTAACAGGCTAGATACTAGAGAAGCTTCAATATCAATTGCAAGTGAAGTAAGACACTTAGGTGCCCACAAATATGATGAAGTTGAGGTTCCACCTTCACTCTCACCTGACTTTGTTGTTATACAAGATAAAATAGTGTTATTAATACAAATAAATATTAGATTAATTTAGCTTTCATCATGCAAATGTCATAGAATTTCATGTAACTTCTCAATGAAGATAGAGTCCCTTGAGACTCCTATAAACACAGTTTTACAAGGTAAGCACCATTTCACATAAACAAGTCATTTCTCACTTGTTGTTATACCAAGATTTGTGAATGTGAACTTAGTAACTTCAATTCAAATGGAGGATATCAAACTTGCCTATGGTGTTTAACGTCCTCAATTATTTGCCTATGCCTTTGCTGCTCTAAATGTGAAACACAATCAAAGGTGTGCAACTAAGCCAACACACAGGTGCTAAGTTAATATTTTAGACATTATGGAAGATGTTCATACCAATGAAGTAGTTCACATCAAAATTGAGAACTTGGCAAAGTGGAAAGTGAGGGAAATTTTGCACAAAGGATGTTCATCAAGCACAACACATAATTAAAATTCAGTAAAAGCGACTAGTACGACTGATGAAGATGGAGCTTGACAAACTCCCAAAGACAGCCAAGAAACTTATCGCTGAAGAAAAACATGAAGAAAAGAAGGCAAATGCTACTGTATTAAAGCAATCCAGGGTTGGCTCACTAGTGCAACTAATGCACATGCCATCTACATTGCTGCTGCTACCACTCTACCACATTGAGTTCCCTACTAATCTTTATTCAAATGTGGAGATAACTTGTTAAATGGAACACCTATGTTTTATTAGAAACCCAAAACACTGAATTGAAGCTTATATTTGCTTTATCTTGCTCCTTTCATCCTCAATTTATCATTAATCTCTAAATGAATTTTCCATAGTCAGTGCACAATTATATTATACAATTAGATCATACCAACGGAACCAACGATCGTTATAAAGAGAGTACATGTTATTTTAAGTCTAACTGCAATCCCTTTAGCGGGTTACTCGAGCTAAAGTTTCAGTGGAAGTATTAAACGTTAAATTTATATATAATATCGTGTGGTGGTCGATCCCTTCCATTATACAATAAATCCATGTTAATCTTAACGATAATTTTAACATCTACGGTCGCATTTATGGCATTATATGTCTACTTAGTTTTAACATCTAAGGTCACATTTATGTAAGCTCCACTGTGGCTGTAGCGTATGTAAGGATATATATCCATAAGATATATTTTATATAAATGTTAACTAAGTTATTGTGAGAATATGAAATCTTTTGTAAAACACAACAGGAATAATAAATTGTTGGCAAAACTCTAGTTTATACTGAACGAATATCCGGTATTTAACGGACCCTGAACGGACACGAGCTGGACAGGTGGCCTTCATGCAGTCCCGCCAAATGTAATAAAAAAAAGTAGGGGTTTGTGTCAAACGTGTGTTACACTTTCTGAATCTCTAATCCTTGGTTCTCCAGCTAGGTGGGTTCTGTGTGTAATTATTAGTATATATGTATATGCATATCAAATTGTGATTATTATTATTAATTGCAGAAGAAGATATGGATTTGCTGCAAATGGTGTTGAATGTTGTGGTTCCTCCAGCTGGTGTCATCCTTCTATTGCTAATATGGCCTGTTCTTGCCTTCTTTAGTTTCTGGAGATGGATCTTCAGTCATATTTTCTCCGAGAATGTCTATGGTAAAGTGGTGGTAATCACTGGTGCTTCTTCGGGAATTGGTGAGGTATGTCTGTGTAATACACACACACACACTCATATGTGTGTGTATGTAGGTATTATTTATATATATAAACAGTAATATTGTTAGTGTTTGGCATATGAATATGCAACGAGAGGGGCAAAGTTGGTCCTTGTGGGAAGAAGGGAGAACATGTTGTCTGGAGTTTCACAAAGTGCTCGCGCTCATGGTGCGTTAGATGTACACGTTGTTGCTGCTGATCTCTCACTTGAAGAGGAGTGCAAGAAGTTTGTGGATGAAACTATGAACACATTCGGAAGAAGTAAGTTAATTAATTAAATCATTATTAAATATTATTTATTAAAAATAATTTTGTTTGTTTAACTAAATTCTCATAAAATATTATTTATTAAAAATTAATTTTGTTTGTTTAGTTGACCATTTGGTTTGTAACCATGGGGTTTCAAATGCTTTCCTGATTGAGGAAGCTCAGAGTATGGATGTTTTCCAGAAGATCATGGTAAGATGTTATTAAGTCAAAAATTTAATTGTAATACACACACACACACACACACACACACACACACACACACACATATATATATATATATATATATTTAAACAGGATACGAACTTCTTAGGAAGTGTGTATTCAACATACTTTGCATTGCCTCATCTTCGGAAAAGCCGTGGTAGAATTGTGGTCACAGCTTCCACAGCAAGTTGGCTTCCTATTCCCAGAATGTCCATCTACTGTGTAAGTTAATAGATATTTTAAATTAAATTATAGATAAATAGAATTTATATTTATATAATATTGTGATTTTATTAATAATTTTGTTAAGCATACAGGCATCTAAAGCAGCACTGGTGCAATTCTTTGACACGCTGAGGACGGAGGTTGGGTCAAGTTTAAGTGGGATAACAATTGCGATGCCTGGGTATATTCAGAGCGAAATGACCATGGGTAAATTTCTATCAGCCGATGGTAAACTGGATATGGATGTTGATGCTCGCGATGTAAGTAGTATAAATAAATTATTAAATAAAAATATTGAAAGGAAAAAACTAATATAATTAAATGATATTTAAAATGTGCAGACTTTGATAGGACCGTCTCCAGTTGCTTCAACAGAGTATTGTGCAAAGGAGATTATATCAGCGGCATTAAAGGGGCAAAGATATGCAGTGGTTCCATCTTGGTATAAGGTTTCACTCTTGTTTCGGCTTTTTACTCCTCAAATCTTGGAGGCTTTGGTTAACTTTGTGTTTGTTAAGGAGATTCAGCCAGGTCTCTCTCTCTCTCTCACACCCACAAACACACACACTTTGTCTCTCTCTCTCTCTCTCTTTCACACACACACACACACACACATTTGTCTCTCTCTCTCTCTCTCACACACACACACACACACTTTGTCTCTCTCTCTCTCTCTCTCTCACACACACACACACACTTTGTCTCTCTCTCTCTCTCTCTCTCTCTCACACACACACACACACACACACACTTTGTCTCTCACTCTCTCTCTCTCTCTCTATTATATATAATCTTAATATGCACGTCCACACGTAAATGCCATATATCTTCTTACCCAGTACGTTATGCAGGTAAACCTGCTACCAAAGTTATTATGGACACCTTGCCGGGTTTAGAGAGGGTGATGTATCCTACAGGAATGCAGCAGAAGACGGAACCAAAGACTGATTAGTGATACTTTAATAATTAGTAATGTATAAGTATATTTTAAATATATATTAAACTATATTAATAGTAAGATTAAATATATTTAATAGATGTAAAAGATAAGTGAGTAGAATGCATTATCAAATAATTATAAGATTATTAGGTGAGTGCTAGTGATTTTGTTAATGGTTTAAGTTCAAATTTAAATTCAAATTAATTTTAAACTCGGTTTTTATAAATACATCAATATTATCTATATATAACATATTATAATGTGTGTGGTGCATATACATATTAAAATAGAATAATTATTGTATGAATTTATGTGATTTTCCGAGTGCTATTGTATTTAAATAAAACAACACAGAATCATTAAATTTATAAGTAAATTATAATTTATTATTTATTTTAAATAAATATGTTAATTTAGCACAAGTTAGCACAAGTGAGCATTAAATTGGACATACAATGAAGGCTGAATTTTTCTATTATAAAATATATATCATAGGAAAAATTTAAGAGTATATTCACTAAAGTATCAAATCCATTTTTTATATCTCTCGTATTTTCTTAAAAGAATAACAATCAAATAAGAATATAATTATAGTTTAATATACTGGTGGTTAATGCACAATTACATAATATAGCGATACTAAAATGACACACGCACATATACACATACACACAATTGTTAATACAGTTAGAATGGGTTATAACGTACATGAATTTATTTATTCCAGTGGCGCTCCTTACGTAGTCGAGCTGTGTCTCGTCTGTAAGCGTTGATGAGGATAGGAGGCGGACCAGGTCCCAATATGCTTGGTGTACTTAGCCTCTTCTGTGTTGCTTCCATCTCTGCCTGTATCTCCAGCTCTTCCGCACTCGGATAATGCTGAGAATATCCCCCTTGTTCCATCTGTGAGGCCTCCTCCTGTACTCGTACATGTGTGGCTAAACAAGAAATAAACTTAGTTTTCCGTGTTTGTGCGTGCGTGTGTGTTTCTAGGCAGTCTATAAACAGAACATATTGCTACAAATAATCTGTGTGCGCGGAATGATGTTGAGATTCTACTGTGTGTGTGTGTGGTAGTTATGAAATCCGGTCTAGATAAACATATATACCTATAGAGAGAGTGACACAGAGAGATGTGTCACATTCCTGATTGTGGCGTGCCGTAAAATACAAAACATAGGTTTAATAATGAGCACATGAAATTTAGATAAGAAGATAATGTAAATGAAAATTAAAAGAAATACCTTCTGCCGTTTCCATTCCCGTAACTTCTCCATTCAGTGCCTTCAACAGGCGGCTCATCCCATGGTCTCAAATCCTGCAAATATTCAAATACAAACTATGTTAAATAATATATAGGTATACATATATGGTGTGCTAAATTATTATAATACCGGTTTATCTGTGGTTCTTTCACCAGATTCATCCTTGGAAACATGCTCTTCATAATGTTGAATATCCTCACGTTTAGGAGAGTATTCTCTAGAATACTCGTAGTAATATTCGTCCCGATACTCGTGTCTTCGTTCAGTGTTCCTTTCTGAATACCTTCTCATTGGCTCCTCCTAAAAAATCAAACATTAAGTACGTACACATACCGTAATCTCAAATAATGCACAAATTCTATCGACATAATTGGATATAATACATTATGTATGAATATACAACTTGTTACATTTGTGTACTGGTCGACTGATTAATATAGCATTACACGACTACATAGATATGCGTAGGTGTGTGTGTGTGAGAGAGAGAGAGAAAGAGAGAGCTTACGTGCTCTTCTTGCACATCATCCCATTTTCTATATGTGTCATCGTGCTCTCGTCGCTTTCTATAAATCATCCTCTTGCTCAGGACTCTTACGCCTCCTTCATATATCGCTATTATAAGCTAAATATACAAATGTACATCGTGTGTGCGCATGTATGCGTATCACAGACTATATGTAATAAAGAAGAACACGTGACAGGATAAATCTAGTATTAATGGGTGTTTGTTGAAGTTAGTTATGTGTGTGTGTATACAAAGAGAGAGAGAGAGAGAGAGAGAGAATATACATGCATACATACTTATGATAAACCTTTCAGTGTGATGGACATGAGAATCCTCAAGTTTCTTGGAAAGATCCGCACCGTCCATCTCTATCCGGTTATCTTGCTTTCTCGGTGAATTTAAATGGTCCATCTCTTGCTCAATACTCCGTATTCCTGGTGCTTCATCTTCCTGTTGTTTCTTATCCTGTAAATATATGTTACTTAAGATTATACGTTATTCTATTCAAATTAAATTAATACTTAATATTCTCTACTGATTTGAAAGTAATACGAGTTTATGTCTGCCAACAAGTTTGACTGATTGTAAGAACGTAGGAATATTAAGTTTACAAATGGCTGTACGTGCACGTGACTGTCACACACGCACAAACCTGGTCTTGTTGCAAACCATCCCGTTTGGATCTTTTGCGTTCGTAAGTTAGTATTTCTTTAGGTTCCACCATTGTAATTTCCTGTAAAATCAACAATTAAAGAACTATATGTGGTCGGAGAGAGAGAGACCTTAGTTTCATCCGGTGACATTTCTTTGTCTTTACGGAAAAGTGGTCTTTTCTTATATTCACCATCGGGATGCCTGTTTGCTCGTCGTGAAAATGCTCGCAGTTCCTGCTTCAGTAAGTTCAATATTAAATATATATATGCATTATATTATATTATAATGATTTTCTATAAACTAGTAACGTGCTTACTTTTGGTGCAGAGGTTTTTATTATGTCAATCGTTGTTGAAATTGTTGTGGTTGATGAATCCTTAATCTCCTCATTGACGGGTATGTATATTCTTCCAGGAGAGTACGAATCCGCCTTTCTAAATATGAATGTGTGTATAAACCTGAATAAAAGTGTATAAGTCTAAATATACTGTTTCTTGCATGGTATAAGTAACAAATATGTCGTACATGAAAATCTACTAACAAACACGCACGCGCGCGCACACACAAAACGCATACACGCACATGTGCTTACTTAACACATCGCGGATCTGAGGAAGTAGTTTGGCTCTAGAATCTAGAAAGCTTGAACAGCAACTCGTGAATACATCTGGAAAGAGGGATCTAAAAAAGCAAATAAAAACTTTGAATCCCTAAACCACATACACGAGCGCACGCATGTTGAAACACGTCAACCAGGTTGGTTCCACTTACCGATAATCTTCAAAAAACTCGTCTAAGTTTTGAATTTCGATGTACTCAAGTCCTGCTTCCTTCGCAAGTCTGTATAAAATCTTATGATACAAAAAACAAGCGCGCGCAAGCGCACACACACACACATACTTTACATCTGCATACGATTTTACAGCAACGTGCATGCACTACAATATACATACATCCAACCTGATAAGACTTGGAAAATGCACGAGGAGTTGAGTCTGAGGAGCCAAAAAACCATCGTCTACAAAACGTAGCTGATATCTCGTACCAAAATGATTAAAACTAGAAAAGACCACGTTAAATATATATTAATTTCTAGATTCAAAATATCATTGTGATTACCGGTCATCCTCAAATGTGATTGAATATAATTCAGCTTTAACACGAGGAATATTTCCATAACGAAGGGCCCCTGTCTTTAGAGCAGATTCAACTGCTTTTTGATATTTCGACCTATACATAACATTATGATAGTTAGCATAAAACATACTTAGCAGTATTAAATAACACGTACTTTACTTAATGAAAGTTAATGATAGTTTATTAATACTTACCAGAGTGTTGAGGAATCAGCAGTAATTCCGAAAAAGAAGCCACCGGATTTCAGTAAACTAACCACGTTCTGCAGCAGTTGCTTTACCTTTTCTTCACTATACCATGAATCCTTAAAATCGTTTTATATAGTCAGTGTGCGTGGGCTTATATTTACACAAACACAGACACAGCTACACATATAAAGGGATGCATATGTGATACACAGCTTTCACATATATAGACAGACACCCAACCACGTGCGTATACATACAGACACTCCATGAATAACATGTTTAACTACCTGTAAATTCTTTAGACAACATACAGTGTCGAATGGAAGGTCCTTGTCCTGTAGTTTGGATTCAAGTTCCCCCTGAAAAAAGGGAGAACACTAATAAATTGCGAAGTGATTAACAGATACTAGTTCGGATGTGTGTGTGTGAGAGAGAGAGAGTGTGAGTGAGAGAGAGAGAGAGAGATTAAAATACCAGCAACGGATCTAGTTGACAAAAACTAGCAGAGTACGGCGTGTTGAGCGTCTTCCATTCTTCCTTCGCATCTTCCAGTGCTGAACAAGATAAATCTGGAAAATAATATTAACAATGAAAAATAAACATATACAAACAAAATATGTTATGAACTTTCAAAACTAGCAACGTGTGTGTGTGTGTGTGAAAAACACAACGGTTTATGCACCTGGCTCAATTGATGTATAATAAAACATAACACATGCATATATACAATATACGTACCTAGACCAACATAACTGCCGATTTTAGCTGCTGCCCATTTTGCACTATCAGTTCCTCTACCACAGAGAAGATCGCAAACCTGCCCCAACGGGGTCATTCATAGAAATGCAAAATGGAGAGATTTCACTACAATCTTGACAAATTCATGAGAAATCCATCAATTAGGAACACAATGCGGTGTGAATCTACATACGCATACGCAGAACACACACATACACATAAATACATACGGATGTGCCCGGAGAGACGAGCTGCTGCAGGAGCACAGATTTGACGAAGTCTAGAAGCCGGCCAGGGAGGCCGGTTGCCCATGGCGGAGCACTACCCCATGTCCCTCCCGCTGTCGCCATTGCTCATGGTATATTCATTAAAACCCTAATTGCATTAGGTCATGTAATTATCCCTTTTTATATTGGTATTTTAGTTTGCAAACAATATTATTAAACAAAACTAAATTTATTATATGCAAATACATTTTAATATTATGCATAAAAAATCATATAAGTATATGAGAATCATTAAGCAAAAAAGTGTAATCAATTATATGATAAATATTTATTATAATAAAATCAAACCTTAAATTCTCTACCGAAAATACATGCCATGTAAATGTATATATAGTAGTCTCTGTTTAATTTACTTCTCAGTTATTTACAATGCAAATGCTATATATATATATATATATATATATATATATATTATATATATTATATATATAATTTATTTATTTATTGTGAGTCTTATTTTCAATTTTTATTTTTACATTAAACATAAGATACTATTAATATATTTATTCTCTCTATGGTTACAATGTTTTAAATAAAATAAAATCTATTACAATATATTTAATAAAATATATTACTAAAATACAAGGATATTTTTATACATAAATTTCTACACTTTTTGGTAAGTAGAGCATATAATTCTTCATTAATATCCCAAAATATTGTTAAATTACTTTTAATTCTAAAATAAATTGTGACTTATAAACATTAATACAAAAAATAAAGTAATGAAAAAATTAGGCTGATGATGAAGAAGTTAAGAATATAATAAATGATTCAAAAAAGATTGACATTTAAAAGAGCAAAACAAAGGACGAAATTATAAAATAACACGTAATAGAGTTGTTTTATCAACCAATGTAAAATAAATTATGCCAAAAATATCACTTTGTTTAAAAAATATTAAAGTTCATGATATGTTCTTGGAACATGAAACATCTTCATCGTCTATATCTTTATTAATTATCAACATTAAAACACTATTATGAGAAATAATAACTCTTAAATATTTTACATGACTTTGATCAAACTTGCACTTTTGACAATTTTAAATGTTAATTAATGTTGTCATAGCCATAATAAAATATGTTACACAAACTAAATGTTTTTGATCGAGTACATAAAAAAGTTATTCAAAGACACTGTTGCAAAAGATTATAAATATTAAAGTTTTATGAAGTAATCGTAATGTAGTATTTATTAAATAAAAAACATCACTATGAACTCATACAATTTATTAAATATATATAAGATCGTCTTAGTTCACTTATATAGGATCAAAAAAACTTATTAGTAATTATGAAAAACCTATTCCCATCTAATTTATTAATGATGTTAAGTTCAAATGCCATATTGAGTTACATCAATAACATGCCACTCTTTAAATTAATATATATTGAACATTATATAAAATCTTTTGTTTCTCTTCTTAAGATGAACAATGAATTATAATTTTGAATGGTATAAATCTGATGATGAAAGTTAATTATGATTGTCCCAGTTAAAACCCATTGAAATATTATTTCAAATTAACGTAAAAACATTTTAATGAAGGAATCAGAAGGGAAAAAGCACATCTAAATAAACATGAAGAGATTGAAGAGATTAACAAATTCTAAAATATATTGCAGATTATGATTGCAAAAATGAACAGTCGAGAACAAATACTTATCCTTACTCTAAAGTCAACTTTGCTTGCCAAAATGTAAAAAGAACACCTAAGAGTAAAGATTTCTTCACATGTGAAATCTATAGTACAAGTGACATTAACATGTTTGTTATGTTGAACTAGTGATCTTAACCATTTACTTACATATGTTTACAATATAATTACAATTATAATAATGTTGGATTCATACAAAACCATGAGGTCAAGGGTGATATATAACACTATTGAAAGTCAATCTCATGGTTATATTTATAGTTTAAAACTTTAAAATATATATATTCGGAATTCACTAAACATTTCTTAATTATAAAGTACAATGTGACTATCATGTAAACTCCAGTCTCCATAGGTTTCTAAGTTAGTTAGTAACAAGAGGAAGCTTAGGAAGAGGAGGCACAGTTCAAGTTAGGTTAAGCTCACCATGCGTGTCCAATGAACTACCATGCGTCCAGTATGTTTTGCTCAACGCCGCTGAAATAACTCACTCATTTAGTTAAAAATAAAAATAAACTTGAATATGTATTTATCAAAGACTGCCGTTCAAAACCCTTCTTTTTATTTAAATATTTGAAAAAATATATTACATGAAAAACACTGTATATATCCATTTTAAGGTTTAAGATTTGAAGAGGAACGCGCGGACGCGAACCCTCAACTTTCAAAAATGATGACGTCAACCTTCCCAATTGGGGAGATTGTAGGCGGGCCAAGCCTTAGTGCAATGGAAAGGCCTCACCTAGGTTATCCGCCTCCTTGATTACGGATTAACCCCGTCCAGGTAAGTATGTAATCCGTCCTATGGCCCGCCCTTATATAGTGCTTGTCCCGCCCAAGGCCACGCTAGTGCATATGGGATAGATGCCCCATTCCACGTGGCGCAAGCTCATGCGCATATGCTGTCCAACGGCTAGGATTAACCACAACTTATCTTCACACACACATATACGAGTGTACGGTGGTAGGTAATACACAAAATTTCAATGAATAGAATTTATTGACAACTCTTCCAGGTTGTTTAATTGAAAATCGACTTGTACAAGAAGCATGTTCTCCTCCAGATAGCCATCGTATTCCAAGGTTTCTAACAATGCAAACTCATGGGATCCGGCGACATGCTCTGATGGACAGGACACTCTCCGTTCAGACTCTGCAAAATACACACATACTTACTTCTCATGTAGTTGTCTGTGTCACTACGGACTATGCTCATGCGAATGTACCAAGTATGTCCGGGAGTCATCACAGTGACAGCGTCCAAAAACAAAGACAAGTATGGAAAGCTTTTACGAGCGTTGAGTCTCCTGCAAGTAAACAAGTATTATACAAACAACTAATTAATAATAATTGCAAGTACCAGCGACAGCCCGCAGCATCGAAAACTTTGGACGACTTGGTGCGAGGTACTTAGGAGAAACCACTTAACCTCCACAGGTAACCGTGATGCCCAATGAGATTCTTCACCTGGTTCAACTTGTTCAACTTGCAGGAGAGAGCGTCTGCCATGAACGGTATGCATACGCAAT
The DNA here is from genome assembly GCA_003024785.1 of Selaginella tamariscina. Lineage (NCBI taxonomy): Eukaryota > Viridiplantae > Streptophyta > Lycopodiopsida > Selaginellales > Selaginellaceae > Selaginella > Selaginella tamariscina. The sequence goes on from PUQB01000070.1 coordinate 550,501, forward strand.
TCAATTCCTTAGCAGTGCTTGTAATGAGATCCGTAAGCTTCTCTGTGGACATCACACCATAGTTGATGTGTGGGACTACTTGCGCAAGCAACTGCCTGCTGTCTCTCCTGTGCGTTTGCAAAGGTCGCATTTGCCCAGCTCATTCATGTCGTGACCTTCATTTGCATCAATCGCATTGTTTATCACAAGAAGTTCAAATACATCCACGGACAGACCTTCCACATCCCTTCACAGTACACACACACGACGAGTCAAAACACACACACATACCCACACAGTACCTTGGGCTTTCAACATTGAAGTGCCGAACAAAGAACGATTCAGCTCTTTCTCTAATGGGACTAACCAGGTCGTTCGATGGTAGATGATCGAGACACAGCATAGCAAAGTCCAGGTCCATGGGGCGACTGCAAATCTTCTCCACGGCTGCTCTCACACAAGTATCTGATGCATACTTGTCTGCGACTATAACCACTTGCAGCAAAATTGAGTACTCCAGAGTGAAGGAAGTCCAGAAACTTCATGGTAGCACGTGCCTCTGCAATCGGTATGCTTGTTAAATACTCGTATTCACGTGTGTGTGTGTGTCTACAAGATACCTAAATCACTTGCTACATGCAGCACGGCTTCCTTCTTCTCCGACTCTCTCGTTTGACTTTCAAAAGCCTGTTTGCATCACATGTTTAATATATTAACAAATTGCACACACACACACACCTCTCTCTCTCTCCCTTACACACACACACCTCTCTCTCTCCCTTACACACACACACACAATTTTACAAAACATAATCATATTACAAATAACAAAGCCACATACACTAAGCTTACATTCTTTTAGAAGTGGTTATGCAGGAAGCACCCACCACCACTCTCTCTCACACGCACAACCCACAACATATAACACATACACACAGTCAGGTAGCTGCATACGATCGACAGTACACGCCAAAACCCACAACATATAACACGTACACACACAGTCGAGTAGCTGCAAACGATCCTGTTATGACCCATATAACGAATCAAAGAATATTCCCCAGAAAGGTATAAGCTAGAATATTCCTAGGGAGCTATACCTAGATCTAAGGAAGAATTAAGGACACACTATTATTGGAAGCCTTTCTTGGAGAGCAGCGTGTGGAGACTAGAGACAGCTCGGGGAGGTCGGGTGGTATTGTGAGGGTCTCTAGATTGTACGTAGAGGTGCCTAACAATTTGGTATCGGAGGCGAGGTTCGAGATGAGTGACCGGTGGGAAGGAGAAGACAACACCAATGAGGAGTGGACGAACCAGGAAATCGTGCTCGAATTATACGCTATGGCGAAGGATTCCAAGCAATTTCAAGAGTACGTGACTGGTTCCTTGGAGGTGATTCGTGAGCGGTTGGATACTATTGAAGATCAACTTGCTCAAGGAACCATGACTGGTAAGAGCAGGGTGCTAGATCGTCTTCGCGTTCCACCTTTTACCGGTAAAGAATCTGCGGATGAGGCTATGAGTTGGCTTGAGATAGCAGCGAACTTGCTCACTGCACAGGGAGTAACTACCGAGCAGGCTATGATAGCTGTATCAGTAGCCTTGAAGGATAAAGCTGCGAGGTGGTGGACACGCATTCGAAATCAGCGCCAGTTAGCTCACCAGGAGATGATTGCAACTTGGGAGGAGTTCTCTGAGCTATTTAAGAAGGAGTATGCTCCTCGGTTCGATGTGTCTCATGCAAGGCGTGAATTGCGACATTTAGAGCAAGGGAAGATGACCTTGGACGATTACATTGAGAAATTGAGTCAATTACTTTGCCGTGTACCTGACGTGTCTGTCAACCAGCAGAAGGATTATTTTGTAGATGGGCTGCGAAGTGCTAACTTGCGTAGACATCTTAACTCGGTAATTCAGTCCAAGACTTTAGAGGAGCTGTTCGAATATGCTCGCTTGCTAAATGAGGAGGATAAGGTGTTTAAGGAGAATGAACGACATGGCAAGAAGCGTGGTAGGAGCACCTCTCCAAGTCCTCGTGAGCACCAGGAGTATAGAGGGAATAGCCATCGTGCTAGGCCGAAGTCCAAGCTGGTAGCTTCTAGTTCTTATCGCACCGACAACCGGCCTAAGAAGATTGTCAAGGTGTTTGATAGTGAACGTTGCCACCTGTGTGGAGAGGTGGGACACTGGAAGGCCAATTGTCCCAGGAGGAACAAGCCCAAGGGCAAGGGGTTCAATGGTGACAAGGACAAGGAGACACCTAAGAAGCTTCAGGAGATGGAGCGTGGAGAGGAACACAAGGGAGATAGTTCTAAACCACGAGGTAAATTTTTGTCTGTTCTTGCTCGACAGGTAAACTGCATGGCACGGGAGGAGCCACACACACGTGCTATTGTGGTGGAGGGACGACTTGGTGAACGTCCAGTGCGAATCCTCTTGGATAGCGGAAGTAGCGATAACTTTGTATCAGCAAAGTTAGTGCAGGAGTGCAGCTTGCCCATGAAGACTGTGCCTCAATACGAGATTGAGGGCTCAGCTACTGTCACACAGAGCTGGAATGCTTGTGTGGAGGAGTTACAGCTGACGGTTGGCAAAACTCAGCTGGTGGAGACGTTCTTCTTGCGGAGCTAGCGCGTGTGGACCTCATCCTTGGGATGAGCTGGCTGGAGCGTGTGGATCCTGAGATCAAGTGGAGCATCAAGCGAGTGAAGCTTGAGTACAGTGGAGTGAAAGATACTTGGTTTGGAACAAGGCTTGAGTCTCCAAACAAGTATCTTTCTGCTATGTCTTTGAAGAAATATCTCCGTAATAAAGAAGATCAAGTCTTTCTGATGTATATACGTGAGTTAGATTCTTCTAATGTCACATTGGGCGAGGCTGCTGTGCAAGTTGTCCTTGAGGAATTTGCTGATGTCTTCCCTCCTGAGCTACCTCATGGCTTACCACCTGCAAGAGGTGTGGAGCATGAGATTGTGTTGGAACAGGGTACGAAAGCTATTTACCGTAAGCCGTTCCGACTGAGCCATGCTGAGGAGCAAGAGGTTAAGAGACAAGTGATGGAGCTATTGGAATATGGCTTCATACAACCCAAGATTTGGTGCACCAGTATTGCTTGTCAGGAAGAAGGATGGCACCATGAGGATGTGCATAGACTACAGAGCTCTCAACAAGCAAACAGTGAAGGACAGGATGCCCATGCCACGTGTGGATACTATCATGGATCATCTCGGTGGAGCCAGAGTGTTCACCAAGATAGACTTGCGTAGCGGGTATCATCAGATTGCTGTGAAGGAGGCAGATATCTACAAAACTGCTTTCAACACTAGCTTCGGGCATTTTGAGTTCACTGTTATGCCATTTGGCTTAACAAATGCCCCAGCCACATTCACTCGGTTGATGACTGAGGTGTTTGGTGACTACTTGCATGACTTTGTGGAGATCTTCCTCGACGATATTCTTATTTACAGTAAGAATATGAAGGAGCATGTGGAGCATTTGCGGAGAGTTCTTCAATTGCTGAGGAAGAACAAGCTCTATGCAAAGAAGAGCAAATGTGCATTTGCTCAGTGCGAAGTGGAGTATTTGGGTCACATTGTGACGCCAAGTGGAGTGAAGACTGATCCACAGAAGGTGGCAGTGGTGGAGCAATGGCCAGTTCCTAGCAATGCACAAGAGTTACGGAGTTTCTTGGGCATGGCTGGTTATTACCGGCGGTATGTCAAGGATTATGCCAAGAAAGCTTCTCCGTTAACTAGGTTGCTAAGGAAGGACGTTCCCTTTGCATGGAGTGCTTCAGAGGAGAGCAGTTTCCAAGCTTTGAAACAAGCTTTGGTACGTGCACCAGTTTTATGTATTGCAGATCCCTCTAAGCCTTATGAGGTATCGTGTGATGCAAGTGGAGTGGCCAGCTGTACTTATGCAAGAGGGAAGGCCTATTGCTTATGAGAGTCGTACTTTGAATCCTGCAGAGCAACGGTACTCAACGTATGAGCAAGAACTACTGGCTATTGTTAATGCATTACGAGTTTGGAGGCACTATCTTTATGGTGCAAGTTTCAAGGTGTTTACAGATCACAAGCCTTTGGTGTATCTGTTCACACAGAAAGAGTTAAACTCTCGGCAAGCTCGCTGGATGGTTAAGCTCATGGAGTTTGGCGAATTTCCTATTGAGCATCGCGCAGGAAAGACTAACGTGGTGGCAGATGCTTTGTCACGCGTTAGGAGAGCCACAGTAGTGGGAGAATTCCAAACACGCTTATGTAATGCATTAACAAGGACGGTCAGTGAGTTTAGCCAAGTAGTTCAACATGCTCAAGCACAAGACGCCGAGGTGCAGGAGCTCAAAGGACAGCTAGAGCCACCATTCTCATTTCAGGATGGGGTTTTGTACTACAATGGCCGTGTGTACCTTCCTCGTGTGGACCATTTGATCAACCAGGTACTATATTTTCATCATGATCGCCCGGAGGCTGGTCATTTTGGGGGAGGAAAACGTATGAGTTGATCAAGAGGAGGTTCTACTGGAGGAATATGAAAGCTGATATCATAGAGTACTGCAGGACTTGTGACAAGTGTCAGCAAGTAAAGGTGCCCAGGGAGAAACCAGGTGGGCTATTAGTACCATTGCCTATTCCAGACAGGCGATGGGGCAGTATCTCTATGGACTTTGTCACCCATTTGCCAAGGACACAGAGGCAGAATGAACAGGTGTGGGTCATTGTGGACAGGTTGACAAAGTTTGTCAAGTTAGTTCCCTTGGGGAAGAATGTGAATGCATCCGAGCTAGCTACGATGTATTTACAACATGATTTCCAGATGATATTGTAAGTGATAGGGACTCCAAGTTCACTTCTAGCTTTTGGAGAGGCTTTTCTAAGTGCATAGAAGTGAAGCTTAAGCTGTGTAGCGGAGATCATCCCGAAACAGATGGGCAAACAGAGAGGGTGAACCAAGTTCTGGAAGATATGCTAAGGTGCACTATTAACCAGAAGGAAGGTCAGTGGGATAAGTATATTCCATTACTCGAGTTTGCTTATAATAACAGCCAGCACAGTGGCATTGGAATGAGTCCATACTATGCTATGTTTGGACGACATCCCAAGACAGCTTTTGAGCTCGGTTTAGCAAGTAAGAAGGCTCAAGGCAACATGGATGAGGAAGCTAAAGATCTGATTGAACTTGAAAACATTCAGAGTTTGTGCAAGAAGAACTTACAAGCAGCTCAGAGCCGAGCTATCAAGTTTGCTAATGAGCACAGAAGCTTCCGAGAGTTCCAGGTGGGGGATTATGTATATCTCCGAGTGGTATTTGCCACACATGTAAGGCGGAACACAGTTGTGGCCTTACGGAAGGGACGCAATGATAAGTTGTCTCCCAGGTACTCAGGTCCTTATGAGATTCTGGAGCGTATCGGTAAGGTGGCATATCGACTACGGCTGCCAGAAGGAGTGAGGGTGCACCCAGTGTTTCACGTTAGCCAGTTAAAGAGAGTACTCACAAGGAACGAGTCCCGGGTAGATTCTTTGTGGATGTACGAGGCTAATGATACAGGACCAATTGAGTAAGTTATACTGCCCTTGAGGACAAGGACTTGCTAATGGGGGGAGGATTGTTATGACCCATATAACGAATCAAAGAATATTCCCCAGAAAGGTATAAGCTAGAATATTCCTAGGAGCTATACCTAGATCTAAGGAAGAATTAAGGGCACACTATTATTGGAAGCCTTTCTTGGAGAGCAGCGTGTGGAGACGGGGAGGTCGGGTGGTATTGTGAGGGTCTCTAGATTGTACGTAGAGGTGCCTAACAGATCCACAGTACACACCAACACATACACACAGTCATGTAGCTGCATACGATCGACAGTACATGCCAAACCCACAACATATAAAACATACACACACAGTCAGGTAGCTGTGTACGATCAACAATACACGCCAAACCCACAACATATAACACATACACACAGTCAGGCAGCTGCGTTAGATCAACAGTGCACTCCAAACCCTTGACATATAACACATACACACACAGTCAGGTAGCAGCCCACACACACATAACCTTCTTGAAGAAGTCGCTTTTCAAGGACAGATAAACCGAGTTTATATGGACTTCGATCAAATCCGCATCAGCATGAAATAGGTTGTCGAAGTCAAAGCAAGGAAAGGCCTTCATCTCCTCTCCCCGGACTGAACCCTAAAACAGATGGGAATTGCACGCGATCTTAAATATTACTTTTTAAAACATTTAATATATTAAAATAATATAAGTGGTATCGATGGATGTCATTTGTATTTGCAGACACTTGGCATATGTGATAAATTTCAAAAATTAATATATTATAGTAAACGCGTGGTGGCTCCCTAGTTAACCTTGGTAAATTCCTGATTCATGCAGTAAGATTAAAGCATTTCCACGTCAAAACAAGTTCCCGATTTCAGTTTTGAGTTGACAATAATAAAGTTACAAGTGCATTTTAATCCCATTTAAATTTTAATATGAAAGTATTTGTGCATTATTCAGATCTTTCTTCCTACCCTAATTCTTTTTTCATACTTATTATAAATTAAAATTTTAAACCAGAATCTTCATATTCTCTTATTAAAAAAATTGTCTTATATTTCATGAAAAGCAATTTAAAGCTAAATTAGAGGGCCTTTTGAGTTGATAAATCCTTTAAACAATTTAAATTAGTCACACGTAAGGAAAAAAAGTTAGTATATGTTAATGTTCACTTATGTAATGATCTCAAACTTATAAAGAAAGTATTTTTTAATTATATGTTACACAATTTAATTTCAAATATTATATTAAGTATATTACATTTAAACATCAAATTTTTAATTTTAAAATTAAATTTGTGAATATTAAACTTAAAGATGTTTATTTTAATTTAAAAACTTACATGTAAAACAATGTGATGAATGGTCTGGATTGAAGATGCTACCATATTATCCAATATTTTAAAATGTTGTAACTAATTCATTTTTATTTTTTATTTTATAAAAATGCTTTTTAATTTTTTGTGTGTAAAATCTTACAAATGTTATTGAATTTGTTGAATATAATATTATCTTATTTAAAATTATGGTAATTCTTAAATCGTATATAATTTATGTTATATAGAATTTATTGATAAATAAATCATATATGTGTGTACATAAATATCATGATAAACATAATATAATATGGTTATATATTTTTATTTGAATTAGCTTTCTAATTTCTTTCATTCATTTTTAGATTTTGTGAGACAAATTTTCCTTCTTAAATAACCTTGATTTGTACATATCTAAAGGGGTACCCCATTCAAATCTTTATGTTTCATGTAAAACATTTAAGTTTTCTGTTATTCTTTCTTAATATTTTTATTAAGATTTATTATTATATGTACTTTTAAAGGCTGATTTAGATTTTAACTTCTTTTATATTCTTGTTAGCTCATTAGGCATTTGCTTCCTTGTGAATTGTAGTTGCTTCTATTTAATTTATGAATTTACACGAATACCATATAAGTCTTATAGTTATCATGTTTTTTTCATGATTTTCATGATTAATTTATTTTACTTCTTGTTGATTTGAATTTTTTCTTTGCTTTAATATTTTCTTCTTAAACTTAACTTAGTGTAAGTTCGCTTGTGCAATTTCCATTAAATTTAAGTTCTTTTATAAAACTTCTTTATGGTTAGTCCTTTATATCAATATAAATTCATTAGTCTTATTGGTTATTTAACTTGTGTTGTAGACCCAATTATGATCATTATTTTATGGGTTCTTTTATTCCGAAGTAAACGTTAAAACCTTTGTAAACTAATTGGTCACATTTATTTAAACTCCTTTAACAATGCCACTAGTGGTACTTTTGTTTGACCCACCATTCTCACAAGAAATGGTGCATTATTTAATGATTATAATATTAATTACTTGTATATTTTTTTTTGTATGGTGTTCACCTTATTTTTTCATTTATGAATACTTCCACAATACAATTTTGTTATATTTTTAGTGATTATTAATCACTTCTCATTCCAATCCATGTCTTTTTCTTTTTATTATGGTACTTTATTTAAATGGTGTATTCGTATTGAAAAACATTTATTTTAATTTTGATATAGCTTTATTGATTCACCAACACTCACCTAAATTGGTTGTTGTAATATCACATTAATTATTTGATCTTTTAATGGTAATGTTGCAAATTATTTTTCACATTGTATTTTAATAAATGTTTTGCTTGTATTTTTTATATTTCTTATGACTTTTTGTATTGTAATTTTCTATGTCCTAATCGTTTTACATTTTTTTTATCCAACTGATTTGTTTTTGCTTGAATATTACATACATTTAAATAGTCAGTAATTTAAAATCATCTTCTCATTTTTCTTTAGTTGTCATTTTTATTGTATGGTATTACAAACTTCTTATTCATTTTCAATTTATAGTTTTATATGCCATAGTTACTAAGTCATTTATCCTTAGTATTATCAGTATTGTTTGGACATTTTAAAGAATAGTGTCCCTATTTTCCACATTTGAAGCTTATGTCATTTTAGATTCTTATTTGTAGTGGTTTTGTCTCTGTGGATATAGTAATTATGATGGCATGTTTTGCCATGTTGAAAGTAAGAGTCATGTATTAAGACTTTCCTCATTATTTTGTGCATTGTTATATGGATTATAATTTGCTCTTGATGTCACACATACATATTTATGGCAGAAATCATCTATTGTGTTTCCATATGGTCATTATTTTTAATTTAAGTACCCATATAGTCTTTGTTGTTATGATTTCCATCTCCACATGGGATTTATGTGTTGATATCCCTCAATTTGGCTTATCATTGGGTGCCACTTGGTAGCGTTAAAAGCTAAAAAAAACTCATTAATACATCATTAGTAATTCGATCAACATCAACCCACACAAAACTTCTAAATCATTATACACGTAAGGATGACTAAGATTGAAAATATCCATTTTCACTGGCTCAATTCTAATCCTAAATGTAAATTAAACTAAAAAAGATTCATGTGTGAATGGGGTTTGCACAGTTCATAGAATTATGGGTAAAATTGCTTGTATTGCTAACATGATAATAATAATGAACATGGGATATCTTTATGTCTATTTATATGTTCATAATCTGTTACTTTACAGTTTCATATTCCTATTTAATTATTAAAACTATCCATTGGCCTTATCCATAATACGATCGTTTTCTTTTTTATTTAATCTTCTTCATAACTATAATATGACTATGATTTCACCTGAGATTTTCTTATATATTTGCTTTTCTATTTTAACATAAAGTACATAATATTTATAATGAAAAGATCTCTATTTAACAGTGCTCATTGTGAGCTTTTCATAAAAAAAAGAAAATCTCGTGCTTGTGCTTCCACTCATTTGTTTCTTTTTGCACCTAGTCTTCTTAATTCTTCCTCTTAAAAAGTATGTTATTTATATTTAAATAAGACATTAATTTAAATTACTTTAAGTCATTTAAATTCAAAGTAATGAATTGATTATATACATTTAAATGTATTATTAAAATTAATTTACACTTAATTGAGTCATGAGATATTTATTTAATTCATTAATTCAATTTAAGAATTAAAAAAAATGAATCTATTAGTGAAATATTGTAGATTCTGTTATTCAACGAGACCATTTTATACTTTCCGTTTTATATCCGATGAAATATGTGAAACCTACCCACCAATGATGAAAAACAATCATTGCGATAAATCTTATTATCTGAAAAGACAATTTCGTCTGGGATCTTTGGCTAATTACTTCCCCTTTTCTATCGAGTGAAACACATGAGGCCTATTCACCATTGATGAAAAACATCATCACTGTGGTAAATCTAATTATTTAATGCTACGGTTTCATTTGGGATCCTTACTATGAGTAAAGCACATGATGCCTACCCACAATTAACATATGACCTACATAAGTTTGTATATGATATATGATGGGAATTGAACTCAAGTCAATTCCACTACTAAATGTTATGTTATAGGCAGAAATCTATATCTCTTATTCACTAGTGTAGTAATGTACATAGATGATTCCTTTTGCGAATAGAAGCTACCTTATTCCTACTTCCCACTAACTCCTACCGTGTATCTATGTACCTATCTATGTCTGCCATGTCACCTATCTGCCCTGCCATGTCATCCATCTGCCATGTCACCTATCCATTGACTGTAGAATTCATGTCGAGTTGTACATTAGTCTCTCCAAGCAGGATCCAACGATGCATCTCCTTCTAAAAACCATAAGGGCGGTTGCCACTGCCAGTAGATGGATGCACGCAGGTTCCAGGTCTCCTCACTAGGCGGCCAAGAGCTGGTAACCATTGTTCCTCATACACTCCATACTCCCTATGTCACATGTGGCACGTGCTTCTTCATATGATCCTACCACCAAAGAAACCAAGGTCACCCACATAAAGGCTATTGTCCTTTGTAAGCTCCACCTATGCCCTTGGAACACTTCTGCACTTCTGGCTCGCCAAATCGTCCACATGGTCACACCACGCAAGAAGTACCACTGGTTTAGCCATAGCCCAGGCGGTTCTTCCATTATCTCTTGCCGTCCCCCGGGATCAAATACCGGTCTGGTATCCCGTCTCCCATGTACTCGCCAGACACCTGCTGTGGCACGCACATGTGCCACATGTTCCCCAAGACATGCAGTTTCCCATCCTATTACCGCATCATCACCACGACCCAGCTGCTGAACCAAGGTCATCGCTCTACTCCATATTGCTTTGGCAGCACGACAGTCCATAAGCAATGCCTCTCAATCTCCACTTCTCCACAGCACATACATGTGTTACAAGGTAATCCCCGTATGTTGGCTCGGACTGCTAAGCTATCTTGCAGCAAAAGCCACATGAAGGCTTTGATACCGCTCGACCAATAGCCTGTCCAAATCTCTCTCCCCAGTGTCTGTGCAAGCGCCCTAGGAAGCCCTATTCTACCCGTGTTCCTCCAATTTGGATGGAGGCTGCTGACTGGTGAAGGCCTTTCTTCCCACTCATGGTTAACTGAAAAAGCTGCGTCCCGCCGCATTGTCCATCTCCACATCTTCGAGTCTACCTCCAATTCTTCAACTAGCTAGTTTCCGAAAAACCATTAAGTGCCGCCACTGTCCATGCTTTACTTCCAGGTCTATTGTTGGCCTCTTCTTTGCCATGTCGATGACGCGCACCAACCCGATATTCACTAGCTCTGGAAGTGGAGAAAAGCATACTAGTTGCGGGTTAAGGAGGCCATCTGGTCCCACTTGGAATCCTGCTCCCTCCATGGCATCCACATCAGCTACATACCAAACCATCATTCCAATGCGGCACCAGTCCCCACTCGAGTTTCACATTCCAGCAAAGTACCCCCGAATTCCTTTAACACCTGCTCGCGTGCTGACAGCATGATACAAATTGATGTTGCCTCACTGTTCGTTAGTCAAGCTGTATTCCTATCCGGTTCCCACTTGTGGATCCAGGCTAGCATCCGATTCGGTTGCATATCTAACTCCCTGAGTTGTCCCATAGTACGCAGCCCCGCTGCATGCCACCGTCTATATACGACCTTAACTCCTTGTGGCATACGCTCATCCCCAAGGGATATACCGATGCCTACTGGATGCACCAACTCATGGGCAAGGACACCAGCTCCTCAATTTGTGATGGTTGCACGGGGACAAGGCTGTCCGAAGCTCCATCTAGTACCGCAGCAATGTCCCACTGTATGAATCGCGAGGTACTAGAATCTTGAAGAGTGGCATGCTGAATATCCAATGGGGATCTTCGGCCCACTGAGCAGTGGATGAGCGGAGAGGCTTAACTTGCAGGCACAAGGTGCGGAGCATCACTTTCCATGGCTGGCCCCCTGGGTAGAAGCATCTTATCATCATCTTGACCATCAGAGCATGTGCGGCAGGGCCTGGTGAGATCAATCCTACTCCTCCCTCCGCTCGCAATCGCACACAGGAGTTCCATCACACACAAGCTTGGTATCTCTGTTTGCGGCTTGATCCTTTCCAGATGTACACACGGAGAAGCTGCTCGATCTCCTTTACAGTCATCGCACTAAGACTCCATACTCCTGTGTAAAACAAGAGGCTGCCCAAGAGTACTGCATTTGCCACCACGAGTCTTGCTGGAAGGGAGAGTGAGCGGTTGCCCCAGCTACACATATGAGCGAGAAGCCGTTGCAGAATGAACGTGTTCTGCCGGTTTGCATCATACCTGTCCCCCAATTGGAACCCTAGGTATCTAGTTGTACTCCCCTGCTCGACCCATATAAATCCCTAGTCTGCTCCCCAATCTTGCCTCTCATGTGCACTAAGCCATAGACCGCGCGATTTGTGCCAATTCGTCCTACCCCCTGTCGCAAAATTAAAGCGATCAAGTAGCTGTTTCATGCGATCCAGGTTCTCAGTGGTTCCCAACACCAGTAACCCTGTGTCATCTGCAAACAGGCTTAAGAACCGTTCTCTCCCTCGATGGGCCCAGGTCACGCAACGGTCCTTGGCAAACAGGTAGTGGAATTCCCCTCGGCTTGGACAGTCGGTCATAGTGCATGTATGCATGCAATGCTTCTGCCTGCATCAAAAAAAGGTATGGGGCAAGCGGGTAGCCTTGTTGTACCAATCTAGAGAGACGTATTAACGGGCCCATCCATCCGTTGATGACCAACCGACTAGCCGACTGCCTATAGAGCCGCGCCGTCCACCTCACAAATGTGGCTGGAAAACCAAGTTGTCTCATCACAAGCTCTAAGAATCACCAATCCACTCGGTCATATGCTTTCTCCCCATCCAACAACAGAAAGCAATAGGGATCTGGGAGGTTCCCTGCCCACTCTCCAGCTATGATCATCGTGATCGCATTCTCATAGAGCTGTCGGCCCTTGAGAAATCCATTCTGTGCATGGCAAATGATCACTCGCATGACTGGTTGCAAACGGTTGGCTAATGTCTTCGCAAAAATCTTATAGATGGAGTTCATCATCGAGATCGGTCTCTAGCATCGCACCTCCGACGTATCCGCACTACCCTCCTTTGGGGTTAACATCACCAGCCCGTCCGTGAAGCTCGCACTCCATGTCTGCCCTGGGTGTGTCTCCTTTGCTACATTCCATTCAGCAAGTACCACACCTCCTAACCATCTCCAGGCCTGTACGAAGAACTCCATGGGGATGCCATCCATGCCCGGCGACTTGTCTCGTTGATTGAGTTCACGTACTGCTACTAGCAACTCGGCTTCGGTGAATGGCCGGATCAATTGTTGTGCCATTTTGTCCGTGACCATTGAGGGGATAGTTGAAAGGACGGCCTCACACCCCCGAGAGCGGTCGGTTGTCCATAGTTTAGCTGTGAAGAGTTACTGGAAGTATGTCGTGCCTATCTCCAGCATTTCATCCATGTCCTCACATATATGTCCAGTCTCATTCCTAAGCCCAAAAATGGGCTTTCCTCTTGTCGCCGGGCGAATGGCTCGAAAGAACTCTGTGTTGAGAGTGCGCTTGCTTGTGTACCATCGAAGGTCTCTAAGCTTGTGGAAATCCATTGCCTTCTCCGCTTCGAGCTGCTCTAAGTGGTGTGCCAAAGCTTCTCGTCGAGTTGTTAGCCACTGATGTCCCGGGTACCTGCCCAACAACCATTCACTTGCAGCAAGACTGGTTCGAACTGCCTGTGTCCTGCTAAATACCTTATGATGTCTACGCGTTTGGACCTTCCAACAGTACTGTGATACATACTCCAAGAACGCTGCCAAGTTCATTGTTCCAGCTTCTCCACGCCTTGTCCATTCCTCCTCCAAATGGGTTAGGATCTCAGGGTCTCGCACAAATCGCCGAGTGATCCCGGGGGGTTTGCATTGAGCTCTCGGGTAGTCAGATACCTTCACTCGCACCGATAGCGGAGCATGGTTTGACACATGGAACCCTTGCCATCTAGTCATGCACCCGCTGCATGTCAAGAACCAGCTTGAGAGATATAGTCGGTCCAAGCGTTTGTGAATTGGCTTGCCACTTGGCAACACGCCAGTCCATGTGAACCTAGGAGTGTGTGGCACATACCCCTCTAGCCCATATGCATCCAAGATCCCAAAGGTTATCCGCAACAATCTCCACACTTGCATCCCGGGGTGGCCACTCTTTAAATTAGCCCTAACAGAGGTACGTGCACCCAAAGGGTATGTAAACTTACTAGTTATACGCGTGTACCTACCCTACCCAGTACGGTATGATTAAAAAATAATACAGTATACTAAGGGGTGTGCAAAATGAGTTTTGAGGAGGATGTACCAGGAAGGGGATCAACAATATGGATTAGCAATTGAATATAATAGCTTGATATCTAAGAAGTAAGGGCAATATAAAGTTTGTGTCCCTAATTCAATCCAGTTCAATTTGATTTCAAGACTCTGTGGTTAGCTCTCTCTCTTGGTGGGCAACTCTCTCTTCTTATAGCTACCTTTAGCAGCTTCTCAACTCGGGTAAGTCTTTGTCTCAAGATTAAATCTCTTAATAGTAACCCCATTCATTGTAGGAGGTTATCTATGGCAAGCAAGAGCTGTGTTGTTTATATTGCTGAGAATGGAAACCAGAGGAAGTTAGGAATGTTGAAGGTGAGACCAAGTTTGACTTTTGAAGCCTTGAGAAAGGAGATCGAGGATGATCTTGAAGACATCCTTCCAAGCCAGTGGCTATTTATAGATGTTGAAGAAGGCATAGAAATTAGGAAGAAGCAAGAGGCAAAATGGCAATTCCAAGGGTCAAATGTGTGCATCAAGGAAGTAATTCATACCAGTGTTGGAATGGAGGTCAATCCTGGAGTGACAACAGCTACAGCAAATGAAGAGACAGTGGACAAGGATGATGATATTAAAATTCTGGAACCTGTAAGTATTTTTGTTATATTTTCTTGTTGATATATTAGAATTTAATTTTTTACTTTATAAAGGTTGAGGAGCAGTTAGATGTGAACCAATGGCCAAGAATGAAGAGCAAGGCAGCAGGCTACCAAGGGAAACGATGGATACAGATGGTTGAAGGTGCTAAGCGCAAGCTCCAAACTCAAGGCAAGATGGATAGATTTGAGCCAGCCAGCAAAGATGTGTGTGGAAAATGCAGATTCTACATATGGTGTGTAGAATGCAAGAAGCTTTTGGGGTCAAATGAGTCAGAGAACACTCGAGACACGCTTAAGAATTTTTTGAGCTCTCATTTGAAGTCTCGCATGCATGCAAAATGCCTTAACAACGCAAGATCAAGCTCCATTGCAACTTCTAGTGGGACTAACGAGGAAACTTCTGCATATTCACATGAAATTAATCGAGCTGTTGCTATAGACACGATGAAAGTCGTGGACCAACTTTCTGAAGAGGTCCAATGCAAGTTTACACTATGGGAGAACAGCAACTTCTCTAAATTTGGAGATATACGAATTCGATGTGCAGTAGATAACACTCTTATTTGTTTATTTCCTTTAGCATGTGAGTTTTTATATTTATAAATAATATTCATTTTCTTTTGGCAGGTTCACTTCCAAATAATATTAGAGAGCATCTTACGAGTAGATCTCATGTGACTGCAATTATGAAAAAAGAGAAGGAGGATGCTAATAGAAAAGGGAAACGCCATCTTGATTCAAGTTTAGGTGGTCGTCCCACTAAACTTGCTGCTGTTGGCTTACAAGGAAATCAACGTGGGCTCATCGACTATTTTCCTCCTTGTGCAAGTATGAAACTTTAAGTTATAAATTGAGTTTAAGTACATATAAATTAATTTATAAATTGAGTTCTAATATATTACTCTTAATGTGTATCATAGGAAGTGCAATTCATACTGAGGTCAGCGAGAATAGTAAGTGAACTATAATTAATGCATTGTAGTTCTTATATTTTATACACTAATTATTTAAAAAATTTAGTCCTTCTTCTACCATTTAGTTTAAACTATGAATTCATGTATGATGTATGAATAAAAAAGTCTCTTATATTCACTTTCAAACTATTTAAAGTTAAATATATGATAATAGAATTCTTAAACATGATCTTATAAAATGGATGTATTTTACAATATTTCATACACCAAAATGTACAATATGCCTCTTTAGTTTTACATTCTTTAATAATAAATTAAAAAGTATAGAAATTAATTATTAAAAGCCTTTTGATTAAAAAGTATGTAAGTTATAAAATATGTAGTAACTTTATATATTTTTTTAAGATAGATATATACTTACGTTGAGATATATAATGATTGACTTTATAAATTGTGTGTGTGTCTCTCTACACGTGTTTGCGTGTGTAGTCTGAATTGTTTCACACTCGTTTTATAGGGAGTGATTTGTTACAAAAGTTATGTTGGGGATATTGGCAACAAAGCTACACATATGGTAGTAATACGATCAATGTTAAGTATTTTTAAATGATCAATTAAGCGGATTTCAATGGTATCACGAGCCTCACACTATAGCAGTTGTCAAGTACATGGAGATTGAAGTTAATATACAAGGAACATTTAGACATAGAAATTGCCAACGAGTCTCAAATAATATATTTGATAACTTGCAATGCAATTTTTGTGCTAGTATTCCTCAAGAAAGAGACTTTCGAATGCGGTCCTATAGGGAGCAGACTGCATCAGCACATGGAAGCAACTGTGGGGAGAGAACACCAGCACCAGGCAGAAGAATTGACTTTTTAACAAGTCAAGAGGTGGTTGTGCATGCAAAGTATGGTTCAAATGTTGTGCGGAGATTGCAGCGCATGGTCATCAATCAGAAACTACGAGTGACTGCTTTGTCTTCAACTTCCAAGACTTTACATGATGCATCAGTTGAGAGCTTGGCACGAAGGGATGTGAGGAAGTTTTGCCAGGATATCATACATGCTCATGATCATGGAAAGTTTCAAGGACTACCAGCATTGTGGGACTTTCTAACAGATGTTGTGAGAAATATTAGACGTCCTAGAGGTGGTCAACGATGGAGTACATCTATGAAAAACCTATTTGAGGCTGTTCGGATTTTTGGTGGAACAAGAATGCATAACTTTCTTAGCTTAAATTTCTCTGGACCATCTCTTTCAACAACAAAGCGAGCAATGAGGACTAGCTTACGTTATGTCATTGGTATTGATAAGCAGACCTTCACACAACTTGCATAAGTATATAAGTTCTATTGCAATAGAGACAATGTTGGAGGCTTAGTGCCAGTCATGTTGGCTGAAGATGAGACTCGCATTAAGAGATGTGCTCGCTGGGTCCCCAATCAAGACACCATTCTTGGATTTTGTGGGCCACTCGAAGGACATGTTTGCCAATCAAATTTCAAAGTTGAAGTTGGGAATGGTGAAGAAGGTTTCCAGAACATCACCAATGCGTTTCAAAGTTGCCAGTTGGCAGATTATGCAAGAGTCATCATTGTCAACCCACTATTGGACACTCTCCTTGACTTGTGCTCATGGTACAGCTCACTTGTAACCGTTTTACTCATGTCCAGGTACAAGAGCAAGGGATACAAATTCAAAAGCTTTGGGAGCAACATTTGTGGTGGGACATGCTAGCGATGGAGATGCTCGACGTAGGAAGATCATGTTTGAAGCTTATAGCAAACCAAAGGCTTCACCATTTCAAGTTGACTTTGATGGTTAGATATTCACAGCTTCTTTGCTGAACAATGGATGGGTGGATTTTGCATGACCAAGATTATCCACACAATGGAAAGAAGCTTATTAATCCTTTAGATTCATCAGCAAAGCGACTTGCTCTTGGAGACCATCTCGTGACAATCAACCACATCAGCTTGGTTGTTGAGAAATTTAATAAAGATCAGCATTGTTTGCAAGTAGGAGACGTTGAGCGCAAAGACAGGCAAAACTGGGCAGCTGCACAACGACTATCTTCTCGAAAAGTTCAAGAGTGTTTAAGGCAGGTTCAAAATCGTGATGATTGTCGACGAGAACAAACACAGGGCACTCAAGCTTATCTTGGAGTAGTGGCTCTCTACATTGACATTTTTTTTATCACCGCACAAGTCACTAGCTAATCGAGTTAAAGCAGCAAGTACAGTGAGTTTTTTCTTCAGGTATTTTTTATATTTCATATTGTTTCAAGTTCGTTTCATCCCTTTTTACTTATAGGTTATGGCGTATGTGGATCATGAAAGAAAACTTTATCAGCACAGAGACCTTTCTAGATGTGCAAATGAGTTGCCATTACATTGTGTTGTTGATCAAGTTTTTTCGTGATAAGCTACCTGGGATGAAAGTTCCTTTGGAGCTAACAGGTTCAGATTGTTGCGAGAACTTCTTTAGCAAAGTTGGGATGGTACGTAATGAACGGACTTATAATGGAGTTGATCTTCTTGATGCAGCAGGGTGCATGAATAGGCTCGATGAGTTTAAAACAATGGGAAATCTTAAGTTCCCATCTACTCACAAGAAACAAGAGAGTGTTTGGGCTCAACTAGAGTATAGAGATGGGGAAAAGCTTGCTGACCTGGGAGACTTCTTTGGTTTACAAATGGAAGTTGAACTCGTGTCTATTCTTAGGCAAGGAATGTTGGATGCTCAACAAATGTTACTCCAAGTTGGTGTTTCAACTACTCAAACTTGGTGGAATCATCCATGGGAGTTCGAGGACTTTTGCAAAGCAAGCTTCAATGATTCATTACAAAGAATTGGTGGAGATGAAGTAGATGCGCCAGAGGACGAGGTTGAGCCTGTAGTAGCAATAGAGTGCTCAAGCACAGAGGCCAGTAGAGAGGTGATGGATGAAAATCTTGCTTCCACACTCCAACTTCGACATATGTTTGACATGATGCTAGATGATGAAGAAGGATCAAAACAGAAAGAAACACCTTTTTATGTGGAAACAGAGGGGAAGAAAATTGCTAAGAGCACTCTAGTTTCACATTTAAATGGTGATCCCTTTCTATCAAAGGATAGATTAACAAAGGTGAAAGCAGGAGTTATTATACTAGTACTTCTAGAAGAATGAGAACACAAACAACGATGTCTTTTGGAACAAATGTTGCAGTGATTTTTGAGGAGGATGGGGAATGCATATGGTATATTGGACGAGTTCTAAAGATGTCTAAGAAATCAGGAAGTTCATGGAAGGAGACTCGTGAGTTAGTGGATCTTCGGCCAAGTTATCCAGTTCGTTTCAACTTGCGCTGGTATCAGAAAAATGTGGAGACAAGGAATTGGACTTATGACTTGCCTGATCATAAAGTAGTACTACTAGAGAACATCATCTCAGTGGTGAACTTGGCTTTGCAACCTGATACGGGAGAGTACATGCTAGATGAGAATGATGCACAACAGGTTCACAATTTCTGTGGCAGCTTTCAAATAGAAAGAGCTATAGGTATATTCCTTCTAATATCTTTATGCTATAAACATTTGTACTTTTTGTAGATGGACGAAACAATAAACGTGGAAGGGGTAGGGGAAGAGGTAGAGAAAGAGGAAGAGGGAAAAGTCGAGGGTAATATACCTTTTAGGGGTGATAAACTTTATGTTTTTTAATTGGTAAATATACATAAAAGGGTAGTAAATTTTTACAATTGCTAAGTATACCAAGGGATAAAATATTAATATTATTGGTATACTTGGGTTAGAAAACTTCTCTATGCACGCAGATGTTTTTAAAACTTTGAATAGAGTGAACTCCCTGGGACTTGCATCTCAGTTTGCCCTCTTGCCGCATGCAAGGTTCGTCCTGCGACAGCTGGATTCGACGAGTCCTCCTCAACCTCCACCATGTTGAAGTCTCCTCCTACTATCTCATCTACATCATCCAGTGCCCACGCCATCATTTGCCTCCATAGCCGCACGCGCTCTAGCCAACGCTCTGCTGGTGCATATACATTGAGGATGCCAACCCTGCATCCCCACACATCAAGCACCACACAATGTGCACGACTTCGAGCGATTATCTCATGTCTTACAACCATCCCTACCCAACGATTGGCCACACCAATCAAAGTTCTACCCGTATGCCCTGTTGCTGGATTCCAAAACGTCTGCCCAGTAGGAAAGAACACCCGTCCTTCCCCAACATTAACTGTGGCTACATGATGCTCCTGCAATAGCAACAAAGTCAATTGAATGTCTTAACCCCATCTCTGCCATGTTCTGTCCTATACGTGCTCTCTGTCATATCTTTGTTGCGTCCACGTTCGCGAGACCGTTGACGTTCCAAGTAACAATGTTGAAGCTCGTCATCAAGCCGATGTAGAGCCTGGGTCCGGAATCTGCCCCGTGTCCGCCACCTAGACCAAATTCTTTGGCAGATTTGGAGGCCTTGCAAACCGCAACTCAGCCGTTACATAATCCAACGAAGGCGAGAAATCCAGCACCAACACTTGCAAAGCATCCTCTTCCCCACCCAACATTGTTTCCCTCTCCTCTTACTCATAAAGACTAAGACTAATAGTCAATTAGTGTTATGGGAGGGCTCATATACTACTTAACCAAGTGACTTTAATCTCAAATGATTCACTAGGTAAGAATTGTGACATTTTTCACCAATACCCATAATTTATGTTAAAAATCATTTTTTATTAGCATAGTATATGTGTTATAATTTCTATTATAATTACATTTTACTTTGAAAACTGATTATTATTACTTATTAAAATAATGTAGTAAAAAACAACCTTACCTAATGTAATTAGGTCTTTAGGGATGGTTCAATTGGTTCTTATAAAACTTTATATAAAGTTAAATTTACCTTTTAAAAACTCTCTTATTTTTACTTGGCTTTAATTTGGGTTTACAATTGTATTAGGTGAATTCGATGTGTTGAATATTATATTATAAACCCCTTTAAGTTTGAATTAAACTCATTAACACATTGGGTTGACATTTAGTGCCAACCCACTCATGTGAACAAGAAAATGAAGGCAAGTAGGGTTTAGGGTGATCATATTTAACCAACATGAAAGTATAATGAACACAAACATTAAATTTATTAAATTTAAAGAACTTCTTATTTGTACTTAAAAATTAAATTCTAAAATGCTAAGTTTTTATTAGTATACACAATAGAATGTTATTGATTAGAATTTAGACATTCTTGAATGAGATCAACAAAGTAAAGTATAAATCTTGATTCTAAATCAAGATTCCTCATTTTAAATATACATATTAGCACTACAATTCTTTAAAATAAATAAATAAATAAAGTTTAAAGCTAAATAAAATCTGAATCATCCAATTAAGATATATCATTAGGATATAATCTAAGTTTCCCACTTACCTCTAAAGTCAATTATAGTATATATACGTATATATAGAACTAAATAGTTTAATACATAAAATTAAATTTATAAATATATGATTTAAGGGTTTAATTTAAGGATAAACTCATTAAGTTAAAAATAATAATTAAGTTAAATATTTATTAAATAATTAAACCCACCACAACCGTGGGCATGTGTTAGTTATATAAAATAATAGATTAATATGTATTTAGTTAATAAATTAATATAATTTTATATGCTAAATATAATTGTTCTTTTTAAAACAAGAAAATGCATACACACACACATATGTTTATATGTATGCATGTATGTATATTGATATTTATTTTAGAATATTGTATAGCATCTATGCTGCCAGGTGTCGATGAGATACAGACGACGTCCGTCAATGCCGCATGCATTTTGTGACCAATATTAATTTTTCAAAGGATTTGTTTTAGGGTTCAGTCCTTGTAAACATTGTAATATAAATGAAATGTTTCATTAACGTTATTTCATTTAGTTTAGTATTCTAAGGCATTCGAAATCTAAGAAACATTACATATTTTAAATTTAAAAATTTACTATAACGATTAATTTTAATTCATAGTAGAAACTCTCTCTCAACAAGCATATATAATATCATATACGTGCATGTACAAATGCATGCATCTTGAACAAGTATATTAATCATATATAGCTTATACATATATATATATATATATATATATATATAGCGAGAGAGAGAGAGAAGAGAGAGTATGAGTATTTGTATATTTAATTCATGTGATTGTATGTTCTTAAATCGATAGCTCCTTGTGAATACTATTATACAACATATAGTATCTTTATGCATGGACAGTTATAGTTTAGAAATATGCATACGCACGTACTTGCGATGAAAAAAAGACATTCCATCGTAGATTCATTACCATTAACATTACTGATTAGGGCTTAGGGTTTTTGCTTGGGGCAATGGCGGAACGGGGATTCAACAGATCTCGAGTGGGCGGAAAGCGTAAGAGGTCGCCCGGGGTCATTTCACTTGAAGAGGCCAAAGCTGCGATTGCGGATCTTTTGAAGCTTAATGCCGGTGATCTCGCGGATCCGAGCAAATCGACAGCCCTGCCGTATCCTGGTGTAGGTCGTACGGGTACGAGGCCGGACGTAGTTCTCAACTTCGTAGGTAGAACGACTGTAGAAGAACTCGTCATTATGTGGTACGAGTCCGATTATAGCTGCGTGATTTATGGGCCCAAGGGCGTAGGAAAGTCGTCCGACTTCAGGGCGCTCTTTTGCATACTCTTTGGCTGGGTTGCCAATAACATCAGTCCAGTTGCTTCAGCCTCAGCACTGCCTCGCGGTAACGTGAAGAAGAAGCGGCTAGTCTACCTTGTGGGTGAGACGCTCTTGTTTGATGAAACGGAAGCGATGAGAAACGGTTTGCTGTTTTCATTTTTGGTGGAGGACTCGGACACCGAGATATCTGCTATTCAAAACCTTTCTTCGGTGACAAATGTTATTGATTATGTGGAGGCCCGTAAGCAGCAGCAGCAGGAGGAGTTTTACTTCTTCGTGGATGGTGGCGAGAAGCTGGACCCTTTGGACTTCTTTCAGGCACCGGCTTACGATTCCAGGCGGAAGAGTAGCGTTTCTGAGAGTTTGGACCGGCTGTTGCGTACTGGGGAGAGAGTATGGTGGTGTACCAGCCCGAAATCCTGCATTGTGCATGATCATCTGTACTCTATTGCTCTACGTCTTGAGTGGTTTGCATATGAGAAGAGGGGCTTCAGCTTGGTAAGCTTTGATACTAATACTATTGTCCATCTAACTGATAACGTCCTATGACCAGGCTGAGTTCAAGACGTACGCATCCAAGTGTGTGCTTGGAAGGCTTGAGAGTCGATTGGAAAGCATCGAATACCACACTGGGCGCGTGCCCCTTTTTCTGGAGGCACTATGCGAGTGCTGTGGCCAAGTCACGCGGGATTTGCTGCAGTTGGAGACCACAAGTGCCAGCTTCAAGGAACGTGTCGGCTTAGCAGTGGAACCAAGTGAAGAAAATGGTGGAGCTGCTTAGCGAGGATGACTACTGGGACAAAGTTCTCCTGAGGTTTGCCCAGCACCAGGAGATTTCAAGCGTTCGCAAGAAGGCAGAAGCTATTCGGCTTGAAGGCGAATGCCCTGATGCCGTCGCCATGGCAAGTCTCGACGTAACTTACGTACTGGACCCTGGCAGTGGAGTCTACTGCTCCAGCTTTATTGAGAGAATCTACACGAGGGCGGTACGTGCCAAGGAAGAGAAACTCAAGCCTTATCACGATGGAGCTTGGATGGAGTATGTTAGACGGCTCTTGAAACATGGAGACGTGCAGATGAATTGGTCATTTCTTGGCTGGTTGTGCGAGGACGTTCTGGCAAATGTAATTCAAAAGAAGGGGCTCGTGATCGGTGAGCTGAAGATCGGGAGGCACATCACCGTGGTGGACTTCAACATTATTCCTTCCCGCACTATCGAGAGCATGTTGACGATCTTTCCCAACAATGGTTATTTCTACAAGCCATTGGACGTGCGTTTTCCTTTCGTTGATGCGGTGCTGGTCTGGGTGGACGAGAACTCCCATCTCCACATTGTGGCTCTCCAGTACACTGTCAATATCGACAAACACATCAAGTCCTGTTGGCAGTTTATGAGCTTGGACTATCTGCGAACCTGGTTTCCGGACATTGACAATTTTGTGACCGCGGACAACGTTAATCTCCACTATGTGTTCGTGGGATGTTCCTCCAAGCCCGGGTACAGTGCAGGGATGCAGGAGCCAAGGTCAACGAGCACGTACGAAACACCTGCTTTCCAGCTGCACATTCAGCCGTTTGATGATAGATCTCTACCAGGCTTGAACGCCAAAGACTACAAGCTACTTCATGCGATTGCGAGTAAACGGGTCTGGAAAACTAGTTATGCGGATGTCTCTGACGACGGGTTTGAACTTCTGGCATTTGGGAGAGCTGAGCTAGAGAAAATGGCCAAGGAGAAGTTGGTGGAATGAAAGAGACGGGGAGAAAAGAATACAAGAACAAATGGCTAAAGGTAAGGAAACAGCCTGTGTTCATGAAAATACATCTGACATGGATTGTCGTCCTTTCTCTTAACAGTACTCTTTTATTCACTCTACAGTGAAATCATCTGCACTTCCCAAACTTGCTTAATGACCTAGCAGCACTTCAACCCCCTAGTTTTGACTATGATGTCTGCTGTCATCTTTCTTTCTAAGTGATTACTTCCTTTCCTCTCTGAGACTGTACCACAAAACAAGAGTAAGAAATGTTCTTGTTGAGTTGGATTCTTCCCTTCATACTGCACCACACAAAAGAAAAAAAGGTATCTACACAAACCTGTTCTGGATTCTCAGATTTCAACTAAGAGTAAAGAAACGAGACGATACAACAACGCCTGTTCTTGTTGAGCTCCCTCTTCATTCCGCGTACGCGCTCTTGTCACTGGGCCTCCACACTACACGGAAATAATCAGAAAAGAGATGATACAAAAAAGTGCCTTCTTCTGGATTTGTTGGATTCTACCGTTCTAGCTTCTTCCTAATTTCATCCAGACCCCAGCTACTGCACTGCCTTCTGAGCCTCCAAACATGAAATAACCGCATCCACCATCTCCACAATTAAGGTTAACTCAGATATCCAAACATCAAGGCCCCAAAATTGTGGAGTTTTTTTGCAAGAGCAATCAGCCTGGACGACTTGTTCGTATTTTTTGCCTGAATGAAGACTGCGCTCACGTTTAGCCTGTAAATGAATGGGCACACCCCACGCACCACTATCCCACAACGCCCTCGAGCAGATCAGACGAGTCTACCTCGTCTTGATACTTATCTTACCTTATGTGACAGCTCGCATGTTTTCCTGGTGGCATCTTCTTTTGCTGCACAAGCTCGCTGGGTGGCGTTTTCACCAAAACATCATAAACCCTAAACCCTAAGCCATTCTTCAATACATTTAATTTATAATTATTATTATAGTTAGTTTAAGTGGCATAATATAATTAATTAGTTAACTAATAATCAAACCAATAATTAGTTTACACAGGGTTTGATGATTTATATATTTATATTATAAAATATATTTTAATTTTAAAATCTTATTTATTTATATTTTAGAATTTTAAAACATTTTTCCAGCCATTTTAGATGTCATCCTCACCTTTGATCCGAATTTATTAAAACGATTCTGGAAATATACACTGCAAAAGGCAAGAATCCTTCTTCAGCTTATGTTCTATGCAAGTTCTGCAACTGCTCTTACATATTTATAGTAACGATTGTGTGTGTGTGTGTGTACACATGCATACAACTGTACATCAATATATTATATACAATAATATTGTGCATTTTATTTTTATATATAGTTTAGTTGTTTGTTATTGTAGGGAGGTTATCAGGCAACGAAATACTGAAGATTTACCATATACAAATATGTTATTGCAATATATGCAGCTACATCTCCGTGAATTGTTTTGCCTCCGAACCAATAAGGTGGTTATTAAGGTCAGTAATTTTTTAATCATATTTATGTATATATATACACCATCATATGCACGCACACACACACACACACACACACACTCTGTATACTTACTACTATACAGGAATACTACTTCGTCGGACGGACTATGCGTTGTTTTGCAGATAAAGCCTTTGGTAAACCAACGAAGATTATTGTAAACTTGAGAGGTGTACTTTATTTTGAAAAGTACGCATGTGCGTGTGCGTGTGTGTTAGCGTTGTATATTTACTATCTTTTTTGGACAGACAATTATAACGCTTTAACGATTGCATCACCATGGATCATTTAACGGTGCTCTAAGTCACCTAGGAGAGGTTCTTATATATATATATATATATATATAAATTATAAAGGAAACTTTTACTATTTATTAATTACATGATATTAAAAGAACGTTTATGAAGATTACATAAGCAACCGGTTTTTATTTATTAAATAATTACATTTATTTTATTATTTAACAAGGTAAATATTATATGATTTATTAATTGTTGATATTATTTTCAGTGAGATGGAATTGTTATTCATGCCAAAGCTGCAAAAAAAAGAAAATCCAATGCCATTATTCATTTTGTTAAACCAGGTACTTAATTAATTAAAGTAATTAAGTACTTAAAGATGCAAATAGCATTTCCCTGAACAAGCACTCATGAATTAGAGTAATTTAATTATTAATTTATTAAGGGAAAATTATATTTATACCTTTGAAATTTTTCACATTTACATATATATTTCTAGAAATTTATATTTACATATATATCCCTTTAAAATTTTTAAATTTACATATATATTTTTGAAAATTTTCAATTGTAGTATTTTAATTTTTAAAATAACAATATTAACTAAAAATATATATTGCAAATGAAATAATTGAGTTTATTAAGTGTTATAGTAAAAAATAAAATATTTTTAAAAATAATTATATTATATTGTGATATATATGTTTAATAGGTTGTATTTTGGATTTAAATATAATAAAATACAAATTAATTATAAATTTTCATTAATTTTTTAAAAATGCTTTTAATTTTTAATTTTGAAATAATATAAAATTTCTAAGGATATAAATGATGGTATAAATGTAATTTTTCTTTTATTTATGTCCAATAATATTCAAAACCATAGACCTTGAACTCCTACATGCTCTTATAACTGAAAAATAAAACGTAAGAGTAAAAGTTATTATTATTACTAAAACATCTTTAATATTTATTTATTCTAATTTATAAGATTTGAAGGGGTTGTTAAATTGTAGATTACACATTTTTAATTGGTTGTCCTTAATTATATGTCTCAATCATGTCAACTACACCTGGATAATGCATTACTGTGTTGTAATAAATTATATTACTTAAAGATTCATATATTCTGGACTTGCTAATGGTCTCTACTGTACCACCAGTGTTACTGTTCAGTGTTATAATAGAACATAATATATCGAACTGATGTTAGTTGCTCACTCTTGTATAACAATAATGAAGATTAATAAAGGATTTATTATATAAGAGTGAACATCAACAGTGAAGATTAATGTTCACTCTTATATAATAAATCTTTTATTCATCTTCATTGTCGATGTTGCTTGCTCACTCTTATATAACAAATTCTTTTATTAATTTTCATTGTTGGTTACATGTAAAAGTCTTTATTTTTCTACATGTTTTCTTAATTGTCCTGACTTTTTATTCTATTTATTTAGTACTAAGCACTAAATAAATAGCCTTCAAAATAGTATAAAACTTAAATTATAAGTAGATTGATGAATTAAATAATAATTTATTATTTTAAAATAATGAAATTGATCTATCTATACTGTAAATTAAATTGATAAAGTATAAATCCTCATTCTAAACCAAGATTCTGCACTTTAATATACATATTATTACTATAATTCTTTAAAATAATTAAATAAATAAATCTGAATCATCCAATTAAGATATATTGTCAAGTTTCCCATTTACTTCTAAAGTCAATTAAAGTATATAAACGAATATATATATATATATTATTAATAATAATTACACATTCATTAATTTAAGACTTTATATGAATTTTGATATTTTATTAATTATTTAAATAAAAATATGTTTTCTAATTTATTTTAGTATTTATTAAGTATTATTTAAATTTTATTTATAAATATGAGACTGTGGAAAATATTAAATTAATAAATATGTGGCTTAAAATTATATTATAAATATATAATATATATTTATTAATTATCTAGTTTAATAAATTAATATAATTTTGAATGTTAATTATAAATTCACCAGGTTAAGAATAATAATAATCCCATCAGGTTAAAAATAATAAATAAATTAAGAGTTTAATTTAAAGATAAATTCATTAGGTTAAGAATAATAATTAAATTAAATAATTATTAATTAATAAAATATTATTAAATAATGGGCATGTGTTAATTATATAAAATAATAGATTAATATGTATCTCTTAACTATATAAGATAATAAATTAATATAATTTTAGATGCTAACTATAATTGGTTTTTTTTTAAACAAGAAAATGCATACATAGACACACGTATGTGTTTGTATGTATTCATGTATATATATTGATATTTGTGCACATACATCTGATTTATTTAATAAATAGTTAATGCTATGAAACAAAAAGTGGCTTGTTTATTTAAATACTAAATAATCATCTTAGTTTCCTTAAATAACTATATTATCTTTATTTTCTGCCTTCGGAAAAAAATAAACATATTATACAATTTTTATTAATGTTAATTATTAATCCCCTTAAAGTAGCATATTTAGTGGTGTGATTATACTAATATCAAAATTAATAATATCATTAAGTTATTTTACTCTTAACAAATAAAGAATTGATCAGAGATCAAAATATTATTATTTTACTTTTTGACAAATCACTTGTTCATTTAATCTTATTATTTAACTTATGGTTACCTATAATAGAATATTATGTAGAACTTATCACCTATGCCAGGGTGTCGATAAGATACAGACGTGTGCATGTGTGCGTGTGTACGATGATTGATATAACTTACATAAGATATGTTTATATGTCAAATAAAGATTTTCTTCTTTCATACGGACGCGCGTGTGTGTGTCTAATATATATATATATATAGAGAGAGAGAGAGAGAGAGAGAGAGAGAGAGAGAGAGAGTATTTATATATTTAATTCATGTGAATGTATGTTCTTAAATCGATAGCTCCTGAATACTGCAGTTTCTATATTATACAACATATAAGACACACGCAGTCTATCTTTATGCATGGACAGTTATAGTTCAGAAATATACATATGCACGTACTTGCGATGAAAAAAGACATTCCATCGTAGATTCATTACCACGCAAATCTCACAAACATATTAACATTTGTCAGCTTGTTTGGCACAATTCCGTGGAACAAATACACATAAATCCTATACGTAATACGTTACAAAGTCTCGTACTGCATGCATATCTTTTTCCGTTTCCGCCCAATCAAGTGAGCCCTAAACAATTTCCTGAAACAATTAAGTATCATCTTTTTAGGTTTTGTGTGATCAGCATTCCTGGGAGGATTAAGTACTGAGCCCTTGATGGAATGATCAGCACATAATCTTTTACTGGATCCATTAAGTACTGCATGCGCATCCATGCTGCGACACACCTTTGACTCAATAGATAATCTTTTCTTGGAAATATTAAGTACCAAGTCCTTACTGCAGCTTGTCTCTCCAATTACAGGCCCCAAAGCAAATGTGTATGGTTTCTCAGGATGATTAACAACATAGTCCAGCTTACATGCAAGGCAGCAAAACTTGTAATCCACCTCTGTAGGAAGCGGCTTTATGCAATGGATACACACCTTACCATAAGATTTGCGTAATTCATTGTGGTTGTGTAAGCAAATTGAAGTTTCTTCAAGAGAATATATATCTTTAATGCAAATTAAATCTTTTATGGCTGAATTGTTGATTGCCAGTTCTTGTGATGCCTTATTAAGGAGCTTAAGAGTAAAAATTCCATGTTTACTGTGTATATTCTTCTTCCTGTGTTTACATACTAACTTCTCACATGTGACACAAAAGAACTTCTTTGGTCGTGGTTTGAGACACCCCAGTATCCTTGATGTTCTTTAATAAGGCTATGAAGCCACTGGGGACCATTTCTGCTTCCCATAATGTTTGAAACCATAAACCTTAAACTCCTGCATGCTCTTATAACTTAAAAAATAAAAGGTAAAAGTAAAAGGTTATTATTATTACTAAAACATCTTTAATATTTATTATTCTAATTTTAGCATTTAAAGGGGTTATTAAAATCGAATTATATGTCTCAATGATGTCAATTACACCTGGATAATGCATTAAATATGTATGTGTTGTAATAAATTATGTTACCTGAGATCGATACATTCTGGACTTGCCAATGGCCTCATTTTGTGCTACTGTACCGCCAGAGTGCACATAATATATCGACTGATGTTGGTTGCTCACTCTTATATAATAAATCTTTTATTAACCTTCATTGTTGATGTTGCTTGTTCACTCTTATATAACAAAATCTTTATTAATCTTCATTGTTGGTTACATGCAGAAGCTGTGAAGCAGATGTGGAATGAACAACTGAAACATTCATTTTTCTACATGTTTTCTTGTTTGTCCTGATTTTTTATTAGCAATGAAAAGATATTAAACTTCCATTTATTTAGTAGTGAGCATAACTTCTTATCATACTAAGCACTAATTAAATATCATTTCATGCCTTAAAAAACCAGCATCAGCATACTTCCGGATCTTGTAAACTGCAATAATATAAAAATAAGAAAAATATAGACTTCCAATATATAATGTGTATATTATAATGTATATATTAGAATGTGTGTCGTGTTAAAACTCCAGTTATGGTTTTGGAAAGCAATATATTAATTTATTTGGTTAATATGTGCAGGTTTAATGAATAAAATATTGTTTGTTTTATAGATTTTGGACACATCCATACAGTCTAGGAGGATGTCATTTAAAGAATGAACACAAGGATTCTTTTGATACTAAGTTAAGTCTTAGTGTAAAGTATGAACTTACTCTTTTTTGCATTCTTTCTTGTAGAGAAAACTATTATGTTTTTCAATATGGATATTCAGCTAAACTACCCCATTGATGGAGTTTTCCCACACGTGTGGAAGAAATGGGTGTGAAGATTAATATATGAAAAAATTTCTTAAATAACCTTTAAATTTTAAATATTTTCATAATCTGTCTTTTTTTTTTCCAAACCCTTGGTAGTATAAAAATTAAATTAAATTGTAAATAGACTGATGAATTTAAATAATGATTCATTATTTTAAACAATGAAATTAATCATTCTAAACTTTAAATTAAATTAATAATCTATATTAATAAAATAACTATCCCATACATATAATTTAAATAAATATTTTATTTAAACATTATGCCCAAGCCTAATCCAACGGCCCCAATACTGCCACGTAATTTAATATGTCATATGGTCATTAAATGGGATATTGATGACAACATACACAGAATGGTGTGTGTAAGAGAGGTGTGTGTGTGCACAATTTGTTGATATATCTAGCATGTGATGTAAATAGGCTTTGAACATGAATGGAGAGAGTCGGGGAAGAAGGAAGTTTAGCTGCATGTCAAAAAGAGAGAAGTAAACTTTTATATATCAGGTTCCTTGTGGAAATAACTAGTTGGTCGATAAACACTCATTTCTACGACCATTTAATGGTTTGATCTTGATGTATATGCACACACACATATATAAGAAGGGGTTCATCGTAGCCTATTTTTCAGCATAGGCTAATGTGATTCATGATGAACTTAACTAGAAGCTTCGTCCATTGGATGTGACCATAATAAAGTTACTTAAAGAATTTAAAACTAATTAAACCATGAAACATTCTACAACTTTAAGAAGTCTTACTAACTATAGAGAATGCTTTAATACCAATTATTAAAATATTTACCTAAAGGGCTAACATGTGGCAACACATGACTGCCAATTGACCATCCCACGTCAACATCATGTGTGAGTAATGTTAAATATTCCAAGGCAACCCTAAGAGCTTAACTCTTATGCACAAGTATGCATGGGACTTAGGGTCCTATCCTAAGTCATGTGGCTAACACGTGGCAACACATGACTACCAAGTGGCCATCCGGCCCCGAGGAGGTTACTTGTCATGGCTCGGTATGCCAGCACCATCAGTTCTGGTTCTGGTACGGTTTAAGTAGGTATACCATTACCCCTAACCTTAAATATTTTAAAATTTTAATTTTTTTACTAGCCCTCAAACCTCAACATTATGAAAAAATAGGTTTTATTACAGCCCCCGTAAAATATATTAATTTTTGTCTTAAAAAATTAGATATACTTTGCACAAAACCCAAGGCCACTACTCCTCTCCTATCCTCTTCAAGCAAATGGACAATTATGTCTCGATCTGCTGCACCTGCTGATCCAGTTGCACTCGACACTCCCTGAGCCATACCCTACATACCCTAATGGGCTAACCCCAAGTCATAAAAATAATTTTTTTTTAAAAACTGTTAACCCCCACCCTAAATTGTAAACAGTCAAAAAAGGTCAAATTAAACCCCATGCCGTACACGCTCCTATGGCATATGGCTTGGTAAAAGTGAACTCCCTAGGCATCCGGTATCAACACCTTGTGTAAATAATGTTAAGTTTTTCAAGACAACCCCAAAAGCCTAACTCATATACACAAGTATGCACGAGATTTAGGGTCCTATATGCATGTTGTAACTAAAATGGGCATGTCTATAGTCCCATTTCTTAATAATTAGCAATTTTAGTTATTTAATTAACATTTTCTAATATTAAAGAAATATTCTTTAGAATATATGTTTGAAGATAGAATATTCTTTAGAATACTCTATTTTGTAATTGACCCTTTAATAAATTAATAACATTATTAAGTTATATAATATATTATATTTAAGATTGTATGGGCCTAATATAAAAATTAAGGAAGAGCATAAGAGGTACATTATATAAATATTTAAATATAACATTAATTAAAAATTTGTATTAGTAATATATATATATATACAAAATCCTATAATAATATAGTCAATCTTCCATATCTTTTTATAAATTTATATAGTTAAGTAAATAATTTGGTACTATTATTAAAGAGTTTATTATAATTATGAATATTAAATATACGATATTTTATAATTTTGTAATTGCTTTAAGCTTTTAAAAATATATATTCTCTTACAATTTATTAATCATGACTTTATCAATGCTTTTTGACATCCATCTATATCGAATGGATTTAACATTTATAAAACATGCTGAGTCTTTTTGATTGGGAAACCATGTTTTATTTAGGCATCCATTATATCTTTCGCTCTCCTTTTCATGTCGC
Organism: Selaginella tamariscina; assembly: GCA_003024785.1. NCBI lineage: Eukaryota > Viridiplantae > Streptophyta > Lycopodiopsida > Selaginellales > Selaginellaceae > Selaginella > Selaginella tamariscina. The sequence continues at coordinate 583,723 of PUQB01000070.1, forward strand.
CTTTTTTATGATTTGAACCATGCAACCTTAACTATATTATTTTTTTTGATTACTTCATGTGTGTTGATAATTGACCCATTCAAATAAGCTGATTATATGACACATCTGGAGTAATGAGGACCATCATTAGTTTTTGAAGATCCTTGCAGCAATCAAAGTATGCTTTAGGTTTTTAGTTCCTTGTCCAACAAGTGTGGGTTTGCACTTCACATCACTATTGACTTCTATGTCGTCTGTGCTCATTGATATCATTTCAATCTTCTCTTGCCACCTTGTTTTAGGCCAAAAAGGGTGTTGCAATTCTATACTTATGACAATAGGCCCTTCTAACTCTCAAAAAAGTCTCCTAATAGTCAACCACATGCTTATATAATTCTGAGTAACCAGTTGCCTTTATAATTTTTGATATAGATTTTTGAACTCATGCCACATATTTTTTTGATGCCATTAATAATAAGCTCTTGTTCCTTGGCTGGGCACTCAATGGAATAGGGTTTAGTTGTCTTTTTTGTACTTATGACAGTAGGCCCTTCTAACTTTCAAACAAAAGTCTCCCAATAGTCGACCACATGCTTATATAGTTCTGAGTAACCAGTTGACTTATTTAATTCTTTGGCATAGATTTTTGAACCCATGCCACATATTTTTTGATGCCATTAATAATAAGCTCTTGTTTCTTGAGCTGGGCACTTAATGGAATAGGGTTTGGTTGTCCTTCTGGGAGAAGTGGCTTTCCATCCTCTCCATTTTTGAAGAGCATTACGCCCTCTTTCGGTAACCACTCCTGCACTGATGGCTGTAACTTATACTGCATAATAGATATACCATCTCTTATGGAGAAAAAGAATTATAGTGGCATAAGGTGATCAACTAAAGAATCGCTCCCCTCTTTTATATACTCCTTGAGAAACTTTTGAAGTCTAGCACCTCAGTCACAAGCAAAGCACAACTTTTTTTTAGAGATGCAATTTTCAAAAAGATCCATCATATGCAGTAAGGTAAGTGCACTTGTCTTTTGTAGAGTTGGAGATCTTACTGAAGAACGCATCAATATCTTCATGAGTGTGACCAACCATAAGGAAACTCATCGTGATTGTCTTAAACACAACTTTGGCATTGACAAGTATGCTAGTACATATCTAAAAAATAAAAGTAAGTATGAGCTTGAGAAACCCTTAACTAAAATGATTTGCCTATTTTTGTTCTCGTCTGCACAATTATCCATCTGTAAAAGCAAATGATGAGGAAGCTTATTTGATGTTGAGGACACATGTACACTATTTGAGCTAGATCCCTCAATTGAACCAAAACTCTTAATAGGGCCATCTATTTTTTGTGCAGGCTGTTGACAATGCCTCTCATATTCCCAAGTAGCCTCAAGTGCAGACATGTTCATGAGAGCATTATGTAAAGGTTGAAGGTGTTGTTTCTTCACTTTGAGATCACTCATAAGACTTGTTTGTGAGTGGGTTTCAAGGTTTCTGAAACACATGGCCAATGACCCAATAGTGAAATTTGAGTCGTTAGAACAAAAAGTGTCAATATGATTCACAATCGTGTCCATGTGTTAGCACACATGTTAATGAAATCGGAGGTTTCATGACATTTTCAAAGCACTTTGGTGTTGCAACAAGCCTTGAAATGCTGGTCTTTAAATGATCCATCTTGTCATGGATCAAGCACAGGTATTCTAATGGGCGTGACACAGAAAGCATGCGGTGTGCATAGTACTGAGATCGGCAAGTTTGTTGTGCAATCATGTGGGCCTCCATCTTCTTTTGAATGGCAATGATCTCACCAAGGTTTTTGCACAAGCCTCTGCAGCCTTCAATAATGTACAATTGTTACACTTGGAAAAGCTAGAATGTTTTGCAATCTTCACATCCTTAAAATGAGTTTCCATATGTTGTTGAAGGTCCTAGTGTAGATTGCTTGCAGCCCCATCAAATTGAGGCACTTGTTGACATGTTCACATAGCTTCAATTGAGTGTATATTAAAGGTAAAACCTTGTAGATTTCCCTGACCCCTACATTTGTGGTTCGGCATTTGTGAGGCATCTTGTCTGTATTTGCTTCCACAAAAGCCTTGAGTATCTTTATGACTGCCATAATGTGAGAGCGGGTTTTGACCAGGCGAGTGTTCCCATGTACTGAGGTTCGTGCTCCATCTAGCCACTCATCCCTCCGACGGTAAAATGTGGTCTTTGGGATCCTATATATAATGTACCAAGCTTTGAAGCAGATGGCCACCTTATTAAATACCATGGATGTACTCTGATAACCTGTGTCCAAGGCCATTCCATCAATACACCCAAGTAGTGCAACATCATGCCTTTGCTTTTGGGTGAGCGTACGAAAGACATGTCTACATTAGATAATTTCATTCTGGTCTGTCATCTAATAACACTTCTTCTTGCAGTAGTCAATCGTGGAAATGCTAGTAACACTTGCTGAAGATGTAGGATCTATCTTGACTCTCTTGCCAAAACTTATAGGAGAAGATCTACAACCCCTGAATCATCTTTTTCTTATTATAGGACCTATCTGCATATTCTGTGTCAACCTTGACTTCATTCATATTCCACAATACATAAGAACCCTCTTCAAATTCCATTCCCGAAACTTTAACATGCTTGCAAATGGTGTTTACTCATACGTACATAAAAGATCCTTGGGTAATATTGTGACATAATGCATTATCATCTTGAACTTCCACAGTTCCAGTGCCAACTATCTTGTTATTCCAAAGAAAACATACTTTATCTTCAGTATTAAACATATTGTCTTGCACATAAATAATTGTGTTATTTATGATATCTGTTTATGCAATATTTTTTAAAAAAATCTGAATTGAGGGTGCTTAATAATATGCATGTGTAATAATATATAATTATGTATAGGATAATATCTCTTGCTTGATTAATACAACTGGTGGCGGGATTCATCCCGCTACCCCTTCCCTACCCAATAGAATGGTGGGTGGGATTAATCCCGCCCATGACTCCCTCCAACGAGGAAGAGTCGGTGGGATTAATCTTGCTGCCAACTCTTCCTCGTTGGAGAGAGTCGGCGGGATTAATTCCGCCGCTGATTCTTCCCAGTTGGAGAGCATCGGTGGGATTAATCCCGCCACCAACTCCCTGACAGAAAGAGCCGATGGGATTAATCCTGTAGCCACTCTTTCCGACAAGGAAGAGGATTAATCATGCCGCCAACTCCCTCCGACAAGGAAGAGTCGATGGGATTAATCCCGCCAACGGCTCTTCCCCGTCGGAGAGAGGCGATGGGATTAATCCCACCGCCTGTTCTTCCTTGTCGTAAAGAGGCGGCGAGATTAATCTTGCCGTTGACTCCCTCTAACGAGGAAGAGGCGGGATTAATCCCGCTGCCACTCCCTCCAATGAGGAAGAGTCGACGGGATTAATCCCGCCCACAACTCTCATCAACGGGGAATAGGTAGCGGAATTAATCCCGCCCACAACTCTTTTCGAAACTATGATTTCAGAGAGATCTTGAAAGGGTGGCAAGATTAATCCCGCCAATGCTTCTTTGCGTTCTAAACTGATCAGGGGGATAAATTCTACCCACAAATCTTTAAAACAGGGAAGTGGTGGCGAGATTAATCCCGCTACCCCTTCTCTGCCTCCTAGAACGGTCGGTGGGATTAATCTCGCCGACAACTCTTTTTAATAAATTCTGTTAACTCTTCATCATTTTAGAGAGTTATCGGCGGGATTAATCCCACCATTCTTTTTAAAAGGCAGAGAAGCATTAGCCAGAATAATTCTGCCACGGTTTCTATGTTTCAAAGAGTTGGTGGCGGGATTAATTCCACTCTTCTCAGAGGCGAAAAAAAAATGACCAGATTAATCCTGCCGCCTCAACTAACCGAGAATATTAAATAAAAAGGATGTTTACGGGATAAATCCTTAATGGAATATAATGTAATCCTAATGAATTCCTAAACCCCTAAATTTTAATTTTAAGAAAGAATATAAGAGAGTGAATCTTTATAAGTATTTTTAAATTTGTTTATAATACTTACTTATAAACAGCATTGAAGGCGCCGTGCTTTCCTATAAACAATAGCACCCAATTTAATGTCGCTTCGGAAGTGAACACTATCAAGAAAAAAAGAAGATCTGAAGAGTGAAAATTACAGAAATAAAGAAACCCTTGTCGGAGAAAAAACTAGATTTGAATTTGAATGGAAAATTAAATGCATTTTTAAATTTATATGTCAGACCGACAATACATACGTTAGAAATTCAAAATTTTTAAAAATAAAAAAAATAAAAAATTTAAGATGAGTTGACACAAATAACCGACACTTTGACATATACACTTTTTAATTATAATGAGTTTTATAATTATATTTAATGTGATTCAAGTGATTCAAGTTGTTTAATATTACGAAATTTTAGTAATTATTCTACATTCTTAATATTCTAATATTATTATTAAGTATATATTATAATATATACTTATATAATTAAAAATTGAGATATTATTATGTATCATTTAAAATATATTCATAGTGTGTTTATTAATTTTCTTAATTACTCAAGTAATTAATTTACATTTCTTTATATCAATGGGATATTCTTTATTTTTTCTTATTATTCCACCTGATTATCATAATTAAATTGGTATATATTCTTAATTATTTTAGTAATTATTTTAAATTTGTATATATAATGGGATTTTCTCACTTAATTTCTTATTATTTCAAGAATATTCCAATGTTAAACCTTATTATCAATATTAAATTAATATATATTATTAAAACTATATATGACTATATATTAGATAAATGATATATTATTATGTATAATTTAAAATATGTTCATAGTGTGTATATTAATATAATTTTCACTTTAATTCAATGTTTCTTTTGCGCACATATATAAACACAATAAAATTTTATATATACACGTACACACGCATTAGAAGCACTTACAAAAACACATATGCACACACATGCACAAGCCGATGAGTGGATCACGATATAAATAAAGCATCTAGCTTTGTATTTACGATTTAGAGTTTAAAACCCAAACCAAACATTTATAATTACACACACTCTACACTGGGACTTACATATGTTTAGTGTTTAGAGTAAATTTATATTAAATAATTAGAAAAATGTGCATGGATTTAGTTTATATTAGTATAAAGATTTATACTAATATATATATTATGTGCTATGATTGCTTTCAAATGTGTTTTAATATTATTATGTCATTTTAAGTTAAAATTGGGTAAAATTCAAAAATATACATATAATTTTAAAATATGAGCAAATTATAATTTACATTTTTAAAAATGAAGTTTTTAAAATTAATTAACAAATCAGTAGAATGATTTGTGATTTTATGTTTATCTACTTGACCATCAACAATTCTTTATGCGTGGTTTCTTGTGTATTTATATATAAATAATAGACTTTTTATACAAATATGCACGTTGTAACTAAAGTGGGCATGATACGTGAAAATGGGAATATAAAATAAATTACTAATTAATACTTAAGTTTTAATTATTAATTAATCATTTAATTAATATGTAATTAAGCCTTAAATATTAATTAATTAATTAATTAATCCTTCAATAACCTTACTTAGTAAGGAATATTCCTAAAATATCTTAGAATATTCATATTATTCTAAAAATAGTTTACAATAATGAAGAAATACTATCAAACATAATTACAAATGAAATCATTTTCTTATCAACATGTTAATTTTTTATAAATACTTTCTTTCTATCATACAAAGAAATCTTTTCATTTTGTCTAAATCATCACTCTCCGGATTAATCAAATCATTTTGGTCAATATCTTGATGTTGTTGCCACCACTTAACACTCTCACGAATGCAATTGGGAGTTGCCATCCTTGTTAATACATAAGATGTGATAAGGAAGGTCTGCATAAAGGCTCATCTAAAAACTGACGTTCCTTAAGAATAATATTATAAAGCGCCCGGTTGCTATCCTTCATTTTATAAAATTCAATATCACGAGAAAGAAAAGCTTCAGGAAATGTATGATACGGTGGATACTGCTCACAAAAATTTTCGAGATTCTTCTTTCTGAGGCACGTATCCAAGTAGTTCACTAGCTCATCCATGATATCGATATCAGAATATGGATCGAAAGTGATTGGATGAATACAAGCAATGTTTTGGTTGAGCATAGCCTTCTGAGGAGAGTCGTCTACTACTAAGATATGTGCATTCTTCGTTATCCTTAAGCGACTGATCTCCCCATGAGTCCCAATTATTCTTTCATTCTTGAAGAAGTATGGCTTGCTTTCCTTTCTTATATTGTGAAATTCGAGAGGTTTATGACACATTCGCTGGTCAAAAATCCAATCTTTACGAATCACCTCTTCTGCAACACTACAATGTTTCTTAAGTAAACTCAACAGCGGTGTTAAGTTATGAATCTGCATGCATGACCAAATCCCCACAAGCGCACCCATCTCCTTAAGCTTTTGAAAGAGACGATCCAACCCTGGACGAAAAATAATATCATATCGAAATTTACCATGACAAGGAATGAAATCTCCTTGTTTGATTTCTTTTCTATCCTCGGGCCTTTGTCGATGAAGCAGAACACCATTGACATCCAACAACACAATATGGCCATGAGTAACATGAGATAGCGTTGCCTCTTGAATACTTTGCAAATCACTTGTTTGCTCCCTTTCACATTTATCCGTTGCCACTATTTCGTTGCCTATCCCTTCATCATTTAATTGTACATCATCCTTACAAGATTCAGATATTGCATGCGCTGAAGAAATTGATTTCGGAACTGAAGCCAATAAAAATGATGATGCAAAAACTGAAGTGGCCCCCATGGTAACGATGTTTTGAGCTGCATTATTATCCATTTCCTGCATGAACTCTGTCATTCTGACATGTGGCACAAAAATTGTCGCCAAACCCCTCTCTTACCTCATGGCAATGCTGAAAATCCATGTTCTCAATTATTTCATTACATCTGCAAAATGATAATTAGCTGACCTTAAAATTATCAAGGTATATTATTTACCTTGTTAATGTGTGACCCATGTTTGAACTAAAAGCTTCATTAATCCTTGAGAATTTATTTTCTGTACAAATATAAAAGAAATATACAAAAATGCCTTATGTTACACTCATTTACAACTATTCATCACTCTATCAATTCATTATCAATTCTTCTTCGCTATTACCTTCTGAATGAGGCGAAGAAGGTCTAAGCCGCTTGTGAGATGGTTCAAGATCTTCTGCATCTTCTATTGATGTTTCCATGGGTCCTGGAGTGTGCGAATGTTCTGTACTCCTCGAGATAACTTCCGGTCTAATATCTGATTGATGTTCGTTCTCAGACTCCGAGATTGAACCAGATTCACCTTCAGAGCTATCGCACTTATCTGGAGGGAACTTTCTCAAATACGCCTTTATGGATCGTTGGGGTACTCAGTTGAGACCCAATCTATCCACTTGTTCAGGTCCTCAACCATGGTCTTATCCTTCTCAACGGCAAACACACATGTATGCCGAAGGTAACACTCCTTCAAGACGGACCCCCTAGTGCAGTAGTCAAAAACCCACGCATCACTGTGAGGACCCCTGATCAAGTTGACGATGCTCCGTGCCGCTTGACTTGTAATGTTTGGATAACGTACATTGCCGAATACGTCACTCATACCTATCGGTGTATCGGATGGAGGTTCAGGGCCGTTGGAGTGCAAACAGATGCCTGGCCAGTCATTTGGAAGCTTGAAATTGTTTGGCGCATTCCTAACAACCAAGTGAACAACAGTATCAATGCACTTGGGATTAGCATCGTTCATATAAAATCCTGTCCAACGATGTCTATTCTTCTTGGCGAAGGCGAAGGCAAAAGTATCGGTGACATGAGCAAGAATCAAGAAATAAATACCTGAAAAAGTAGGTATCAGTGAAGAGCGCAAGCATGAATTCAATAATAAATACCTTCTATGTATATGCTTGCACGGCTAAGTTTCTCCACCAGATCCTCTAGTGCCCTATCTGTCGAAAGATTTTTTGACACCCGCCGATCCATCACGAACAATTGAAACGGTTTCCTACAAGCAGTGATGTTACCCCATAAAGTCTCCGAATCTAACAACAAACATCTGTAGGGCTTGTCGTGATTCGTAGCATCCTCCTTTATAAGGTTCAATTCGGTTCTCCGCTGCTGAAGGACTGCCATAAGAGAAGGCGTCATCCCAATGTTCTCCTTTTTGGCGTTGGCGTGCAATAGATTCTTGCCTAGATCTTCCGATTGGTTCACCCATTCGACAAGCATATCATCGTTCGTCACATGCAAATATTTGCTAACCTCTTCATATGTTGAAGTCGAGGTCCAACCCAGTTTGTGGCAGTGTATTCCCAACCACTCCTTGAAATGCCTGACCGTCTTCAACTCCATTGCCTTGAGATGAAAAGGAGAGGTTGGGCTGCTGTTATTAATTTGTAGTTTGCCATCGATCACCAAATCAGCCAAGACTTCCATCTCCTCCATCGTTGTTCCATTTAAAGGCTTCAACCATGTGAGCTTGAAATCGTTGTCTACATCCTTTGTAGATTGAACAGACTTAGCCTTCGGCGTCTTACTGGGTTTCTTTGCAGACTTTTCTGAGGGCTCCCCTTCACTTGTCTGCTTCTTCTTCAGTGTTCCTTTTGAAAAGGATTCCATAATCCCCAACCATTTGGCAAAGATCCTATCTTCGGGGCAAGAAATCAACATCATCAGAAATGATGTTTCCTTCCCGCCCACCTGGGCAAAATCAACTGCTGCAATTTCTTCAACTCTCTGAGGAAAAAGACAGATTAATATACCGGCGAGATAAATCCCGCCCAAACAATTTGCTTACCCGGTATTCCGCAGATTGTGTATTCCCTGCGGTAGCTCTTTGTGGTCGCTGAAGAGATTCCCACACGGCTCGCGTGTGTTTAAACTTCTCCCATATTTTGCTGTTGTAGTGGTTGGTGTCGGCAGCGTCCCATTCCGCCGATAACTTATGGTACTGCTCGATTGTGAGATTCGGCTTAGCTAAAAACGCCGATCTTTTTGTCAGCTTCTCACGGGTATGCTCGGAAAGTTTTGTTGCCATCGTTCCTTTGTTGTGTTCTTCGAGAAGTCGTTGGGCTGCCGTTATTGTGTGCTGGCCACTAATGATGTAGTACTTGATAGATTTTATTCTCCGTCTGAATCTTCATGAGTTGTTCTGGTGTTGTGATCCAGACTTTGTCAGCCTTCCTTCTTTCATAGTATGGACACAAAACAGCATTATGTGGAACGGTATAAGAATTGTCGTCCTTCATCTTCTCCATGAGCTCAGCTACACGTTCCTGGTTGAGTGGCCTGTAATTGAAGTTTGGGTTGACGCTGCAATATTTAACCCTACAAGGATAAATCTTATCATCCAACATCATTTCCTTGTGACTTATTGCAGCATGAGATGCCACAGGTGCAGCTGACAAAACGATTGATGATTTTCTTTTGCGATCCGAATCAACATGTGTGATCCCCGACTGCAGCTGTTCTAGTGTTCTCGGCACACTCAGCTCCCGAAGCTTCCTAAGCAAATTGAACGTGATCTGTAGAGAACCTGAGACCGAGCCACCTTCTCAATCTCCTTATGATGTCGCTGTGTTCTTCTTCAATGTCAAGAGGGAAGATTGCTCCACTTGCTGATTTTCTGTATTGTGAACAATATCTCCTGACAATACACCTACTCGATGAGTCTGAAGATCTTCGAAGTAGACATCCAGATGGATCCCCTCCATAGATGGGCTTTCGTTGAGTTGAAGAAGAACTCCAAGGTCAACATCATTAGTGAACACGTGAACGTCATTATCCACAAGTCGACAAAACCACCCGAGATTAATGTTGTAACTGACGACCTCTGGATCCGAGAACGTGACATTGGATGGAACAAGGCATATCTGTCGAGCATCGTCCAATCTGGGTTCGCAGCCTGCTTTCGGGTGCTTGACTAGCGAATCTACTTTCCATTGTTTTGCTTGTCCATGAGATGTGACAGAGGTTAATTTGACAGCAGCCATGGTTGCTCCAATGCGCTTCCCATTTATCTTAAAATATGGCCAAGTTGATTCCAGAATCCCCCTGCCCATCTCTTCTCCTGCTCTTGTCTTTAATGTCACCTCAATTCCACATCTGAATACAAAAATGATTAGTTCAAGTATCCGAGTATAACAGATTTTATTTTAATTCTTACCCAGAATTTGACGACGACTCCATACTAATGACTCGATCTCCTTGTTTGATCAAATCGTCCTTCTGCAAAATAATACACTAAATATAAATTATATAAAAACGCACACACACTTGTATAAACCCGAATATACAAAAATAATACACAGAGAGAAGTAGACGTAATTAACTGTCCGAAGCTCACATTTGTGTTAGTGCAAAAGAAAGATAACATTTCGTTTTAGAACCACCACAAATGTGAGCTCTGGACAGTTTTACATAGATTCCTAGCTTTTACTCGAAATATTATGAAAGATGATAAAGTAATAAAATGAGATATGCAACTTATATATACTAATACACATATATATTCACATGGAAGGTGCGGCGGGATTAATCTCGCCACCCCTTCAATGCCTCCTGAAAGAGTGGGCGGGATTAATCTCGCCACCTTTCTGGAGGCCTTGAACGGGAGTGCGGAATTAATCTTGCCACCCTTCTCGGTCTCAGAGAGAACTGGGCAGGATTTATTTCTCACACCCCTTCAGTGACTCCAGAAAGGAGGCGGGATTAATCTCGCCCACCATGTAAGGATGGTTAAATGAATCTCCCACCCTTCCCAGTCCTCCATTGGTATGTTGTAAACCTTCTACGTCTAGACAGAAACGTTTGGGATTGGTCCAACTCACCAATGGAGAAAAAGGAAGGGTGGGAGATTCATTTCTCCAACAGGCATTGAAGACTCGGCGGGATTAATCCCGCCGCCCAGGGCCTTCACTCGTCCCTATGCGGCGGGATTAATCCCGCCGGACGCCAATTCCCTGCGCGGAATCGGGCGGGATTAATCCGCCGCCTAGGCACTTCAGGCAGGCCAATGGCGGCGGGATAAATCCCGCCCGATTCGCACAGGGCATTGGCGTCGGCGGGATTAATCCCGCCTCCCAGGCCCTTCACTCGGGCCTTAGTCGGCGGGATTAATCCCGCCGAACGCCAATGCCCTGTGCGAAATCTTGCGGGATTAATCCCGCCGCCTAGGCCCTTCAGGCAGGCCAATGGCGGCGGGATAAATCCCGCCCGATTCCGCGCAGGGCATGCGTACGCGGCGGGATTAATCCCGCCCACCATGTAAGGGATGGTGAAATTAATCCCACCACCCTTCTCGGTTCCCTCCATTGGTATTTTGTAAACCTTCTCCGTCTCAGACAGAGTTAGTCGGGATTGATTCAACATACCAATGGGGTAATGAAGGTTCGGAGATTAATCTCGCCACCGGGTAATGAAGGTTCGGAGGCTAATCCCGCCGCCCTCTCGTAAATCATGCGCTCACACATATATATTGGCTGCGGCATTTTTGAACAGGGATGGGTGGGGGCGGGATTAATCCCGCCGCCCAGGGAATTCACGCAGGACATGAACGGCGGGATTAATCCCGCCGCCCTCCGCGAAGGGCATGAGCGTGGGGCCGGATTAATCCCGCCGTTCATGTCCTGCGTGAATTCCCTGCGGCGGGATTAATCCCGCGCCCATCCCTGTAAATGCCCTGCGCGGAATCCGGCGGGATTAATCCCGCCCATTAGAACCTTCACACAGGCCATTGCCGGCGAGATAAATCCCGCCGCATTCCGCGCAGGGCATGGTGAGCGGCGGGATTAATCCCGCCGCCGAGGCCCCTCACGCAGGCTATGGGCGGCGGGATTAATCCCGCCGCTCTTCGGTTTGTCGTAGAGCGGCGGGATTAATCCCGCCGCCCATAGCCTGCGTGAAGGGCCTCGGCGGCGGGATTAATCCCGCCGCTCACCCATGCCTGAAGGGCCTCGGCGGCGGGATTAATCCCGCCGCCATGGCCCAACTATATAGCGGCGGGATTAATCCCGCCGCTCGAGGGGCTTAGCGAGATAAAAACACACACATATATATGTGTGTGTGTGTATATATATGTATGTATGTATGTATGTATAGGAGTGTACGTGTGTGTGCAAGAGATAGATAAATAAATAAAATTATACAGTACTGGTACACCTAATATATGTGTGTACATAGGTATATATATGTGTGTATATGTATATCGTGTGTATGCGTGTGAGCGAAACAAATAAAATCATACAGATAAACAAACACACACACACATATATATACACAGGAGTGTGCGTGTGTGTGCGAAAGATAAAACTAATAAATAAATAAAATTATACAGATAAACACACACATATATATGTGTGTATATAGATATATAATCTATAGAGAAAGAGAGAGAGTCTGTGAATATATAAGCATATATATAAACTAGTGTTGTATGTATGTATATATGTATATAGGTATATATATGTGTATATGTATATTGTGTGTATGCGTGTGTGAGCGAAACAAATAAAATCATACAGATAAACAAACACACACACACACACATATACATACACAGGAGTGTGCGTGTGTGTGCGAGAGATAAAACTAATAAATAAATAAAATTATACAGAAAACACACACATATATATATGTGTGTATATAGATATATAACCCATATGAATATATAAGCATATATATAAACTAGTGTTGTATACTATTTGTTAATATGCATTGATTATATATATATATATATATATATGTGTGTGTGTGTGTGTGTGTGTGTGTGTAAAGCAGTGCGCGTGTGTGTGGGAGAGATAGATCAATAAAAAAAAATTTACAGATACTGGTACACATAATATATATATATATATATATATAGTGTGTGTGTGTGTGTGTGTGTGTGTGTGTGTGTGTGTGTGTGTGTAAAGCAAGATCAATAAAAAAAATTTACAGATACTGGTACACATAATATATGTATGTATATATGTATATAGGTATATATATATATATGTGTATATGTATATCGTGTGTATGCGTGTGTGAGCGAAACAAATAAAATCATACAGATAAACAAACACACACCCACACACACATATACATACACAGGAGTGTGCGTGTGTGTGCGAGAGATAAAACTAATAAATAAAATTATACGCACACTCCTATACATATATACATACATACACACACACACACACACAGATCTCACCTGTGTGCACAGCCGCCGCCGCCGA